>OX463302.1:7227190-7805463 GCA_949820665.1 Scrobipalpa costella
GTACTGGAAATTATTAATGTTACTGGTTTGCCTTTACCACAAAGACTCAATAACTTTGCCTTATCAAACAAATAAATTATTATATAGTTTTAGAAAAAGAGTGAATAAATAATTCAAAATTGTACTTAGCAGAGGACACATATTAACCTTGTTCAAAATGTATATATGTCTTATTTTTGCATTCTAATTTTGATGATTTGATTATGAATGCAGTCCTATTGCAACCAAGATAGAACTATTTTACTGGACAGTTATTCGAAATCCAATTTGTTTGATATACTTATGTCCATGGTTACGTCGAACACGCCACGCACCGTATCATATCAGTTAATATCGTGACGTCACTGGGACAGTTTCCGACAGTGACAGGCCACATGAGACGGGCACGGGAATCCGAATAGTGGTCGCAAACTGTCATACGATTTCAGAAACTGGTGACGCATCGTGAAACTTGGGACCAGAGCTTGGGACCCGCTTAAGTGAGCACGGCTATTGTTTTCATTTCAGTATAATTGTTCCAGTAGTAGATTTATGTTATTCTTAATATCTCGTTTTTACTGGCACGACATCTAAAACTTAAAAATATATTTGTAGAACATTAAGGGCTTTGCAACCAAAAATAGAAAACGTTAGAATTGGGTCCCTTCTTTAAATGCAGACTAACTAGGTACAAACTCTGGTATTCAAAGAAACATTTAACACTCGGTAACTTTTGTTTACATCAAAATCTAATCTATACAAGGGTCAAAAGTTGTAAAACTCTGCGAGAGTTGGGCGGCGGGTCGAAGGGCATAAGAGGGCATTTGTTCTTGGATATTAGGGAAACTACCTACGCTACAAAGAATAAGGGCACTTTATATTCATTTTCTTATAAATAGATGTTTAGAGGTAATAGGGTGGAAACCTTAGCAAGAAAAGAAACAACAAAATGGTGTCAAACTAAAGCAAATGCAAACAAAACTATCGGACAGGTTGGGTGCAAACCTTTGCCAAAAAGTGCTTAAAAACGCGTTTTGAGAGGGACATTTTAACGCCAAGCGTTGCAAAAGTGCGATAGTTCTATTGAAAATGTGAGCCTTTGAAAACGCGAGTACAGTCCGAAAAACAGACCCATTTAGAGAGCAGGTGCTCTTCGCAATCCCATCGTCAGCAGGGCAGGCGGTGTACGGATAAATCTTTTCTAAAGGATGAATGCTTGCCGGCTGTTTTTCAGAAAACACTTTTCGTAACGAAATTGGTTTAACTTGCTTCGTAGGTGATCTTTTTCGGCAATCATTTATTTTAGGGATCCGCAAACGGTTGATTTCGAGAGCAGACCGTGTTTTTCTTTGTTAGTATTTCCATTAGTTTTTAAATCTGGATTATATGTGCTCTGTTTGGAAGAAGAAAGAAGGAAAAACATGACTGTTAATACAATATCAAACAACCTACTACTTAATTATATTCTTCTTCTTAGCGAGTGGATTCTAAATTCGACAACAACCCGATGAACTCTGGTGTCAGAGTTTTCAAACCGCCTAGTAGCACAGTAATTAGGCCTCTGAAATGGTTTTGAGTAACGACCACTATCAAATTTATTTATTTATTTATTGATAATAACTTATTTACTACACTTACAGTAAAACCAATGCGTGTAGTAAATTAAAAAGATACAAAGACAATACAACAAAGATAAAACATAAAGTAAATAACACTTCTTTGACAGTCAGGTAAAAAAAAAAAAAATTACTTTGAAAACTAATACAATTATTAAAAAAAAAAAAATTATCATTAAAAATCATCAAAGACAGCGACCGAGACCGACGGCTTAACGTACCCCCCAAAGCACGGAATCCTTTTTCTTTTCGGACAATTGGGACATTCTGCCTGCAATGTCCGAACCAAACTGGGGAAAACCTCACAAAGTGATAAATTGACAAATATCAAATTATATTTATGTGACCATTATCTACGTATATTTTTTCCCAAGCTTCACAGTATATGCAACATCACTCTGTCACAAATTAAGGGCAGAAAATTTATTTAGTTACTCAAACATCTGGCAATTGCTGTTTATACGTAACTTTCTGCTTAATTTATACACTCTCAGAGAACAAGAAACTAGTTTCGCAGTTGCAGTAAAACGGGGGTAACATTCAAGTTGCTATTTCACTTCTCCCAGATTTAATAAGTGCCAACAACTTTACTAACTAGGTGAGCAACTATAGTTAGAGTTATAGAAGCGCTGCGCTGGTTGCGTTTAGACTGTAGAGTAGTTTAGATTACAGATGTTAAGCTTTAAGGCGACGATATTAGCCAAGTGAAGTCCCCATCAGTAAATAGAAGTCATAATTCACTGAAAACGCAGTTAATCGCAAAACGAATCCACAGACTCAAGTTATAGTAATTAAGATAATTTAGAACCTTATAAATTTGCGAAGTGTTCGTTGTAGTAACAGGAAGAAAAATTAGGAATAACGGCCACCGACGGGATTTTTTCTTCCTGTTACTACAAAGAACTATGAATCGCTAATTTATACATACATACATATAATCACGCCTTTATCCCTAATTTATAATCTTCAAAATTATTTTAATTACTTTAACTTGAGTCTGTTGGACCCGTTTTTCGATTCACTGCGTTTTTAGTTAATTATGTTTTTTTTTCTAATGGCGGCACCACTTGGCTAGTATCGTTACCTTAACTAGAATAACTGGCAATAATGATGTTGGAAACAGTATGCAGTACATAATATACAATAATAGGTATATGTACAAAAATAATATGAGTAGTTAGATAAAGATAAATCATAGGGGAGAAAAAAAAAATCAAATAATTGATGATGATGACATATAAACTTGTGCATGCAATGTTTTTAAATGAAAACCTTAAATGCTTTTATTTATCAGCTTTTATGAGTAAATTGTTGAAGCCTTGTAGGCTTAGTGATGATGGCTGGGAAAAGGGTAGTTATCCACCTGGTCGGGTGTTGTGACCAGGGGACCGAAGTCTAACCGGACTTATTTTGGAACTTGTATATATGCAGATCGCTGACAAAACTTCGATACCGCGTTTCAGAACTTGTGTTTCTTGGTTTGGCACCATCTATCGGCTACAAGCTGCTTAGCCTTTTAAACAATCTATAGAGAAGCTTTTATGCTTCCCTGATGGCCTGGGAGCGAGAGATAACCATATTTTAGTGCTATTCTGTGCCAGCTGCTTTTCCTCCCGGGCATGCTGTAAAAACAAGCTAATGGATGCGAGGATTTCAGTATATTGCAATTAATGGCTGACAACCTGTCACTACAGCAATATACCTAAAATGTATCTTAAATAACCCTCGAATGTCAGACGTGGCGGAAAGACCTTTGTTTAGGTCGTTTACGCTCTGCCTACCCCTTTAGGGATAAAGGCGTGATTATATGTATGTATATATCTAGCGAAGTTTTTATAAATTTAATGGGCGTTTCATACCCGCAACGCGTTCATAATGATTACACCGCTTTTAAACAGGGCCATTCTACTTCCTGAAAAGCTGAGTTGAGTTTTGTGTTTTTATTTTTTGTAATGTGTTTTGTGGAAATAAAATGATTTGTATTTGTAGTACATTTCATCCCTATTGCTTATTTATTAAGAAACACATTTTAAAAGGCGCTTGGATTAGGCATTGCAGAATCATCTGCTTTGAAACTTGCGTATACTTTCAGTTCCGAAATAAATCTTTACAGTTATTAGATAACATGGTCTTTAGACAATGATATGCACATTTCTTGACCAACAAACTTGCCGCCTGCATCTATCATATCTCCGGCATAAATTGAATCCTCTCAGTAATAAAGCCCTCCCAACTGATTTTCAATGATCCAATTTCGGCCGACTAGTTTTTAGTGCCAAGTGTTTGCGCAAAACACAAAGTGACAGATTGACTGACACGACCAGAGAGAAATCAGGCACAGGACCGACTGTTGACATGTCCATCCGACAGCATGGATCGTCTTACTTTTCAGGCAATTCAGGTATTGTCCTAACCAAACTGGGAAAAATCTCACAAAGTGATAAAAAATATCAACTTTGTACCAACCGCCCCTGGGAATCAAACCCAGGACCTCCGGATCATGAGCAAATGGCTCAGACCATTAGACCAGACCAGGTAGTCCTCGTAATGTATATCAAATTGTACCCTATATTCAGTATATTTTATTGAAATATTTATTTAATAGTGTGTAAATATTGTCTAAGTAATATATATATAGTAAATATGCACTATCCCGCTTTCTGCTTGTACAATTTCTATACCCAAAGGTTGCCTGGTAGCAATTGCTGCTTTAGCAATAAGGCCGCCTATATTGTACTGTAACCTTTTTATTTCTGTTGTATGTGTTTCTTTGTGCAATAAATAATTTTGTATTCTATTGTATTCATTGTAGTATTATCCCTGTATATTTAGATGGCGTAGAGAATAAGCCGGTCTTACTAGAGTCACCAATGAAAGCACTACGGATGTTTGCGGCTACTAAACAAACACGGAAACACGGAACATAGTAATCCCTCTGCTACTCTGCGGGAGATTTGGCCCGACTACTCTGTTTGAGACTATTCACAGTAAAATACTAAGGATCGTATTTATACAGCGACCTCAAGATTGAGAGCGATATTAAGTATGGATTTGACAGGCCATTTTGTATTGAAATGACATTTCTGATACGAACTCAAACTCACGCTCATCAAGTGCTGATTATAAATACGGGCTCTAGATAACTAAATTAATGATCTCACCCTCTCAAAATAGTGACCTTCTGAAAATTGTGTGCGTCTCCCCAGCCAGCCCAAACGAGATAGGTGTTTTTATCATATGTCAATCTCACGTATCGATTATAAATACGGGCCTTACGGTCGTATTTTTGAAGCGATATCAATCTTGTGAGCAATATTAAGTATGGATTTGACAGGCCAGTTTGTACTGAAATCACATTTCTGATACGAACTCAATCACTCTGTCACTCGTGAGAGCTGATTATAAATACGTCCCTTAGAAAAAGTAACATTTCGACCTACATAAGTATTGGGGTGTAAAGGGGCCCAAACTACATCTCTCGGGCCCTAAGCCAACCTCTCCTGCTCGCGGTGCACCCTGCTGGATTACAAACGAGGCTCTGGCGCCCCACCAACCCGCACTGGGCCAGCGTGGTGGGTAACGGCCCATATTTCCCCCTATGGACAGTACAATCGAAAATCGGCCCCAAGTACCCGGCGGCCCCGGTGGCCGAGCCGATCTAGGCGAAAGTCGGCCCGGCGCCGAGACCAGGGGTGCTAAAAATCTCCGGGCGGCGTGGACCTCTCGCCGAAACAACTTGGCCCTGGCAACCTACAACTGTGGCACTTTGCGATTGGATGAGAAGTTGGTAGAACTCGAGGAGGAATTGAGCAGGTTACGATGGGACATTGTGGGGCTATCTGAAGTCCGAAGAGAGGGAGAGGACTCGATAGTCCTTAAGTCAGGTAACCTGTTCTATTTCCGGGAGGGCGAACGTCTGTCCCAACATGGTGTCGGGTTCATCGTCCACAGGTCCCTCGTGAACAACGTTGTACAGGTCGGAAGTGTCTCGAATAGGGTGATATACCTTATACTCAGAATAACTAAACGTTATTCGTTGAAGGTCATACAGGTATACGCCCCAACATCGAGATCACCCGATGAGGACGTGGAGGTGATGTATGAGGACATATCTAGAGCCATGCATACCTCCAGGACCCATTACACGTTGATCATGGGGGACTTCAACGCTAAACTGGGCAAACGATGCGGTGACGAGCTGAGAATTGGGCCATTTGGTACTGGGACGAGGAATGGTCGAGGTCAAATGCTGGTCGACTTCATGGAGAAGGAGGGACTCTTTATGATGAACTCTTTCTACATGAAACGGCCACATCGAAAATGGACCTGGAAGGGCCCCAATGGTGTCACCAACAATGAGATAGACTTCATCATGACAGACAAAAAACGGATATTCAATGATGTCTCTGTGATCAATTCGTTCAAAACGGGCAGCGATCACCGAATGGTGAGAGGCACATTGAATCTAAATGTCAAAACCGAGAGGTCACGTCTGATGAAGTCTACGCTCCGACCGGCACCTACCCAAATCCAAAACCCTGACAGTTTTCAGCTCGAACTGAAAAACCGCTTTGATTGCCTAGGTGAGTGCTTGGAAGTGGACGATTATAACGACAGGGTCGTGGAATCTGTCCTTACGGTTGGTTCTAAATTCTTTAAAGCCAAACGTAAAAAAGGAACCAAAAAAATCTCTGACCATACCCTGAAGCTCATGGAGGAACGACGCGATATGGCTCTGCAGTCGTCGGAAGACACTTCGCGATATCGGCAGCTTAACAGGCAGATCTCCAAATCTTTAACTCGTGACATACGCCAGTTTAATACCGACCGTATTAAAGAGGCAATCGAGCGCAACAAAGGCTCCAAAGTGTTCGCGAGAGATCTGTCTATAGGCCAAAGCCAGTTGGCGAAGTTGAAGACCGATGATGGCAGAACCGTATCGTCCAAACCAGAGCTTCTGGAGGAGGTCGAGAAGTTCTATGGGCAGTTATACGCTACCACACAATCGTCTGTTAATAATCTGGCTGCAGACCCAAGAGCCAGATTAACCCGACACTACACGGAAGATATTCCGGACGTCAGCTTGTACGAGATTAGTATGGCTCTGAAACAGCTTAAAAACAACAAGGCGCCGGGTGATGATGGAGTAACGGCAGAGCTTCTAAAAGCCGGTGGTAAACCGATGTTAAAAGCACTGCAGAAGCTCTTCAACTCTGTCATACTCGAAGGCAAAACGCCACGGGCATGGCACAGAGGCGTGGTGGTGCTGTTTTTAAAAAAGGGCGATAAGTCCTTGCTGAGAAACTACAGACCCATCACGCTTCTGAGCCATATCTACAAGCTGTTCTCAAGAGTCATTACGAACCGTCTCGCACGCAAGCTCGACGATTTCCAGCCTCCCGAACAAGCCGGTTTCCGAAAAGGTTTTAGCACCGTAGACCACATCCATACACTGAGGCAAGTTATACAGAAGACCGAAGAGTATAACCAACCACTCTGCCTCGCGTTTGTGGACTACGAAAAAGCCTTCGATTCGATCGAAACATGGGCCGTACTGCAGTCACTCCAGCGGTGCCAAATCGACTACCGGTACATCGAAGTGCTGAAGTCTTTGTACGAAAACGCCACCATGTCAGTCCGTCTTCAGGACCAGAACTCGAAGCCTATCCAGTTGCAGCGAGGAGTGAGACAGGGAGATGTTATATCTCCAAAACTGTTCACCGCAGCACTGGAAGACGTCTTCAAGCTTCTGGACTGGAAGGATCTTGGCATTAATATCAATGGCGAGAATATGACTCACCTTCGTTTTGCCGATGATATTGTTATTGTGGCTGAAACCCTGGAGGACCTCGGTACAATGCTCGATGACCTCAATAGAGCCTCTCAACAAGTGGGTCTTAAAATGAACATGGAGAAGACGAAGATCATGTCAAACTCCCTTGTTGCACCCACTTCCCTGACGGTTGGAGGCTCTACTCTGGAAGTTGTCGACGAGTATGTCTACCTGGGACAAAAAGTCCAGTTGGGTAGGTCCAACTTTCAGAAGGAGGTCGATCGTCGAATCCAACTCGGCTGGGCAGCGTTCGGGAAGCTACGTAACATCTTCTCATCCAAACAACTACCGCAATGTCTCAAGACAAAAGTCTGGGACCAGTGCGTGTTGCCAGTGATGACCTACGGAACCGAAACGTGGCCACTCACAATGGGCCTCATAAGAAGGCTCAAGGTCACTCAAAGGGCAATGGAAAGGGCTGTGCTCGGAGTTTCCCTCCGCGATCGAATCCGAAACGAGGAGATCCTGAGGAGAACCAAGGTCACCGACATAGCTCGAAGAGTGCCCAACTTAAGTGGCAGTGGGCGGGGCACATTGCTCGCAGGACCGACTCCCGCTGGGGTAGGAAAGTCCTGGAGTGGCTGCCTTGGCACGGTAGACGCAGCGTAGGCAGGCCTTCCACAAGGTGGACCGACGATCTGGTGAAGGTCGCGGGAAGCTGCTGGATGCAGAAGGCGCTAGACCGATCATTGTGGAGGTCCTTGGGGGAGGCCTATGTCCTGCAGTGGACGTCTATCGGCTGAGACGACGAAGTATTGACAAGTGATATGTGTAACACAGAGAAACTACTTTTCGTTTAAGAGTAAAATAAGCTACTTTTGCCATTGACTTTTCTGTACCAGCGTGAAATATAAAGAATAGGTACTTTCATCAATATTACACTGGAAAACACTTGGTTAAATTGATCAAGGAACTTGTTTACTTACGAGCACGTCAAGTAATATGATTGATTCATTTGATTGAAATAATAAGGAACTTAGTTGTGGTTATCAAGTAACTTGATTAATTTAATTTTTAATGTTATTGTCATAAACACAATACTTTATGTTCTCGTATTTTAACAAGTATTTTTTTCAGTGTCTTCCATGCTGGCCTGTCATCAAGAGAAAAACATAGAATTTGCCAGCTGCATTTCCTCCCTGGCATGCTGTTAAAATCACCTAAAGGATCCGAGGGTTTAATTATATTGCAATTGCCTAAATTACTACAGGGCTGACAACCTGTCACTACAGCAATATACAAACAAATCTATCTTAAATAACCCTTAAAACTTTGTCAGACGTGGCGGAATGACCTTTGTTTAGGTAGTTTACGCTCTGCCTACCCCATTAGGGACAAAGGCGTGATTATATGTATGTATGTATTTTTTTCAGTATATTAGGTTTACTTTCATCATTTCACTGCTAGCCTCCTTGCCAAGTGATATTTCGTGTAAGTACTCGCACTACGGTTGGCAGGCCGACGAGACTAATCCAGTATCGCATAGGAAAAAGGTGCCGAATTCCCTAAATCTCTTCATGCAAGGAAACGTTGAATTCAGAATCAGAGTCGGTAATATATCTCAAGCGTGACAGCTCGTACAACCCGGCTCGCATTCCTGCAGAGATACGTTACTGCATTCATTCATACGCATGAATTTACCTTCAAATTTCTTGAAGTAAAGAAGCGTTGTATTCGCAATCAGAGTCGGTAATATATCTCAAGCGTGACAGCTCGTACAACCCGGCTCGCATTCCTGCGGAGATACGTTACTGCATTAATTCATACGCATGAATTTACCTTCAAATTTCTTGAAGTAAAGAAGCGTTGTATTCGCAATCAGAGTCGGTGATATATCTCAAGCGTGACAGCTCGTACAACCCGGCTCGCATTCCTGCGGAGATACGTTACTGGATTCATTCATACGCATGAATTTACCTTCAAACTTCTTGAAGTAAAGAAGCGTTGTATTCGCAATCAGAGTCGGTGATACATTTCGAGCGTCACAGCTCCTACAACCCGGCTCACATTCCTGCGGAGATTTGGCGCGCGATCAAGTACGTTGCTGCATTCATTCATACGCATGAATTTACCTTCAAATTTCTTCAAGTAAAGAAGTGGTATATTCGCAATCACAGTCGGTGATATATCACCAGCGTGACAGCTCGTACAACCCGGCTCGCATTCCTGTGAAGATTTGGAGCGCGATCAAGTACGTTGCTGCATTCATTCATACGCATGAATTTACCTTCAAATTTATTTAAGTTAAGAAGCGTTGTATTCGCAATCACAGTCAGTGATATATCTCGAACGTGACAGCTCGTACAACCCGGCTCGCATTCTTGCGGAGATTCGCGCGTTCGAGTACGTTACTGCATTCACTCCTCCTGTCCTGAAACAAGTTTAATTAATTCACAATGTCGCCTGAAAGATTAACAAAATACGTATGTAAATATTTTTATATATATTTTTTACAACAAGATGTAAAACTAACGATCAAACTTTAGACCCCGTGTAGCATCAAGTGTAAATAACAGCCACATCAGACATCAGTCCATCACTTTCAACAGTAATCATACATCATACTTCCATGCTAGACTGAAAGTGATATGTGAATGGGCCAGCTGCTTCCCGGGTATAATATTCTGTAGAAGTCAGCAAAATGATTCGAGGGCTACATGTAATTCGAGGTTATTGATTGTAATTTAAGCGATGATTATGACAACTTGTCACTATAACGATACACATTTCATACATATAATCACGCTTTTATTCCCAATGAGGTTGGCACAGCATAAACGACTTAAACAAAGGTCGATCCGTCACGTTAGACAAAGTTTTCTGGGTCATTTAAGATAGATTTGTATATGATATTGCTGTAATGACAGGTTGTCAGCCAATGAAATTACAATATTCAGAAACCCTTCCTTAGCTGGTTTTTACAGCATGCCCGGGAGGAAAGCAGCTGGCACATTCTATGTTTTTCTCTCGCTCCCAAGCCAGCATGGAAGAGCATTTAAATCTAAAATTATTATCCTCAATATTTTGTCAGTGTACTGTTGTGGCTTTTACACTAGTCACAGGAATGTCATCCCGATTTCTGCAAGAACAAAAAATAGTCCTCCCAACCGAGTTTCGTCAATGGCGGCCAATCTCCCAGAGATCAGCTGCTGCGCAGGACTAATTTTTAGCGCTCAAGTGTTTGCGCAACACACAAGTGCACTCTCTATTCCTTCAAATCTCTTATTCTGATGGGATAGATAGACTGACACGACCAGAGAGAAATCAGGCGCAGGACTGACTATTTACATGCCCATCCGATAGCATGGAGCATCTTACTTTTCAGACAATCAGATGATCAGCCCGCATTGTCTTTACCAAACTGGGGAAAATCTGACAAAGTGATAAATTGTCATATATCAACTTTGTGTTTCCCCCTGAATCTAACCCAGGATCTCCGGATCGTAAGCCTATGGCTCTGAACATTAGACCACAGAGGCAGTTGCAAGGATTAACTCCTGCTCCGACTCGCATTCCTGCAGAGATTTGGCGCTCGATCGAGTGCTTTACTTCTCTTTAAAGTGCCTGCACTCCTCACGCCAGCAAGATTTATAGCCTAACATGGCCTACTCGCTAAATGGAAAACTTCGAAAATAGTTAAAGGCTATTTACGGCCACTGCGAAAATTCTGGGTACGAAATTTTGTAGAGAAAATGGAAAACGTGAAAAATATGTTTACTTTAAAATGCAGTTCAAAACAATAAAAAAAGGTTTATAAATTTAGAAGTAGTCCTATAACAGTTAGCTAACAGGTCAATTTATTAAGCAGCTATTAATATTTAAAAAAATAGTCATAAAAAAACTTTATAAGAATCTTATTAGAATTACTGCAGCAAAAATTTGTAAGCCCGGTATTCTCTCTTTTTTTTAATCTATCATCGATTCATTGGTCGTTATTTTATTACGATAATTATTGTAGATAATATTATCATATTTTACTAGCTAGCCATCAACCGATAAACGGACAATGGCTTTAAAAGTCAGCTTTTCCAGGTTATATTGCCCATAAATTACAGTCATAAATTAGGTAAGGTCTCTTCTTTGACGGTTAAAATACGTTTCAGCTTGAGCGGCCATAATAAGTTGGTATCGATTGCGAAATCTGTGGTAGAGGGACAGTATAGTAAAATTAAATGAGCAGTAAGATGTGGTTTTAATGTTCACCTTAGGTTAACTATCCGTCGGTCCCGGTCACTGTTATTGATAGTTTCGTTACAAAAACTATATCAGAGGCCTATAAACTATGCAGCCTGTGGTCAAAAACTCGTTTGAGAGAGGCCTTAACTCGCTAGATATACTTTTTTTTTCAGTTTAGTTACCTCTTGAGTCTAGTCGAGACCAGTGCTCGAGATAGTATCGACAATAAAGTGAGTTCATCCGTAATCTTTGAATTAAGAGTTATACAAGGGTCAGATAAGGAATACGATGTCGAGCTATTGAAATATCAAACGTAACGCCATTGACATATCGTTTAAATTAACGCGCGTCAAAGCGTGGCGATTACGTCCATGGTCACGCCGAAAATTTGCGAAAACCGCACTCAAAATTTAATAAATGTGAGCAAACCATGTTCTGGCTTATTCTTTGAGGAATATGTTCAGTAAAAATTACCAAGTTCTGACTTATAAAAAATACAACTGCCTCAAAACGTTTTTATGTAATGCAATTGTTTTGTTAATAAAATTAGAAATTATTGAAAAAGTAAGAAAACCATTGAAAAAGTAAACAAACCATGTGCTCGGGTATATATTTTAGTTTCACACATGTTTTTTTGTGTGTAAAATCTAAATATTTACGGAGTATTACTGACTCAAACTTTGCAAGTTTTTAATTTATTCGCCTTAAGGCACTAGTACTCAGCTTTCTTCCATGCTGGACTGGAAGCGCCAGAAAAACGTAGAATGTGCCAGCTGCATTTCCTCCCGGGCATGCTGTAAAAACCAGCTAAGGGATCTGAGGGTTTCAGTATATTGTAATTTAGGCGATGGGCTGACAACCTATCACTACAGCAATATACTACAAATCTATCTTAAATAACCCTCAAAACTTTGTCAGACGTGGCGAAACGACTTTAATTTAAGTCGTTTACGCTCTGCCTACCCCATAGGGATAAAGGCGTGATTATATGTATGTATGTATGTATGTACTCAGCGACACACACAAAGCTACTTGTAATCCTTCTACCGATAGGAGAGTGCAATTCAGGTGGTTTTCTGCGAAACCTACGTCCGTTCATGTGAAATTTCTTAGTAAGTCTGAGTGTGAACCGTTTGGATATAGTTCCCATACTTCCCTTACTGATTAAATATAATTTATTATCTGCTGTATAAAAAGAAACCAAAGAAACAAAACAAATAAGGTAGGTTGGGCACAAAGCATAAGTGCAACATTTTGGTCATTTATTTATAGACGTTATACTGCACCTTTTAGTTCTACTTTGGCAGCAGGAACAAACTTAATCATCTCTGGAGCTCATTTAAAGTGTTATAAAGTTTGTCCCGTGGGTCTGTTCCCAGATATCATGGCTTCGCGGTATCAATTTAGACCTAATAGGAGTTGATAACGTTTCTCGATTAAGTAAGTTCAATTTGAAATTTTGGATTGGATTTGGACGTAATATCACTTAGGGTAATCACAACGTGAAAATTTTTACTTATGTAAATAAAGATATCTAAAATTACACACAGGACCGATTTGAACCGATGAATTTTGGCGAACCATGCCGCTGCTCTAACCAACTGAGCACTAAGTTATTTATTACGCTTGGAGTAGATACAACAGCCTTGGATGGTCTTATGGTCTGCTTAGGCTTCTAATTCGTATCAGGCCACCTCCTATTCTATTTTCCACGTTGAAGTCACGTTACTTCGTTGGCTTATGTTTAAATACTGTATCCACACTATAATATATCTTTCGTTGACTCAAGAACAATCGATTAAGTAGTATAGCCCTGTCAGGAATTGTTTATTATTATTAAAATACCTGTCAAAGAGGTACCATTGAGAAAGGCTTATAGGAAGTGCATAAGTCCCTCTCATAATCTGTCTCTATTTATCTCTCTCTCTCTCAGGTATTTTTTTATTCCTGGCAGGGCTATAAATGAAATTGCTTAGTTTTCTTGCAAATGAATAATCTGAACAGTCATACATTTACTCAACAAAACAAATAACTCTGTTAATTGCATTGGTATAGCATCACTTTAGGAATTTGCTACCAACCTTTTTTATAGACAGTGAAACCGATGACCGTCCGATTGAACTGTCGCAAACGATTGATTGATAGCCACATATCTACACACACACCCACACACACAATCATAGGATTACACACACATACGTGTGCAAACAATGGTTTGTAGGTTTGTAGAGCCTACCCTGCCTATCCTCGCGCGTGAGTTTTCATTGCCTAACGTCCATTGCCGATTTTATTTGACTTGCTTCACTCAATGTTATTGCCAAGCAGAAATGTACAGCATGAGGAAATTTTATAGAGCAAGTGAACAGCTAATGGTTCATACATCACTGCCAAGATAACACTTCGCAGGTATACCAATCAGGAGGTTTTGTTTGGCCAGTGACAAAGGGAAAATTGATAATTCATTGAGCCATCTCTATTCTCCATTGTCAACGAGTACGGTTTGATGGGTAAATACAAAGAGCCAACTCTTAGTCCTTTGTTTTTGTATTATCGGTGTAATTAATTTTGGATTGTTGTTTGGTACCATTAATTTTAAAATTATTTATGTGATCCTGAAAACTTCTCGCTAAGTATTCTGTCACTGAAGTTCACACAAGGAGCTAGTTTTAACTGAAGTTATAGTAAAAATCAGATATCAAAATTTTATATCAGACCAAAAATATTAAAAACCTGAGATACTAGTTTCCGGGGTAGAATAATGTAATTTGGTAATAAAAATCACCTCAGCATCATCATTATCTCCCTAGCCTTATCCCGTATCTCACGGGGTTGGATACCTACTCGAAGTGATTGAACGAAGGTACTGGTTTTTACACAGTGCTATTGCTAAAAAACCCACGAGCAATAGGTCCAACCTATTACGAGCGACTCCCTGAACATCTGAGGAATGTATGACGAAGTATATGTACGAGTATATAGACGAGTAATGACGAAGCATTTTACCGCCAGTTAAAAAGTCTTTTACTGGATCGTGAATTTTATTCCATAAATGAATTTATGTTGTATGATTTTAAATTACTACAATGAGTATTGTAGTGACATATTTATATTTGCATTGACATTGTTATTTAATTGGTTAAATTGTATTGACATTTTCAGCTATTGCTTCATTTTATCATTTTACATTAGTTTTGACATTGTAAATTATTGTGTATTATTTTGACATTAGCTATTGCTACATTTTATTACTTTGTTTGACATGTTTTAATTACTTTCTTTTTTAATTAACTTTATATTTTTGACAATCATATTATCCCTGGACATTTTTATTATTTTTACAATGTAATTATGAAATTGATAATATGAAATAAATAAATCTAATCTAATCTAATCTGCTATCTAACTTTCGCAACCCAGAAGAGGAAATGAGACCCAATCCTAGATTAGGTTAGAGTTTTCAAGCCGCCAACGCTTAGCACTGGGCCCTGACATAGCTTAACGACTAATATCTACGGTATCAAACGATATTAACCGCAACCTACGGCTTAACATGCCTTACAAAGCACGGAATAAGCGCCGAATGAACGTACATATGAAATTCGAAAACCGAAAAACACATTGGTGGGATTTGAACCACGATCTCTCGCTCAGGAGGCAGCGGCCCTATCCACTACACCATCAAGCTCTCCTAAAAAATTAAATCACCTCTGCATATCTCTCATATCAAAAATTAAATCATCTCCACAATACGAGTATAAATAAAATATTCAATTTAATTTTAAAATACATGGATCTACCTGCTTGCTTAAGAAGAATCCTATTGGTACCCGAATGCTCTCAATTTTATTACTAGCTATAAAAGTCACAGGTGCAGGGACTAGAAACTAATAAACTTACCATCAACGTATCAATCCATTACGCTTATTATTCAAAGCTTTTAGATAACTAAAACTTTAATGCTTTAAAAACCTAAGGGATCCAAGGGTTTCTGTACATTACAATTTAGGTGATAGGTGACAACCTGTCGCTACAGCAATATACCCACAAATCTATCTTAAACAACCCTCAAAACTTTGTCAGACGTGGCGGAACGACTAGGGATAAAGGCGTTATTATATGTATGTATATAGAACTTTACTATACCATCGGCCCATAAACCACAACTAATACTGGACTCTAAAACTAGGTGTTGCGGAGGACTACAAAAGCAAATTTATCTCCCAGGTTGGTTTAGTTGGAACGAAAAGTTTCTAACTTGACAAATGTGAAGCCTGGTTGAACAGACACACGGCCGCGTGCTGTGCATTCAGGTGGCGATATGGTCTAAGTGGCGCCCCGGTCAGTAAAAAAAACATAATTCACTAAAAACGCAGTGAATCTATAAACCGTTCCAACAGACTCGAGTAATAGTAATTAAGATAATCCAGAACTATGTAAATTAGCGATTCATAGTTCGTTGTAGTAACAGGAAGAAAAATTGCGAATAACGGCTACCAGCGAAAATTTTACCTCTTGGTACAACAACTAAATAAGAAGCGCTAATTTATAATAAAGATAATTTT
Source organism: Scrobipalpa costella (assembly GCA_949820665.1). Taxonomy (NCBI): domain Eukaryota; kingdom Metazoa; phylum Arthropoda; class Insecta; order Lepidoptera; family Gelechiidae; genus Scrobipalpa; species Scrobipalpa costella. The sequence goes on from OX463302.1 coordinate 7,243,357, forward strand.
GAACCCTATAAATTAGCGATTCATAGCTCGTTGAAGTAACAGAAAGAAATATTGCGAGTAACGGCTACCAACGGCAATTTTTTCTTCCTGTTCCTACAACGAACTAAGAATCGCTAATTTATCATCTAAACTATCTTCATAACTATTATTTGAATCTGTTGGATCGGATTTTTGATTCATTGCGCCACTTAGCTTCTATGGTTAAGGTTTCCACGCAAACTTTCCTTATTGTAAGGAAAGTGTGAGTTGCAGTCGTGGTCTACCCAATATCCGTCAAAAAGCGGTCGTTTGTAACAAAGAGCTGGGATTTCAATTCTTACCTATTGAGGATGTAGTATATTCACAATTTTAACAAAATGGTTAAACAAAATCTATTTTAGCATATCCGTCGTTGAACCTACTGGTCCACTCCTAACAATGGTGTCTGCAATCGTTTCTAAATGTCGTGGTAATCTTGAATATAACCCATTTTAAAATATTTTTTTTATAAAATATAGTGGCCTAATGCTTTTTGATGATTTGACAATAATTAATATGTTTTCTTCGAAAACGCAGTTTGATATTCCGAAAAATTATAGGTTTACCTGCCCAGAGTAATAAATATCAAAATATTATTTACTATGCCATTTTAAATAATGATCGTTTTTAATAAAGAATTTAATTTAGGAATAGTAATATCGTAATTTTTATCGTAGTGTAATATCTTAATTTTATAGGTCGTAAATGCAAAAACAAATATATTTCAATTTTAATAAAATACTTTTCACGTTGTTGTACTTTTGTCCTGTGACTGTTTGGCAAGGTTAGATAATATTAAAATTTTAATAAATACTGTAATTCTAGCAATAATTTGTTTAAAATTTTCGCCCGTATTTTCGTAATCTTGCTACGAAATTAGAATCATATTCATTGACTCCTATAAGACTTATTTCATGCCAATTCAAAAGCTCCGAAAGTGCATTGAAGCGAAACGATTGTCCCTAATATTGTCTCGTAGTTGGCTCGGGTACCTCGCCTCTGTTTTAGCACGATAACAAAACTTCTACTGTGTGTATGCTTACAAACTGTTTGCATCCATTTCTGAGTATTCAGAGTTATTCAATCGAATACACACGTAAAATAGGTGGAACTGCTATTTCACTCTTGGCGAAATACTGCCTCCGTGGTCAAGTGGTCAGAGCCATGGGCTTTCGTTGTGCAGTTCGATTCCCAGAAAACAAAGTTGATATTATTGTAAATTTAATGACACTTTGTGAGGTTTTCCCCAGTTTGGTTAAGCTATGCAGGCTGAATAACCTGATTGTCCGAGAAGATAAATTATTCCGTGTTTCGAAGGGCACGTTAAGCCATCGGTCCCGGTCGCTGTTTTTCATAGTGTGGTCGTTACACAAAACCATGTCAGAGTAATAGGTGTGCTACTAGGCGGTTTGGAAACTCTGACATCAAGGTTCATCGGGTCGTTGTTCGACTCGAGAATCGACTAACTAAGAAGAAGAAGACTCTTGGCGAAGACACCTTTAACAGTTGTCGCTCTGTCTGAGGTTAAAGCGCGACTATACAGGAAAGCCTTGTTGTATATAAGATAAGATAAGCTGAAAGCCATTTTATATTCCGGTTTTTTTTAAAGTTAGGTACAAAATACACACATACATAATTTCAGTCGATGCCTAAAATAGACGCAATAACCCCTACTAAGCCGATATTTCATACAATATCTGTATTTGCTCCGTCACACACACACACACACAACACACACACACACACACACACACACACACACACACACACACACACGAATTTACAGGCAAACCTTATTTACTTCCATTCTCTTATATTTTAAATTTCCACTCTATTAATATTTTGTTATGTGCTTTGTCTTATCTCATTTTTTTTCCCTTTTTATAAACATGTATTTCTACACTCCGTACCGGTGATAAATGTTTGTTATTATAACGCTCGATCTGGACTCTCGCGATACAGGTTCGACCTAGTGCGAGGTCCGCTGGTATTTATATCTAAGTTAGTTCCTTATTTTTTAAATAAAATTGAAACTGAAATAAATAAAATTGAAAGACATCGGCTTCGATATATAATATTTTTGCCTGTAAGTTTGTTGCTAATAAACTCATAAACTACTGGACTCTTCTTCACCTACCTGATCGATCGATTTCAGCCGTATTACCTACCGTCTTCCCTACGAAGAGTGAAATGACCTTTACATACGTACATGTCACGCCTTTATCCTTAATGGGGTAGGCAGAGTGTAAACGACCTAAACAAATGTCGTTCCGCTACGTCTGACAAAGTTTTAGGGATTATTTAGGATACATTTGTAGGTATATTGCTGTAGTGACAGGTTATCAGTCCATCGTCTAAAACCATGGAGGAATTTAATATACTTTAAAATGGAGCGACTCACATTTTGCGCTCAACGATATATCGGCTCTCATATCACAGTCCATCGCCTAAATTGCAATACACTGAAACCCTCGGATCCCTTAGCTAATTTTTACAGCATGCCCGGGAGGAAATGCAGATGGCATATTCTATGTTTTTCTTTCACTCCCAGTCCAGCATCGAAGCAATTACCTTTTAGAGGCATATTTATCCCTGAGATTGCTTTAGTGCACAGATATCTCTGGTGGAGTCTGTTCTGTGTTTGTATTCGTATGTCGGTGGTGCAAACACCCGCACACCGCAGCTAACGAGCCGCGAGCCGACGCCTCATCGGGGAATCAACCGCTTTCACATACGGAGTGTAAGGGACAGCATCCCACAAACTGTTGGAGGCATAACATAACATAAAAATACTTTATTGCACGTAAGAATACAAATCATACAACACAACAGATAACAACAAAAGACAAGTACAACATAGGCGGCCTTATTGCTAAGGTAGCAATTTATTCCAGGCAACCTTTGGGTAAAAGAAAAATTCGTAGCGGTAAGCGGGATAGTGCAAACCTAGTCAAATATGTATCCTAAATACATTACATTAATATAATACATAAACTAGGTACAAGCTACTACATAGATATTGTAAAATAAACGAATACATGATATAAAATAAACTTATACATAAACTAATGGAAGATAGGATAATGTAAACTACAATCAGAACTACGCTGCTCAGTCAACTGCGAAACTGAACAACCTTCACAGGGTAATTCTTTTAGAAAGTAATTAAAAAATTTGGCTTTCCCATACAAAATATCCACCGCGATCAGGCAATTTGTATGGGGAAGCTAACATAGGTATATCATTAATGGGGTAGGCAGAGCGTCAGTGACCTAAAATCTGAAGGCATTTTTTTTAAGTTATATCTGTATTACAGGTAACCTTTACCGCGGCGGGCGCTGATAGTCTCGAAACCCTTAGTTGGAAAGTAAATAAAAAACTTGGCTTTCCCATACAAAATATCCACCGCGATCAGGCAATTTGTATAGGGAAGCTAACATAGGTATATCATTAATGGGGTAGGCATAGCGTCAGTGACCTAAAATCTGAAGGCAATTTTTTAAAGTTATATCTGTATTACAGGTAACCTATACCGCGGCGGGCGCTGAAAGTCTCGAAACCCTTAGTTGGAGAACATGCGTAGCATGGAAAACATAAAATATTATAATTCTCCCATGCTGGTCTGGGAGAGCGAGAAAAATATAGAATATGCCAGCTGCATTTCCTCCCGGGCATGCTGTAACAACCAGCTAAGGGATCCGAGGGTTTCAGTATATTTCAGTTTAGGCGATGGGCTGACAACCTATCACTAGGGCAATATACCTACAAATATATTCTAAATCTTTGTCAGACGTGGCCGAACGACCTTTGTTTAGATTATTCCCCATTAGAGATAAAGGCATGATTATATGTATATTCATGAAATATAACAAGGCCAAAGATAACAAAGAAACCATATCCAAATCTCAACACCAAACAGAGTTACACCCTCCAAACAAACATGCGTCGGACCACCAGCTAACAATCTCACCAACTTCGCCACTTTGCTAACTGCAGGATTAACCAAGGCGAGATTTCCGCCGAGTGCGTTGGCAACTTTAATTAAAATCAAATATTAAACTAAGTGCTCACTAGGGGACAAACGCAAACAAGGGTCGCTGTTGTTAGCTCGATAAATATTAAAAGGTCTTTAGCCTTGTGTTAATGCAACATAAGTACTTACTGTTGCTCGGCTAACGCCCTTTACGGGGTAGGCAGAAAGTCTGATAAATAATTTGTATTGCTATTTTTTTTTCATATCGTGTGGGTTTCAAGGCGATCGACCCGATGAACCCTGCAGGGCTATGATGCGCACTGTGGACTTCGTTTTGTCTACAGATTATCTCAACAACAACGGAACATACATACGCCTTTATCCCTAATGGGGTAGGCAGACCGTAAACAACCTAAACAAAGGTCGTTTCGCCACGTCTGACAAAGTTTTGAGGGTTATTTAAGATACATTGTAGGTATATTACTGTAGTGACAGGTTGTCAGCCCATCGCCTAAATTACAATATACTGAAACCCTCGTATCCCTTAGCTGGCTTCAACAACAACGAAAAATTACAGGAATTAACCATAGTGAAGTATGCAATACGTGTAGACAAATCGAAGTCTACAGTACGCATCATATCCCTGCTGGTTTCAGAAGTGGTTTTGCTAAATTACAATGCAATTCAATTACAATTTGCTTTAAAAGTTGCACCCCCGAGTTCATCTACTGGTTTTTAAAGAATATATCCAATGGAACAGTTGATAAATTCAGTTTTTTCATCGCTGCCAGTGTTGCGTAGAAGCATATTAAAATACCGAAAATCAAACGAGTTTCCCTAAAGATAAATATATTATATACCTTTTTGTTTCTTGTATCCGAGAAAAATCAACAAAAGATATTTATACAAAAGACTTCCATTCTTTGCATAATCGCGAACCCAAAATAGGCCACTCGCCCGCAGCCTCAAAGTTCTTTAAATACTTCGGAAAGAATTTATGATTAAAGTACCTACCTAATCTATAATCGCAGAACCAAGTTGTTATCTCATTAAGTGAGGAATTTACATTTTAGTAAGTGAAAACGTTGAGGCGAGATAAAGTATTTGCCTCCAGCTGAGTTGAACTCCCGAGGGCTAATTACATTGTTACATGACAAAACTTTTGGGTCGGAAAAGTTTCTTTGCGTTCCTTACACGAGCCGGGGTCTGCTGAGACCAATAAAACCGGCTCTGGATCACAGAACACAATGTTATTGGGCGATCCATTTTACGCACAAACGATTCTGCTCGTGTTCTAAATTGAGATAGAATCTATTAGGTTGTACGACTCGGACCTTAGATGGATTACCTTCCAGTTCTTTTCACTAATACAAAAGGAGCTTTATTAATATATATTTTTTATTTAAAAAAAACATATTTTTTTATATATCTACGTGATTTGTCGTTTAATTAAAACTTACGCTCGTATTTAAAAAGCGATTTCAACATTGACAGCAATATTAAGTACAGATTTTACAGGTCATTATGTACTGAAATTACATTTCTGATACGAACTCAAACTCGTTGTCAGTCTCAAGTGCTGATTATAATTACGGGCCTAAGTTACTTAAATATTTTATCATACCGCATTACACACAGTGGTATAAGTACTATGGAGAGGGGTTGCAATCCCAAACTACCCTCTAAGCGTTTACTGCCCAAGGGTCACTAGGAAACTAATTTGCATTCTGGTATCAGAGTGTTATCATATTTAGTCCAATATTTATGAGGGTTAGATAAGCTCACCTTTCGCCATGACCTGGTAAATACTTGGATTCTGAGCATGTCCTAAACTCTCGCAGGTTGTTAATCCCTTCTTCGAGTTGTGGAGCTTACTACTTTCAACATAAAGAAACTAGATATATCTGTTTTCTTTTTTTTTATGTTAAAAGATCATCAAACATTAACAGAGCGTAACCTAATTAGATTTTTAACTGTAGTTACGTACAACCTTAGAGCAACACGGCCTTACCTTCGAATTCCATGTTTTAATCAAAAGAAACATATTCTTTGGCTCGTATTCATAAATCGATCTCAAGATTGAGAGTAATATTAAGTATGAAATTGACAGGTCCTTTTGTACTGAAATGACATTTCTGATACGGACTCAAACTAGCTATAGTCTCAAGTGCTCTTTATAATTACGGGCCTAAGTCTCATTCTGACGATTTTTTGTTATATATGAATTTGATAATAGACTGATATCCATTTCATAAAATCATCTAATCTGCTAGAATTTAAAAAATATCTGCAATAAAATCCTCAGAATAATTTGTTTTAATCTACTTTTATGCTTAGTAAATTTTGAAGACGGGTATATTATTTAATTCTTATTTATTTAACAATTTAGTACACAAAAAACATCATAAACACAGGACATAAAAAACAAAGACACAACAGGCACTGCTTATTTCTAAAAAGAAATTTCTTACAGCAGACCTACAGAAGTGATAATTTTAAAGATACGCGGATAAAACGTGCACAAAATTTAATAAATATCAATAAGATAATACTACTGTAAAATAATTATATAATGTAAATCTTTTACATAAATATTAACAAGAAATAAATAAATACTTATAGCTATTTATATACAAATATATACATAAATATATACCCTAAACACGGATTACTTAATTCTTGTACATTTTAGTATTATAATTATATAAACCACATCGTCAGAATATGTTTCTTTTGTTTACAATTTGGTTTTACTATTTTATCTACTGGGTGTAAGGCACAGCGTCCCGCGCTGATAGGGGTTCTCAGTTCTCAGCTCAGTCAATACTGAACAACTTCCATCAAGAAATTCTTTCAGGAAGTGAATACAAAAATTGCTTTTTCCATATAAAATGTCCACCTCGATCAGACAATTTGTATGGAAAAGCCAATTTTTTTATCTCTTCCTGACAGAATTTCCTGGTGGAAGTTGTTCAGTGTCGTTGACTAAGCAACCCCTATCAGTTTGTGGGACGCTGTCCCTTACATCCCGTATATCAACGATTTCTCTAAACATTTCTATCCCACTGGCACTTGACTCTAAAACTTACTTGTTTGAGGGTTATTTAAGATGGATTTGTAGGTATATTGCTGTAGTGACAGGTTGTCAGCCCATCGCCTAAATTGCAATATATAGAAACCCTCGGATCCCTTAGCTAGTTTTACAGCATGCCCGGGAGTAAATGCAGCTGGCACATTCTATGTTTTTATCTTGCTCCCAGTCCAGCATAAAAGAAATATAATATAAATTTAAAATGGAGCGACTCACAGCTTGCGCTCAACAATATTACAGCTCTCATAGAAAGCGTCACAAACGAGGAAGTACAGTTCAAAATAAAATGCAGTTCTAATGTGCAAACAACGCTGCACGCTCTCTCCACGAGTAGAAATTAAAAAATAACAACTGATTCCAGCAATTTCCAAGCTTGTAATGGACCGATTCACATGTTGCTCTGCTGTATGCATATGCATAGAAAACGTCTTATACCCGGTGTGAGTAACAGCTTCCCGCAAATTGATAGGGGTTGCTCAGTCAACGACACTTAACAACTTCCACCACGAAATTCTTTTTGGCTTTTCCATACAAATTGTCAGATCGAGGTGAACATTTTATATGGAAAAGTTAAATTTAATTTTCACTTAATAAAATAATTTCCCCGTGGAAGTTGTTTAGTGTCGTTGACTGAGCAACCCCTATCAGTTTGCGGAACGCTGTCCCTTACACCCGGTAGATGAGGAAATGAAGCGTAAAATAAATTCTGTTTTAATTATGGAGTGTGATGAATCCCTAAATATTATTTGAAACCCTTGTTCGAAACCTTGCTGTGGATTAATAATGAATTTTATTTAACTGAGGCTCTACTCAACAACTTCAAGCCTGGAATGTTGGTATGTTATATTACTGCATACAGAACCAACTAACGTTCAGCTAGTGCTCAAATTATAACACTCATAGAGAAAGAGCATCAAAGGAGAAAAATAATGTGCTAAATTAAAACTTTATCTTTTTATTTGTAAAGGACAGCTTCCCGCAAACTGATAGGGGTTGCTCAGTCAACGACACTGAACAACTATCAGCAGCATTTTTTTCGGTAAGTGAAAAGATAAATTGGCTTTTCCATAGAAAATGTATACCTCGATCAGACGATTTGTATGGAAAACGTTTTTTTTTCACTTCCTGAAAAAAAGTCCTGCTGATAGTTGTTCAGTTTGCGGGACGCTGTCCCTAACATCTGGTATACATTCGAAAAAAATCGCACGGGAGGGATTCGAACCTACCACCGTACCGCGTACCATGCCGTTGACCTAACCGCCATCCCGTCGGAAATTTTTCGTATGTATATTTAGAGGTTCATTTTTAATGTTCAAACAACGCAGCACGTTCCGCCTCATTCATTCACTGCGGGCGTGTCTTGTGACTATTAAAGCTCTCCTGTTTTTTGTAAATTGTTATAAAATGAAAACAAATACGAGGAAACAATTTGTAGAAAGGAGCAAGGGCATTAATGATAGATTATTGAATGCTCTCCCATGCTAAACTGGAAGAAAAACATAGAATGTTCCGGGTGCTTCTTGTGCGTAATAAAAGTACACAGCGAGTGTGATGAACGACTAATGAAGCCCCTGTTTGATACTTTGCTATGAATAGACGATATTTTCAATAAGTTGAAGCCTCAAACCAATCATCTCGCACTCAGCTTCCTCTCAAATTACAACAATGTTTTGCCAAGTAAAAAGTATTGTTAATGTTTAAACAACACAACACGCTCCGTCTCATTCATTCAATGCGAGCGTGCCTTATGACTATTAAAGCCCTCCTGTCCTTTGTAAATTGTAATAAAATGAAAACAGGAACGAGGCAACAATTTGTAGAAACGAGCAAGGGAATAATGATAGATTATAGAATGCTCTCCACGCAGGACATATATACATACATATAGTCACGCCTTTATCCCTAAAGGGGTAAGCAGAGGTCGTCAAAGGTCGTCCGCCACGTCTGATAAATTTTTGAGGGTTATTTAAGATATTTTTGTAGGTATATTGCTGTAGTGACAGGTTGTCAGATAGATAGATATATATGTTCTTTATTGCACATAAAACAAAAACAACAGGAATTAGAACAAATTAAATAAAAAATAAAGTACAACGAAGGCGGCCTTATTGCTATGGTAGCAATTTCTACCAGGCAACCTTGGGTAGAGGAAATCAAATGTAGATAATGCGGGATAGTGCAATCCCATCCCATGTCAGCCCATTGCCTAGATTACAATATACTGAAAACCCTCTGATCCCTCAGCTGGTTTTTACAGCTCGCCCGGGAGGAAATGCAGCTGGCGCATTCTATGTTTTTCTCTCGCTCCCAGTCCAGCATGGAAGAAATGCCACGCAGGACAGGGAGCGAAAAAGAGCTTAAGATGTACCAGCTGCTTCTTCTCTTCGGCATATTTTGTTCAGATGACCGACGTCTGTATCATATCAAAATTTCAGCCATTTAACCTGAAACCATTTTTTATATTTCATGGTCATTCATCTGCCTGCCAACTCACCAAAATTAATCTAATCATCGGCAGTATCCGTAACCTGGTTTCCGAAAAATGACAATGAGCCAAATAACAAATGGAATAATCAGTCTATAGATTGAGGCTAGAAGATCAGGAAAGCCTTTACCGGGCCCTGATTTGTCACGCCAGCTGATTCATTAGATAGACATTTATCTTTTGCGAGCGGAGATTTTTTCTTTCTCTACAGAATGGGAAGACTCACGGAAATTCCTACTAAATGACTTGGTGAGTTAACAAGGTACTCGTATTTATCAACTATGAAAGCCAAACAAATTATTATAAAATATTATTAGCTGCATTTTAGTTATCTTAAAAAATACATACAGCACTAGCACTTGATAAAGAAAAAATCAACCAGTTTTAGAGAGGTAAAACCTGTAACCTGTATCGTTACCTACCTATTTTACATTTTCTTGAAAACTCTAAAATGCCTACAAATAAGGAGATTGTAAATAAGGACATAAATAAGTAAGTTTATATTATGTTAAGGCATTAAAAAGCAGAAGCATATAGAAGCTTTTGATGCGAAATGTGGTTCCCATCATGTTTCTCCTGGGTCGGTGTAGTGCGATGAGGGGCGCGGGGGGGAACCACAGTCTGCGCCTCCCTGCGCCGGCAAAAGGAAAAAATAAATATATAAATCCCTTTGAAGCAAAGACTTGGAGCAAAGAGCTTTGCATATCGAATGTACTTATCATTTTTTGCAAAAAAAAAAATCATCGCACTATAATAGTCCTCTCCCCGATTTTCAGTGATGGCGACCATTCTCCCAGAGATGGGCTAACTGCACAGGACTAGTTCTTAGTGCCCAAGTGTTTGCGCTACACACAGGTGCACTCTCTTTTCCTTCAGTCTCTTATTCTGAGGGGACAGATTGTCTGACACGACTAGAGAGAAACCAGGCGCAGGACCGACTCCTTACATGCCCATCCGACAGCATGGATCATATTACTTTTCGGACAATCAGGTGATCAGCCTGCAATGTTCAAACCAAACTAAAAACAACAACACAAAGTCATTGTCCCCCGCCGGGAATCGAACCCGGGACCTACGGATCGAGAGCCCATGGCTCAGACCACTAGACCACGGATGCAGTTGTTTTTTAAGTCACTCTAATTGAATAAATAGCTAGCAAAAATCGAATACTAGACTGGTTTGTAAAAAAAAAAACAGTTATGAAAAGTTTTCTAGGAGTCGAACTTTTCAGCAACTGCAAAAGTACAGCCCACATGGCTTAAAAAATAGGTCTTATCCCATCATTGGAGCACATATTAATTTATGTACCTACCTACGTCAGCGGGATTATATTATGTGGTGTAAGTGCAGCAACACACAGGAGTCACTTACTGCGCGCAAGGTTGCGCTCAACACGCTTTCAATGCTTTTTGCATTGCCTACAACACACAATTAAGTACAATGGCACATCTATTGTTTACACAAAAACCGCAAGAAATCTTGGTGTACTTCTGGACAGCAATTTGAGTTGGTCTGCGCAGGTCAAGGATGTCAGTAAAAAGGTATACTATTCTTTTCATTCGCTTAAACGCCTCCAGAATTTCTTGCCTTTAAAAACTAAAATCACTCTTGCTCTAACTCTCATTCTTCCCTTTTTGGATTATGCTGACACGTGCTACTTGGATGCCACTGAGGAGATGTTGAACAAACTGGGGCGACTGCAAAACCTTTGCATCAGATTTATATTCGGCTTACGCAAATACGACCGCGTCTCACAGTTTAGTTCGCAGCTCAAGTGGCTTCCAATACGGGAAGAAATGCCCATGTATTATCATGTCTCTGCAATGTTCTCCACAACCCTTTTTCTCCGTCATATCTCAAGGGGATCTTCCATTTCTCTCGACCACAGGACAAGCCTTGTCGCCCTCATGTCAGGACAACTTTAAGCATTCCTTCTCACCACTCTGACTTCTTCAGCTACTCCTTCACTGTACATGCAGTCAGACCGTGGAACTCCCTCCCGCACACGGTGCGTGATAATCCTTCTATCACAGTTTTCGAAAAGCGAGTAAGAGTACTATCTTTCTCTTCCAAATTAATTCGCTATTGTCATATTTTTATAACGTTACTAGTTATCAGCAATTTATATAATTATTATGTATTATTATACTAGTATTATAGATTATTTATTTATTACTAGTAGTTAGTATGTATTTATGTAGTATGTAGGTATATGTATTATTATGTACATTTATTGTTTTTTCTTATAATATTAGGCTTTGAATTTTATTTAATGTAATTTTACCTATATTATAATTATACATGCCTTATCTGCCTCACTAATGCACTCTCACTACCGTAGGTCAGCTGGAAGAGATTTCTTTTTATAGATAAGCTGTACTTGTTGTGCTATTGTTTTTTATATTTGTGTACTATGTATGTTTATGTGTGCAATAAATTGTTAAATAAATAATAACACACATACGTCACCTTACGCTCTACGCGCGCAGCGACAGCGTGTTGAGCAACACTTTGCGCGCAGTAGGTGGCGCCTCCGTGTTGCTGCCTTACGTATGTACCATATTCACGAAAGTCGGACGAGTACATAACAAGATGCTATCCTATTCAAACCCAGCATCACACCTGAAATAACTGCCTCCGTGGTCTAGTTGCTAGTGCCATGGTCTCCCGATATTTAGGTCCTGGGTTCGATTCCCAGGGGGGAAACACAAAGTTGATATTTGAAAATTTATCACTTTGTGATTGTTTCCCCAGTTTGGTTAGGACATTGCAGGCTTAATTGTCCGAAAATAAAAACATTCGTGCTTCGGAGGGCACGTTAAGTTGTCACTGTCTTTGATAGTGGTCGTTACTCAAACCATGTCAGAGGCCTGATAGTTGTGCTACTAGGCGGTTTAAAAACTCTGACACCAGGGTTCATTGAGTCGATAGACTCGATACCCACTCGACAGAAGAAGAAGAATGAAAAGACACAATCATCTCCTTAGCCTTATAGTATCCCGTATCTCACGAGGCCTACTTAATCTAGGGGATTGGACGAGGGTATTGGTTCTTACACAGAGCGACTGCCATCTGACCACCGCAACCCAGAATGGAAACCAGACCCAATCCTAGATTAGGTCAGAGTTTTCAATCCACCAATGCTTAGCACTGTTCTCTGACATGGCTTAACGACTAATCTTAACGTGCATTCCAAAGCACGGAAAAAACGCCGTGTACATATATGAAATTCGAAAATCGATAAACACATTGGTACGTGGTGGGCAGAACCATGACCTCCCAGGAGGCAGCGGCCCTATCCACTACATAACTGGACTTGAAAAATACAATAATAATCCAAAGTCATGTCTAGATATTCTAGCGCTTACATTATTTATGAGCAACATCGCTTAGTTCCAGCACGTTCTGTCCACTACACTGCAGTGGAATTTAGAGCATTATTATTCTCTTCTAAATAAACAGAGCCTGGCCGGTGTTTAGCAAAGCGCGGTGTTCACAAGTAATGAAAATTCGTTGGAACTACCGTACATATTCATTATTGAGCTCAATATGCAGGTAGGGCGTTGTTAAAGCGGGCAAAGCGCCGGTATGGCCGCGGTAATGAGAACTTAATAGGAGTTCGTATGCCACGATTAGAACCCCGGCAGATACCTGCAATTGGACGGCTTAAATATCTTTATGGTTTTTCAGTGGTGGTTGTAAATATCCTAATTTATTCGTAAGTATCCTTTTTTCGTTAGAGTGCAGCAACATACATGCGTCACTTACTGCACGTAAGGTTGCCTAAAACACATGTGTCACCTTACGCACAACGCGCGCGTAAGCGAGGAAGTTTACATCGGCGTATCCCTCTGCCAGTAAGCGCGCGCGCGTAGCGCGTAAGGTGACGCATGTGTGTTGTAGACAATGCAAAAATCATTGACAGCGTGTTAAACGCAACCTTACGTGTAGTAAGTGATGCCTATGTGTTACTGCAGTAAAGATCAATTTGAAGTGATATATGTTTAGAGCTTATAATGTAGGCATGCAAAGCAGGGAACGTTTCTACGTAAAAATAAGAAGCATATTTTTTACACATTAGGACGTTAGTTAGAAATCTTTTTATTCTATGAGTGCTACTAACTTTGTGCTACCGGTAAAATATTAAGAGTTAAATAAAAATGGGTCAGAAATAACACATGATGCAACGCGCTATAGCTGAAGCGTAATAAAATTTTAAAATATTCCGCTCCAATATTTTTACTGCAGCCTGACGAAATTTAATTCGAATCTGCAAGTTCGCTAATAACATTTTGCTGCATTTTTCACGTTGTGCCAAATAAAATCGAAAAGCATAAAAGTACGTAACGCTTTATGGAGGCATATCCCCAGTTATACCTTTACGCGTTACGTCCATGCTAGTCTTGGATCTTCCATGCTGGACAGGGAGCGAAAGAAGAACATAGAATGTGCCAGCTGCATTTCCTCCGGCATGCTGTAAAAACCAGCTAAGGGATCCGATACGGTTTCGGTATATTGTAATTTAGGCGATGAGCTGATAACCGGTTGCTACAGCAATATACCTACAAATCTATCTTAAATAATCTTCAAAATGTTGTCAGACGTGGCGGAACGACCTTTGTTTAGGTAGTTTACGCTCTGCTTACCCCATTAAGGATGAAATCATGATTATATGTATGTATGCAGTCTGGAAGCGAAAGAAAAACATAGAATGTGCTAACGGCTTCACTCCTGGTAAAGCTGTAAAAACCAGCTACTAAGGAATTATATTGTTTTTTAAACGATGGGCTAATAACCCGAGTGTCACAGGCCCCTAATTATAATCAGCACTCAAGAGTGACAGCGAGTTTGAGTTTGTTTAAGAAATGTCATTTCAGTACAAAACGGTCTGTCAAATCCATACTTAATATTACTTCCAATATTGAGATCGCTTTATAAACACGAACCACAGTGTATTTTAATTTAGGGTATGGGCTCGCAGCCTGTCACTTTAGAGATACACGTTACCATCATAAAATTGTCTTCAATTTATATGTCAGACGTGGTAAAAGCGCCTTTCAATCAGAGTTTTACGCTCGACCTACCGCTTAGGATCTACGTATGTATACCATACCCCCATTTTATTCAGGGGTTTGCAAATAACACGTGATGTCATAACACGAAGGCGTGCATTCCCCAGTGGTTCGAAGACATGTCTGTCGCAATGTTATCGATTCTATAATTTCCCTTGCGATTTGTCTATATTAGCAGCACGTCATAATGGAATATTGCACAGTGTACATGTAAACAGCTAGGTATTATCTAGATTAGTAAGCAATACCCAGGATTCAGGTATTAGGTTAGTCTAGAGTTTGAATAGTTAGTGGCGGTCCTATTCTAATAGGACTACCGTCCAATGATATTCGTAAGGAAGCGGGCAAAGATTAGACGAAAAAGGCTGAAGACCAAGCTTAGGCTCGTATTTATGAAGCCATATCAAACTTGAGAGCGATATTAAGTATGGATTTGACAAGCCAGTTTATACTGAAATGACATTTCTGATACTAACTCAAAATGTTAGTAAAAGGAATTTGACAGCTAAAGTTATCTTAGTATTCGCACTTGACACTGGCGGAATCATAATGAAAGCGCCATATAAAAGAAATTGAATTGAATAGTAAAAGGAAAGGGAAAGGTTAGTGTCTAGAGGCAGGCGTTGATATCGTAAAACTTCATAAAACTCTGAGATACAGTTTCGGTTTTTCGGGGCGCTATTCGACTCGAGAATCCACTCGCTAAGAAGAAAACTGAGCGGAAAGTAAGTAACAAATATTCCAACAATCTTCAGCTCAATGGCCTTTCTGATAAATGTCGAAGAACACGAAACTCGTCGATACCCTGTCCACCACTTTTTCGTCATCAATTCGACTCTACAGATGATTCAACCGATGCGTTTTGTGTTCTTCGACATTCATCAGAAAAACTATATAGTATTTTACTCTTGACAATCGCACTATCTCAACAGAGATAAGAGTGGGAAAGACAATATCAAATGGCTGCTCCTAAAAAGTTGGATTCCGTTCCGATGCAAACAAGCTCAGCTCACAAGAGCAAACTTGCAAATATCTTCGTCACAGCTAGTTCAAACTACATCCTTAGCAACGTTATCAAGTTTGATGGAGTGCGCGAATGTGCCCTGAACTTATCGCGTTCACCCGCGTTATAATGTTAGGGCCGTTCATATTTTTCGATTCGCGTAAAGATGTCATAAAGTTTCCCTTCGAGGTAGATAAGGAAGTTATATGGAAGAGGCGTCCCTTAGCCTGTTTTTACACTAGACGACACGTCCACGGTAACGGCAACGGCACGGTATCGTCGACGATATTGTGGAAGAGATAACGTACGAAAATCAATGCAAAGATATGGCTCGCTTTTCCACTTGCCGACACGGCAACGTCACCAACAACAACAACATTGATTCCCATCTGTATATTGTCGCCAGCTTGCCAAACTGGCATGTCTTTTGGATACGTACATAGCGTGCTCGTGTGTGTGTGCACTAACTATAAGTCGTGTGTGTGGAACTATAGGTGGACGATATCGTCAACGATATTACCGTCCTAGTGGAAAACAGAACCACGGTATCGAGATGACTTCGTTATCGTGTCATTGCCGAACCGTTTAGTGAAAAACATCCTTTAGAGCGCATCTAACTCTGGTGATCCGTCACAGGTAATTGCAGCACTCCCTCAGTGTTCACAAGCAGCATAAATGGGACGATCTGTACATGCCCGGCTGTATCTACTCGTTTATCATGGATATGTTACTTCCATGCTGGCCTGGAAGCGAGAGAAAAACATAGAATGTGCCAGCTGCATCTCCTCCCGGGCATGCTGTAAAAACTAGCTAAGGGATCCGAGGGTTTCAGTATATTGTAATTTAGGCGATACGCTGACTACCTGTCACTACAGCAATATACTTACAAATATATCTTAAATAACCCTCCAAATTTGTCAGACGTAGCGGAACGACCTTTGTTAGGTCTTTTACGCTCTGCCTAACCCATTAGGGATAAAGGCGTGATCATATGTATATATGTCTGTTAACAGTTAAAGGCACGATACACGTTTCAATCTAAAAAGCCGCCAGTATTTTGTTGAAAACACTTTTCAATAGGTGTTGCTGATACTAGCAGCCAAGGTAAGAATCCCTTTATATCAAATCAATCCTTTTATATATTTTTCTACTACCATTTTAATATTATGTCAAAGTAGCTCAGTTTAGTTGTTCAATAAAGATCGCCGAAGAAACAATACTTATTTTACGCTCTGCCTTCTGTTTGTCAGACGAAATCGTTACCGTGCCGTTGCCGTACCGTCTAATGGAAAGTCGTCCTTAAGGGCGCATCTAACTCTGGTGATCCGTCACAGGTAATTGCAGCACTTCCCTCAGTGTTCACAAGGAGCATAAATGGGACGACGTGTACGTGCCCGGCCGTATCTACTCGTTTATTATGGCTATGTTTCCGCTTAGAGATAATATTATACACACCTGTTTTCGCTTACGCTGCTTATGCTGGATTGGTTGCTGTATTTCTTAATTTAGTTAATTAAGTTATTTATAAAACTGAAGTAAATACCTGATTGGAGAGTAAGGCTCGTATTTATAAATCTATCTCAAGATTAAGAGCAATATTAAGTATGGATTTGACAATTCATTATATACTGGAATGGCATTTCTGATTTCGGTGCTGATTATAAATACGGACCTAAGAGTTTTCCGTGAGAATCAGATGTTTTCCCACGCAAAAAAGGAGCTTTTGTTACTCAGAGTGTCAGAATAAACGTATTTTTCGAATGGTGTTTTTTTAATCGGTCTAATAGTTTTTGAGTTTATTCGTAAATAAAAATGTTCTTTTGTCTTTCGCAAAATAACGTACTCATCTAGAGAAATGAATACCTTTGAGATCCGTAAAGTGAGTAAATGAAAGTTTGAACTATAAATCATCCTATAAGGGATGACAGTTGTGAATGGTCGGGACCCTTTAGTCCAATCAACGAGCAAGTTAGCACCGAAAAATTCCTCCTCCGCTGAAATGAAATATAAAATAATTGAAGCATAATATGAACATTTTAAATAGATTGACATTAAGTACGAGGGGTGGCTGATAAGTAATCTACCTAACTATGAAAGAAAAGACTTTGATGGCTAGTTTATTTTTTATTTTTCTATATAGTCTCCTGCAACTGAAATACACTTATGACATTTGCAAATAAGTGACATCATACCGTTATAATAGTAATTTTTATTTTGCTCGTCAAAATGGTCAGTCACAGCCTCTTTCATTTCTTCGTCCGTCGAAAATCTGCGACCCCTCATTTTTTTCTTTAAATCTTTGAATTAGAAATAGTCACAGGGAGCCAGATCACAGATATAAGGTGGATGGTTAATTTCTGTGAAGCCGTTTTTGCTCAGGGCTGACCTCGCCGTTAAGGCTGTGTGTACAGGAGCATTGTCTTGTAAAATCAGAACACCTTTGCTGAGTTTGCCTCTTCGCTTTTCTTTGATTTGTTCACGAAGCTGGTCAAGCAAGTTTGCATAATATTCAGCATTCATTGTTGTATTTTTAGGCAAATAATCTATCATCAAAATCCCTTCGACATCCCAAAATACGGTGGCCATTAGCGGCCGACGGCCGAACCTTGAACTTCCTTGGCGGCTTTTCTCCTTTAAATTTCCATTGCATTAACTCTTGTTTGCTTTCCGGATCCCACTGGCGAATCCAAGTTTCATCACAGGTCACAATTCGAGAGATAGTCTCTTCTTCTTTACCTTTGACCAGGTCTAGAAATGCCTGACAACATTCTACTCGCCTTTGTTTGTCAAAGGGGGTAAACATTCTAGGGACCCAACGCGCGCTCACCTTGGACATGCCCAAATGTTCGTGAATAATTTCATGAACTCGTTCCTTGCTAATGCCCACATCTCTGGCTATCTCCCACTGCTTGATTCGCCGATCTGCAAGAATCAGGTTCTTCACCTTTTCAACATTATCTGCGGTAACAGCAGAAATTGGCCTTCCACTAGGTGTGTCGTCTTCCAGGCTCTCACGGCCATTTTTAAATTGCTTCGACCAAAACTTTATGACGAATTCAGAAGGACTTGAATCACCAAACACCTTTAACATGCGCTCTCTGATCTGCGTAGGCGTATTTCCTTCTTTACTTAGGAATTTAATCACTGCTCGATGCTCAAATTTCATCATTTTGCAATTTTCTTTCGACATGGTGAAATCAAAGCCGCGCCAAAAAAACAAAAGCAAGCGAAAAAAAATTAAGCGTCATAATTTTGAAAAAGGAATAAATATAGAATATGATTTTGCAATGGCCAGTTCGATTTTCAATACTTTCTTTAACAAAGTAGATTTTATATCAGCCGCCCCTCGTAAGTAAGTAAAAACACTTTATGTATGTAATGTATGTATGTAAGCTCTTTATTGTACCTTAAAAATCTTAAAAATAAAATACAATAAGATTAAGACAATAGTGGCACAAAGGCGGACTTATCCCGTTAAGGGATCTCTTCCAGTCAACCTTTGATAAACCACAATTATTGTCCACAAAAAACAAGAATCACAAAAATAAACTTAAATTAATGTACACAAAGGCGGTCTTACCGCTGGACATTAATACAAATACATTTCTTTTATACTATTGGACTATGTATTTTTTATAGACTGTGTACTTTAAGTGTATCACTTTAGTAAATTAATGACGATTTTTAATACTTTTGACTACGTTATTTTTGTAAACTGTGTACTTTAATTGTATCACTGTACCAAATTAACCCAATTAGCCTCCGTCTAGTAGTCAGAGCCATGGGTTTACGATCCGGAGGTCCTCGGTTCGATTCCCAGAGAACACAAAGTTGATATTTGTTAAATTATCATTTTGTGAGGTATATCCAATGGCCGTTTACTGAATAGGACAATGCAGGCTAAATCACCTGATTGTCCGAAAAGAATAAAGTAACCGTGCTTTAGAATGCACGTTAAGCTGTCGGTCGTTATTCAAAACGTGTCAGAGGCCCAATAACTGTGCTACTAGGCGGTTTGAAAACACTGCACCAGGGTTCATCGGTTTGTTCGACTCGAGAATCCACTCCCTAAGAAGAAGATCAAATTTACCTACTAAGCATTTTTTTGGGGCCCATCATATAAACATTTCCTCATTTACTGGGCTACTGCGCTCAACCTCCGGAATGACTTCCAAACTTGATCTCAAATAAACGGCAAATGCTACGTGGGAAGGTTATGGTAGAATCGTTTTATGACCCTTTCAAACTATTACCTACTTACAATATAACAGACCCAAAGTCGTCGGCTCTAGTAGATCGAAATAAATTGTAGTGTGTGTGTGAAAGAACAGGAAATATACATACATACACATAATACATACACACGCTTTTATACTGTTCCGCCACATCTGTCAAGTTTTGAGGGTTATTCCAGATAGATCTGTATATCGCTATAGTGACGGGTTGTCAGCCTATCGCCTAAAGTACAATACTAAAACCGTCGAATCCCTTAGCTGATTTTTACAGCATACCCGCGAGGAGATGTAGCTGGCACATTCTGTGTTTTTCTATCACTCCCAGTCCAACATGGAAGGTAACAGGAAATATGCATGATAAAAAAGTATCTCTACTTTCCATAGTATTTACTCATATGTTCATACATTTTCAAATCCTGCGGGTTACAATTTTGTTTCATGTTTACCCGAGTGCACTTATTTTACCTGTTAAAAATTTTATACCGAAAAAGTATTTTTATCCCTGGAGTGAGAGATTTTCATTATTTTCCTGTTTGCACTATTAAATTGACGATATTTATTTTGTGTGCCAGCTACCAAAGTTTGCTGTTTTTTTTTTTTATCATTGGCTCGATTCTAGATTCCACCGACTAAATTGAAAATATATCTGTCACTTTCAAAATAATTAAATTGAAAACGGACAGGCGATTTATACTTTGTCCGCTAGATTATATCCGTCATATCATATGACGGTGGATAAAAATAGCAGATAACGCATAAAACCACTCACTAACGACTATAAATAAAAAACCGAAGAGAATAGATCTTCTATCTTTTTCCAAAGTTTTTAGTCCGAAAGTGACAAATAGATTTCAACTACAGTTTGAGCCGGCAAATCTATAATCGATCCCAGTACCTTCTACCAATAAATCAATTTTAAATTAATTTAACCCACTATTGGCTGCCCATTAAACCGCTCCAATTCTAATAAGGGTTACAATGAGACTTGTGAGGTTGACAGTCACTCGTAGCTTTATTGTAATCTTATTAAGAACCAAAGCCGTATTCAAACAACTCCAAAGGGAGCGAATGGAGCAAATCCGTTAGCAGACTCTCCTATTTATCTCGACTTAGATAATTCCCTCTTCTGACGTCGGATGAGGGTAAACATCTTGCCGTGATTAATAGTAATCCTGTAGTTTGATAGTATAACTTAGTTGGTTGAATAAAATTAATCTTGAGCAGTCTTGAGTTTCGCCTTACAGAGAGAGTCCAGCTGGGGACTATTTGTAACTGATATTACTTAGGGGTAGGCAGAGCGTAAACGACCTAAATAAATGTCGTTCCGCCACGTCTGAGATAATTTTGAGGGTTATTTAAGATAGATTTGTAGGTATATTGCTGTAGTGACAGGTTGTCAGCCCATCGCCTAAATTGCAATATACTAAAACCCACGGATCCGGAGTTCGTCTCGGAGTATTTACAGCATGGCCGGGAGGAAATGCAACTGACATATTCTATGTTTTTCTTTCGCTCCCATTCCATCATGGAAGAAATTATTTTATGAATGAATTTTTTTTACCTTCTGCTATATATCAAAGCCTGCTGAAAAAGTTTTTGAATCAGTACCTTTTACTAATATATTAATTTTAAATTAGTTCAACCCTTTGCACTATTGGCTTCTCATTAAACCGCTCCAATTCTAATAACGGTTACAATGAGACTCCACAGTGACTCGTAGCTTTGTTGTAATCTTATTAAGAACCGAAGCCGTATTCAAACAACTCCAAAAGGAGCGAAAGGAGCAAATCCGTTAGCAGATTCTCATATTTATCTCGACTTAGATAATTCTCTCCTCTGCCTTCGGATGATCTTGTCGTTTTTAATAGTAACCCTGTAAATTGATAGTGGGCCTAATTCTAGATTCAACTGGCTAAATCTAAAAGTTAAATCTATCTGTCACTTTCAGACAGAAAACATTGGAAAAGGACAGGAGGTCTATTCTCTCCGCATTTTTATTTATAGTCAGTGGTTTTATGCGTTATCTGTCATTTTTATCCGCCTTCAAATGATACGGTGGACAAAATTTACAAAAATACTGGGGAAACGTGCAGATTCGCGTCAAAATATAGCGAACAAAGTGTAAAACCATAGAGTATAAATCGCCCGTTCTTTTTAATTTTATTATTTTTAGAGTGACAAATAGATTTTAAGTTTAGTTTTAGCCGGTTGTGTCCCAATCAAGCCCAGTACAATTTAGTTGGTCGAATAAAATTACTCTTAAGTTTTGAGATCCGACTTACAGAGAAAGTCCAGCTATGGACTATTAGTGACTGATATAAATTTTATCAGTATATCAAATAGTGGCAACCAAGTACAGGATCTCACTCTTAGGCCCGTAAAAAGCTAGTTTGATTTCGAATTAGAATTAATTTCAGTACAATATATACCTGTCAAATCCATACTGAATGTTGCTTTCAAACTTAAGATTGGTTTGTTAATACGAGCAATAGTAAGCGAACACCGTATAGCACTCTGCTGTGCTATGCTAAAAGGTGTTTTTCTGACAAGACGTCATTTTTTTAAAAATGCGTATAAGTGAGAATTTTAATCTGGAGAAATTGATAAGCATTATTTCATTCAAACTGAGAATACATGGGATGTGCAGAGGCAAATATTATGATAAAAATCACTGCGTTACCACTTATAGTTTTTTCAAATTTACTAGTATCATGTTTTATAAAATAGAATAGAAAACACTTTATTTTCCAGTTCACAGTACAAAACACAACATAATCATAGAAAAGTAAACTAAAGAGCTTAAAATAGGTATCACTGTTCATTACAACAACGTCTGAAGCATGTAAACAACGTATAGCCATTACCGTAACTGCTTTGCTATGTACTGCGCCAGAGAAAAAGAGCTGACTCAGCATAAGTCGCAGCAGAAACCACGACGCTGGTATAATGCCAGCACCACATGGTGACAATCGTTCGGCATCGCTACGGAGAATGACATCACTAGATCACGTACCTACCTTATATATTTTAATATCGTAATACCATGGCGGAGAAACATAGATAGTAATTAAACAACAATTTGTGTTTATTAGTCGATGGATATATATTTTCAAATGTAGATCTAATAATTCATAAGGGGCGTAAGTGACTGATACTAAGCTAAAAGACCGTATAATTTATGAAGCATACCGCTTTTTAGGACAGTATATCAAAGTATTTTCAAAAGATCATCAACTTAAAAAGCCGTATGTGATATTAGCTTAGTACACTTCATATACGGTTTTTAGCTTAGAATATTTTTATGAGTTACGGCATTTTAGCTAAATTACGGTTTTTTTAGCTAGTATTACTGGGATGGTGCGAGCTCACCCAGAAGATGCCTGTTCACTCTAACTTTGAAATGTTGGGGGTTGAAGGCGTTCGGTTTCTGAATATTAGTATCTCATTTATTAGTGGGAATTTCAAAATGAGTTCATGATAGAAAAACGCAGAAAAAAATGCTCAGTAGCCCTATGCTAAAAAGACGATTTAGCTAAAAATACAAAGATACTACCTTTTAGCTTAGCATGGCAGCACTAACTATCCCACTTGAAACGTACTTGATATTAGTAGTGTGATGGCAAAGCGCGTTGCATGCTTAGGTAAAATAATAAAAACCGTATATTATGGGGTGGAAAGAAAGTCAACGTACCAGTAAATTAAATTAACTTGGAATTACTTATATTAGGAAATAAATGTCACAAGGAACTGTTTTTATTCGAAAAGCATTATTAAATTAGAGCTACTTGTTCCAAAGCTAAACGTGAACCATACAAGAAGGTATGAGGGCTTTCAAAAACATCACAAACTGTACTTGATGTAAAGAGTTATCAAAACACAAATCCAAATTAGAGGGTTTTTCGTTTACAAATCTGCCTTGACATGGGTCGCCTTCCGGCAATGTACTTGAATCTACATGAGTACGCCCGTATAAAATACACAATCTTACCCCTTCCTGGGAATGTCATGAAGAATCCAACCTTTGCAGATAAGGGTAGAAGTCAGATCTCATATTCACTGGAACTGGAACAAAGGAACCGTATGGGGCTTTACAGAATTATGATGTTCCTTGTTTTATTTCACTTTGATATTGTAGAGTTCTGAGGCTACAGTTAGATTTTCTTTAAGTTTCCGATAGGAATTTTAGGTACATACAAGGTACATATCAAGTAAAGTTGAAAATTTGAATAATGTGACCATTGTATTGCGTATTGGATGTCATCTAAAGTATCACAAACTCCTATTGTTTTTTAATCCTGTAGCAGTCAAAACCTATAGGGTACTTTCCGGTGACCTAAGCAACTCACAAATATTTCCTATTCATACCGAGTTCTTACCCGGATTGTTTTAGGATAAAAATCCCACATATAAATCTACTTGCATTAAATGTAGAATACAATTTAGCTTTTAGGACTTAGGAGTGGGCTGATTCTGGCAGGGGTATGACCTAGATAAGAGGTAAAAAGTTTTTCACAAGACCTGTATTCTGAGAAAAACAAAAGCATAAAATATTAACAAATTTACGTTTATTTGAACGGTGTTTTGTTTTGGAAAACATCCTTTAATTTATCTTTTGTATGAGGTAATATATCGTTTGAAAGTAAAATAAAATTATAGGTATTAAGCAGACTCAAATGTGAAGTTACTCTGTTTTGATCATATTGAAAATATTAAAGATTATAAATTACGACAATAAATCTGATGATACATAAAATAAAAAAAAAATATTTCATCACATTGTTTAATTTGTAATTCAATGTCAAAAGGTAGGTCTAATTCTTCTTCTTCTTAGCGAGTGGATTCTCCAGTCGAACGACTCGATGAACCCTGGTGTCAGAGTTTTCAAACCGCCTAGTAGCACGGCTATAGCCTGCGGCCTAAAAGCTTTGTTTATCAAACTCTGACGTGGTTTGAGTAACGATCACTATCAAAGACAGCGACCAGGACCGACGGCTTAACGTGCCATCCAAAGCACGGAATCCTTTTTCTTTTCGGACAATACAATATACTGTATTGCACAAAGAAACACAAACACATACAGCAGAAAAGTAAGGAACAACACAGTAAAATATAGGCGGCCTTATTGCTAAAGTAGCAATTTCTACTGGCAACCTTTCACAATTACAATCATTTGATTCAGCCTGCAATGTCCTAACCATCATCAGCTCCCTAGCCTTATCCCGTATCTCACGGGGTCGGCTTCCTAATCTAGGGGATTGAACGAGGGTACTGGTTTTTACACAGAGCGACTGCCATCTGACCTACGCAACCCAGAAGGGAAACCAGACCCAATCCTAGATTAGGTCATAGTTTTCAAGCCGCCAATGCTTAGCACTGGCCTCTGATATGGCTTAACGACTAAAATCTACGGTATTAAACGATAATAACTGGGACCAACGGCTTAACGTGCCTTCCGAAGCACGGAAAAAGCACCGAATAAACGTACATATGAAATTCGAAAACTGATGTCCTAACCAAACTGGGAAAAACCTCAGAAAGTGATAAATTGACAAATATCAACTTTGTGTTCTCCCCCTGGGAATCGAACCCAGGACCTCCTTGATCGTAAGCCCATGGTTCTGTCCACTAGACTACGGAGGCAGTTAAAAAAGGTAGGTATAGGATAGGAAATACTCCCCCTTTTCTTCGAAGCTCAGCATCCAAAACTTATGCGTTTACCAATTTTAAAATACAAAGAAACATCAGCGCCCAGCTTTTTTTTCTTTCTGCTGATGTTCCTTTGTATATGATTTATAAAACGTTAGCCACTTTGAGAATTCCCTGGTAAAGATGATGAAAATGCACTTTTTAATTGAATTTCGCAAGATTTATCATCCAGAGATAAACATAGGGGGGGTGGGCATACCCCCTACACATGTAACAGTTCTGTCGTTCGTAACACGATAATGCGAAGGCGTTGCAAACTACATGATATATTCATTTTGTTGTTTGTCATCATAATACATTATAGCTGCTCATGAAAATAACGGCATTCATTAGTAACATTAACAGTCGAATGGTTTGAGTAGTCCTTCTGTAATAATGCTCCAAAACCAATTTGTTTGAAAGCAAGTTTATTGAACCTATTAAGGTAAATTATAATTAAAACATTAACCCATTTTCATGATAGTACGTACTGCTTTTAGGGTTGCAACGCAACATCAACATCAGCCACAACAGTCCACTGTTGGACATGAGCTTCCCCAAAATTGGGGGGGGGGGGTATATGCCATACTCACCACGTTTGGCAGGCGGGTTGGTGAGCGCAGTAGAAGTTTTCCATTCACTGGAAACTGCCCATTTCCTGGATTTAGTCACCTTTTCACCTTTTCACCTTAGTCACCTTTTACGACACCCAAGGGGGAAGTTATGGGGTGATGCTATTCTAACCCGGCACCACACGGGTTGCAACATAGTTGCGACATAATATAAAGCTTTACCATTATCATCTTCCTAGCCTTATCCCGTATCTCACGGGACCGGCTACCTAATCCAGGGGATTGAACGAGAGTACTGGTTTTTACACAGAGCGACTGCCATCTGACCTCCGCAACCCAGAAGGGAAACCAGACCCAATCCTAGATTAGGTCAGAGTTTTCAAGCCGCCAATGCTTAGCACTGGCATCCGATATGGCTTAACGACTAATATCTACGGTATTAAACAATATTAACCGGGAACAACGGCTTAACGTGCCTTCCGAAGCACGGAAAAAGCGCCGAATAAACGTACATATGAAATTCGAAAACCGAAAAAAACACATTGGTACGTGGTGGGGTTCGAACCACGACCTCCCGCTCAGGAGGCAGCGGTCCTATCTACTACACCATCGGGCTCCCCAACAGTCCACTGTTGGACATAAGCCTCCCCAAAATTGGGGACCACGTTTGGCAGGCGGGTAGGTAAGCGCAGTAGAAGTTTTCCATTCAATGGAAACGCTGCTGCCCATTCCCTAGATTTATCCCTTAGTCACCTTTTACGACACTCACCTTGGAAGTTATGGGGTGATGGCACCACACGGGTTGCAACATAGTTGCGACATAATATTAAGCTTTACCGTTTCAAGTAATATTGTTGTACCTACAACTTATCACAAACATATTTTACCAAATAATATGTATAAGTAGAGCACAATTTGCGATATATTTACAAACAAGGCTTCCATCATGTAGACAAAACATATACGAAGAACAAAATCATGAACTTCTTCTGTGGCAATAAAACAACTAACTATACAAGCGAATCGAAAGTTTGTGGTTTCTGTACACCCATTTCCTGTTATAATCGCCGTCTAATTCCAGTTACGATGAAATGCTTACAAACTCAACTTAATTGGTTTTCTCGGACACGGAATCCAATCTTAGCATTCCGTCGCATACCAGGTCATTTCAGCCTGACGTCGTCCCGTGATCGGTCCCGGGCGTGAAGGACCGCTGTACGCTTGGACGAGCCAACCCTAGTGAAAGGCACGGTAACTGTTGGTGACTGGCAGCATGAGTAACTTTGTTCAGAAACATGGACTGAGCTACCAGTTTTCACTCGTCTACAAGTCAAGTCAATATGCCTTTGAAATATTAATAACTAGTTGGTATTTACATACATACATAAAGTCACTCCTTTATCCCATACGGGGCAGGCAGAGCGTAAACGACCTAAACAAAGGTTGCTCCGACAAAACACTTCTGACAAAGTTTTGAATGTTATTTAAGATAGATTTGTAGGTATATTGCTGTAGTGACAGGTTGTCAGCCCATCGCCAAAATTACAATATACTGAAACCCTCGCATCCCTTAGCTGATCTTTACAGCATGCCCGGGAGAAAATGCAGCTGGCACATTCTATGTTTTTCTCTCACTCCCAGTCCAGCATGGAAGAAACTACGCCTGCTTACATCAGGTTAAAAAATAATTTGTCCATTATTGCCCTCGTCAATTTGCTTCAATAAGCGTTTTTTTCACTAGAGGGTACATTCGGCCATCGGGAAGACTCTATTTTGTACTGGGACGGTATCTTGACGTTGCTGATGCCCAAAAGCGTGCATCTATTGGAAACACGCTCATGCTGTGTTATCTATAGAAATTAAAATAGGGAATAACAGATCAAAGACTTTTCCACGAACACGATAGAAAATTCAACGAGGAAAATCGGAAATTCACACAGTAATCAGGATGTTGGACATCCGTCAGGCAAAAGGCGAGCGCGCAAACTTTGAGCGCTGTAACCGGATTGGCTAACGAGGCCTGCACGGGTGACGTCACAGTCTACGCTCTTATGGCGGCAACTCTACGTTTGGTTTTCTACTTTCGAGTTTCTTGTTTACCAAAAACTTTACAAACTTATATCATCGCACCTTTGTTCTTTACTCTATAGGTCGAGCATATACAGATTATATTCGAAAGACTGCGACTGATGCCATTCCTAAGAAAAACAAAAGAAAAATTCCCATGTGAACCTTCCATACCAGTCACGCTAGCCCTAATGGTATGATGGGATGGAAGTGGGACTGAAGCTCGGAGAACGTACACTGTACATTTTTATAAGTCCGATGAAAAATAAAATGCAAAAAAGTAAAATAAACAAAACAAGTTCAACTTTGCTTGTTACACATAACATCTGAATCAAAAATAAAATATTTACCAGAAAATTTATGTTATGGTTTTTTATTTAACTGAATAACAAATGCTCACCCAAAACAAAACCACAATGCATTTTTAGGTATAAAACCACATCAATCAAATTCCTGTATTAATATTTCATAATGGCTGTCAAATCGCCTGTATCAAAGGTAAAATGGATCGATTTTCAGCTGTAATAAAGAGTCTGTAAAAGAATCAAAACAACAGGTTCTTTAATAATAGTAATACTCACCTATTCGTTTGGTGTCCAACTGTTTGCGCAAAAGACAAGTGAAAATCTCTTATTTATTTACCAATTAATTGTATCCAAAAATATCATAAAAACAGGACATTCAAAACAAAGACACAATAGGCAATGCTTCTTTCTGTCTAAAATGAAACTTCTTACAGCAGACCTACAGAAATGATAATTTTTAATGATACGCAGAAAAAACGTGTACAAAATTTAATACCAACTAATAAAATAATACTTCTCTTATTATATATCGTATTCCGGTTTGTCTGGCTGATCTGCGGGTCTAGGTATAGGACATACCAATTTCAGCACGTCTTATTATTTTAGGAACTTATCGGACAATCAAAGTGATCAGATAGTAACACAAATTTGAAACCCGCCAGTACTACAGTAGCCCTCGACCTCCGCTTATAGTGCCCAGCCCTTACTACTATGCCGCGGAGGCAGCTAAACTAACTGCAGTATGGTGGTATACAGGGCAGCTAAAACAACAAACGAACAAAAACAGACCTAATTATAGTAGATTACGCGCAACCTCAGCAAAAAGCAAGCCTGGTACTTTCTTCGTACCTTCTGTACAAGTATTAATAACTCAATTTCCAAATTACAATTTGAATAGTTACAATTAAGTGGTTAGTGTTAATGGTGGGATGTTTAATTTGCACATACGTATCTTTTTTGTTC
The DNA here is from genome assembly GCA_949820665.1 of Scrobipalpa costella. NCBI lineage: Eukaryota > Metazoa > Arthropoda > Insecta > Lepidoptera > Gelechiidae > Scrobipalpa > Scrobipalpa costella. The sequence continues at coordinate 7,272,826 of OX463302.1, forward strand.
TGTGCGAATTGATGATATTTTGCAAATAATATAACTTACGAGAAATCAATGAGAAGAAATACAAGTATAGTTTTAAAATGTTTTATCAATTTAATCATGTTAAAAGTACATTACAAGTACAACTATACTCGGATTTCTTCTCATTGATTTCTCGTAAGTTATATTAAATAATAATATAAGAAATCAATGAGATGAAATCCGAGTATAGTTTCAAAATGTTTTATCAAATTAATCATGTTAAAAGTACATGATTAAATTGATAAACATTTTAAAACTATACTCGGATTTCTTCTCATTGATTTCTCGTAAGTTATATTACTCTTTGTCTTAATGAGAATAAAGTATCTTTAAATCTTACCTAACTGCTTTTCGGTCAACACGAATTACCATCGGCAACCACCGGTAGCAACGAATGAACCGAGCAGCTACGAAATACCCAAACTCAAAACTGCAAAATTGACATTTCATACACGCAAGGCGGATCGAATTGCGGAATCTTCTCCAATCTATCTCTGTGTTAGCAAACAACACTGGGGTGCGGGCACTCACGCGGTAAGCCTTTGTGCAACTCTCGTTTATTTACGCAGTTCTATACAGAGCGTTATCTGGTAAACGCAGCGGTCGCGGTTCAGGACTTTAGTCCAATCGACTTCGATAAAATCCCCCGTGGTTGAAATTTTTCAGGGTAGGAGATTCTGTAGTAATGTGTAGATATAGATTCAAAATAATACTTATTGTTTTCATAGGGCTAATCTCGCAAAATACTTAAACTGCGTATTTTTTGGGGCTCCTCCCCAAACCTCCTCAATGACTGGGGTGCTACTATTGAATCCAATTTAGTGCTGAAATTATAATATTTATTATATAATATTTATTATATAATAGTGGATAAATTATTTCGAATGTGTTCAGAATCATGATCATAATTTACATACATACATATAATCGCTCCTTTATCCAAAATGGGGTAGGTAAAGCGTAAACGACCTAAACAAAGGTCATTCCGCCACGTCTGACAAAGTTTTGAGGGTTATTTAAGATATATTTGTAGGTACATTCTTGTAGTGACAGGTTGTCAGCCCATCGCTTAAATTATATATAAATAATTGAATATACTGAAACCCTCGGATCCCTTAGCTGGGTTTTTGAGCATTCCCAGGAGGAAATGCAGCATGCAGCATATTCTATGTTTTGCTCTCGCTCCCAGGCCAGCATGGAAGAATGTAATGCAGCAATGGTATAACTTACATGCATATTAACTATGTAAATTTAACACATGCACGTAGTAAAATTACAGGACTGCAAACATGAACTTACATGCAAGGCTATTATAAAAGTACTTTTAGAGTGTCTCAGATTGTATTGTACAATAATAAAATTGAAAGCAAAATTAGCAATAATGTATGCAGGAATGTTTTTTAAAGATTTGAAATATATTCTTCCATGCTGGACTAGGAGTGATAGAAAAACATAGAATGTGCCAGCAGCTTCTCCCCCCGGGCATGCTGTAAAGATTCGAGGGTTATATTGTATCGCAATTTTAGGCGATGGGCTGACTACCTGTCGCTATAGCAATATACATCATAATCATCTGTAATAACCCTCAAAACCTGTGAGACGTTGCGCAACGACCTTTGTTTAGGTCGTTTTTGCTCTGCCTACCCCATTAGGGATAAAAGCGTGATTTGATATATATACGTATATGTATGTTTGTAATACAAAAAACTAAGTATAAAAATATTTTGTAATTTCATTCCACATTCGTAGGTAGCAAAGCGTGTCCGATAAATCCAGGATAAATCATACATTTTTCTACCTTGTGGAATAAAATTAAAGATAAAACGTGAGTCGCATCGCCCCGGTCGCGCTTTAGCTCCGGGGTATAAGATAACACGGCTTACTTGGAAAACATTCGGGAGATAGGAGGCTCTTCCGTTAGCAGCACTCAAGAGTGACAGCGAGTTTTAGTTCGTATCAGAAATGTCATTTCAGTACAAACTGGCCTGTAAAATCCATACTTAATATTGTTCTCAAGTTTGAGTTCGCTTCAAAAATACTAGCCTAAGAAGTTCATTGCTGAACTGGGCCACAGACTCAGGGAGAGCGGTCAAGGCCCCCGCTCCGGGTCACTTTTGGCCCAAAGGCTGTCCATCGCAATTCAACGCGGAAACGCGGCGAGTGTAATGGGCACCTTTGTGCCCGGGGGCGACACGGGGCGGAATATTCAGATTCAGATTTTATTTCATAAATTCTTAAAAATAATTTACATGTCAGATGGTATTAAGTTTAGGTAAGTATAATAGGTACATTTTACATTTATATTTAATCATTAATGTCTTTGTCAACAATCCGTTTTATGCTTACATAGAAGCCATTAATATTATAACATGCAAGTTTGACTCGTATTTCTTTTAATCGTTTTGAGTACAATTGTGCATTAGGAGCATTTTGTACCTTTTCAGGAAGGCTATTATATAGATTAGGACCGACAACATCAAGTAATTTACGTAACTTGAGTGGCCTATCCCTTTAGTTTTAATTTTTATTATTTTTTATTTCATTTAGTTATTGTAAATACCATTTTGTATACTCATACCATTAAATAAAGTCTGTTCACGTTGTAAACAGAAGATTTAAAAAATAAACAAGCTAGATTACAAATACCCCCTTTTATGAGAGTACTGGCAGATTGTACTCAGGACATAGATGCAAACATTCTTTATTTTCTATATCCAAATATAGAGCACATAAAATAATCTTATTTTATCAAATAAGTACCTTACCTGTATAGAAACTTAAATCTTTGAATAAACGGAGCGTTCACACGTATTATTTAATATGAAAAATATATTATAAGGCTTTGTAGCAGACTTTAATAAAATCCTTAAATCTGCAAGTTCATTTCAACGTGTAATAGCATAAATCAATTCTTTACCACAAAAATACCCAGAGAGAATACGAAATCATAAAAGATAGACTTATTAAAATTCATCACAGTCGCGCCATTCTGATTCCAGATAAAAATGTTGGCTTTCGACAATCCCTGATTCGTAATAGCTTTTAAAGCCTTTTGTGATTTTTAAATTTGTGAAATTGTTACCTACCGTATCTAACTATGTAGAAACAATAACTATGGAACTGCAGGAAATTACTCGCGATCGAAAGCGGTGGCAACTTATTGAATTTCTGCTCAGGTACAACGTTGAACTAGAGCAAATTGGAAAATACTCTACGTGCCATTTTCAAGGAATTATTTTTAATAAAAATCTTTAGTGTTGCCGCCAGAATATACTGTAACCGGGTAGTCAGAGTCAGTCTGCTTTGTCTTATTTTTATGACTGTTTAAAGAAGCAAAGATCACACATAGTGGCGTCGATGCTCGCGACATAATCCTAATTCTTAGCTAGCACTGTCACTTTCTCAACTTTGCCATAAGAACAGGATAGCAAAAAACACATGACTGTGATCTGATATAAGACTGCTTATTTGACGAAAATAAGGGAACATGCTCTATGCTCAGTTCTTATTTAAAGCGTCTTACGTCAGATTAGGAATGTCAAAGTCATGTGTTTATTTGTTATTCTGTTCTTATGTCAAAGTTAAGACAGTGACAGTGCTAGCTAAGAATTACTTAAGGAATAGTGCATCTAGAATTGCCGCCAGTAGGTATAATTAGTGAAATTCATAAGAAAACCTGTGCACCGCAGCAGCTTCCAACTACTGTAGATCAAAATAAAAAACCACCGAATTTATTTATGCTTTCGTAAAGATCAACCGCCATACTAACGAGGGCTCAAAAAATAAAATTGCCACCGAAATGAGCCGGTAGCGGACCGCAGATCGGATTAAAATATTTATCGTCGCGAAAATCAATTTGCAGTGTTCGCCGCAGCACAATACACGTCAGACACAGCTTGGTCTGCGATCGGGCTGAGGTAAGCGCTGCACATTTTCAAAATTGCTATTTTAAAATATTGTTTACAATAAATATTCGAAAATATTTGCTTTTTAAAATAAGTATTACAATCTCTTCAATTACCTTGCTACCTAACTGCAGCAACACACAGGCGTCAGTTACTGCGCGCAAGGTTGCACTTAACACGCTGTCAATGTTTTTTTTGCAATGCCTGCAACACACATAGGTCCGCAAGAAACTCTACGTCGGCGCATGTTTCTGCCAGTACGCGCGCGTAGCGCGTAAGGTGACGCATTTGTGTTGGAGGCCATGCAAAAAGCATTGACAGCAAGTTAAATAAACTTGCGCGCAATAAGTGACGCATGTGTGTTGTTTCACTAAGGGCCATACAATTCATGTTTGTTAAATACGAACAAACATATTATCACGCCTTTATCCCTTATGGAGTAGGCAGAGCGTAAACGACCTAAACAAAGGTCGTTCCGCCACGTCTGACAACGTTTTGAGGGTTATTTAAGATAGATTTGTAGTTATATTGCTGTAGCAACCGGTTATCAGCTCATCGCCTAAATTACAATATACTGAAACCGTATCGGATCCCTTAGCTGGTTTTTACAGCATGCCGGAGGAAATGCAGCTGGCACATTCTATGTTCTTCTTTTGCTCCCTGTCCAGCATGGAAGATCCCAGACTAGCATGGACGTAACGCGTAAAGGTATAACTGGGGATATGCCTCCATAAAGCGTTACGTAGTTTTATGCTTATATTATGCTGGTATATTGCTGTAGTGACAGGTTGTCAGCCTATCTATCCTTAGCTGGTTTTTACAGCATGCCCGGGAGGAAATGCAGCTGGCACATTCTAAGTTTTTCTCTCGCTCCCAGTCCAGCATGGAAGAATTTTCATGTTTGTTAGTAGGGTGAAAGTGGTAGGCATCTATGACAATAATGTGCTACCGTTTACTCGCTTTTTCAGAAATTAAACAAAACAGATACGACATTATGTTTACAATCGCTTTGACGACATGATGAGATGACACGTTGCTCAATTTCCTTGTCTTTCGACTACCCAGTCGAAAATTACCCAATTCGAGAGCTTTCATCTCGTAAGAAGGCGGAGATGAATAGAAAACAACGTCGATAATGAAAATGAAATGCGAAAGAAAATTGACGGAAAACATCACAATAATCTTTTATAAAAAGGTGATGGGAAGTGAGGCACTGTTCAAGTACCCTGAGCAAGTGAGTTACTCAAGTCCGTAATTAAAAACAGCACTTGAGACTGACAGCTAGTTTGAGTCCGTATCAGAAATATAAGTTCATTACAAAAGGACCTGTCAAATCCGTACTTAATATCACTCTCAATCTTGAAATCGCTTTATAAACACTAGCCTCAGTATTGTAGTAGGATTGTAATCGGATACCTAATCTGGTATTTCACTCGCACCTAGTAAGGTTATTACATGGTTAATGAATGGCAAATTAATATCAAGTAGGCTGATCAAGTTACGTTGAGTATTGTAGTGAGATTGTTATATATTTAATTGGTAACAAATGCGTATCCATGCGTACTAGGGTAATTTCTAAAGAGATGCTCAAACCAGACTGCCTCGGTGGTCTAGTGGCTATTGCCAGGGACTCCCGATCCGGAGGGCCGGGGTTCGATTCCCAGGGGGAGAACACAAGGTTGATATTTGAGAATTTATCACTTTGTGAATTTTTCCCCAGGTTGGTTAGGATATTGCAGGCTGAATCACCTGATTGTCCGAGAAGAAAAAGATTTCGTGCTTCGGAGGGCACGTTAAGCCGTCGGTCCCGGTCGCTGTCTTTGATAGTGGTCGTTACTAAAAAAAACATGTCAGATGCCTGATAGTTGTGCTACTAGGCGGTTTAAAAACTCTGACTCCAGGTTTCATCGGGTCCATAGACTCGATACCCACTTGACAGAAGAAGAAGCAGACTCTGAAGTAAAAGAACGTATCTTCTTAAAAAAATACGACTTACGTCACATCCTGTATAGGATGAGCCACAAATTAAACCTGGATGAATAACGATTTTGACACGTGACATTTCACACAACGCCCCAATAGCTTCTATGTAAAGTGAGGGTGTAATGAGAAGGCATTATTCCACCATCAATCATGGGATCGAGCAGGTATGGCGGCTGATATACTCTCATGTGATAAATGTGGGTATGTTTGTTGCTCAATCACAGTTTAACCTCTGGACGTAAACGGATGAAACTCTCAACACAGGTAGCATAGGTTCTGGTATGTAGTATACCTTACCGACGGCGATGACCAAATTACTCTTGCGTCCTTACCGACGGCGATGACCAAATTACTCTTGCGTTTAATGCTGCCAATATTAGTCGAGCCACACTCTGCACAAGCTCTTCCAGCAACCGCGCACCCGGCCGGCGGGGTCGCGGAGGTCCCTCCGTTGCTCCCCACTTTGGGTTTTACCGGCACGTACCGGGCAGATTCTCTCCGATAAGGAGTCCCCAAGGCAACGCCATAAGCCGAGGTTCGAGCCCTAGTGGGCGCCCTTAGGCAGTTGCCATTTCATTAAGGGTGTAGATTGCGTGTAGCAACTCCCCACCTTAGCCCGGTGATATATACACTTTGTAGTATTTTGCAAACAGCGCCATTAAAAAAAAGAGAAACTGGTATAGTATAGGTATAATGAAAAATAATATTGAAAGGAAATAGCTATCAGTCATCACTGTAGGAAACGATTTTGATTTTACCCTGGTACCTGAATTTTAAAATTGTCTTAGCCCTACGTCCTGGAAAATGAGATAGGGTTTACATAGGCAAATTTTACTGTGGGAAAATCATTATTTTCTTACCACACGGGAAAACTGATTTAACCGCAGGCAAAACCGCGGGAAGAAAGCTAGTCCTCTCACATACCATTATGTCTTCTCGCTTGCCGAACCTCGTGCATCACAAACCAGCTTTGGCATGAGAAAGGTCCTGTCAGGATCGTGCTTAGAAATAATTTGTTATAGCGGCCATCTTGTAAACTGTGAAAGCGAATAGTTCATTAGTCGGAACTCCATTGATGTTTTAGAGTTATTGGTTAATATAGACAGCTATTCTTGTTTAATCCAGAAGGTTATGAAAGGTATTTCATCAATAGGGATGCTTGAAATCAAATTGAACTCCGAATATAGTAAATTATTAACGAATTTCTAGAAATACTGTTATGAACAACATTCTTTAAATTTTAATTATTTCAAGCTTTAGGCTTAATAAACAAGTCCGAATAAGACACCGAGAAACTAGTTTCATCAACAGTTCATAAATTTCGTCAATTTTCAAAAGCTCTCTTGTTTAAAACAAGTACACAGATTAATTAAAGGGTAATCCAATAACTTTGGTAGTTGTCGAAATAAAGGCGACTTTGATGTACAGAAGAACTTCACAATAAATATTTTATTTTCAGGTAAAACTGCTCGACGGGGAGCTAAAGAAAAACATAGAATGAAAGAAAGAAGAAAGAAAGAAAATACATTTGTTTAGTACCCGATAGAACAAAACAAAAAAAAACAATAAAATACAAAACATGAACACTGAAAAGGGTACCCAACTCAGCGTATGCTGCAGTTTAAAGTTGCAGCGCTGGATTTCGGCTGGGCCCACGGCATTTTTTTACGCAACATACACAGGTGATCTTACTCAAAACTCTTACATCTTACTAACAAGCGACCCGCCCCGGCTTCGCACGGAAATCATCAATGTTTCTCTACTATATTATGCATGTATTATACATATAAACCTTCCTCTTAATCTTCCTCTATCCATTAAAAGAAACCGCATCAAAATCTGTTGCGTAGTTTTAAAGATTTATGAATACATAGGGATATAGGGACAGAGAAAGTGACTTTGTTTTATACTACATACATATATATAATCACGCCTTTATCCCTAATGGGGTAGGAGCGTAAACGACCTAAACAAAGGTCGTTCCGCCACGTCTGACAAAGTTTTGAGGGTTAGATTTGTAGGTATATTGCTGTAGTGACCGGTTGTCAGCCTATCGCCTAAATTGCAATATACAGAAACCCTTGGATCCCTTAGCTGGTTTTTACAGCATGCCCGGGAGGAAATGCAGCTGGCACATTCTATGTTTTTTTTTAATTATATGCATTAACAAATGTACCTAATAAAATTAAAGCTTTTAAAAACGTTGATTTTATTATAATACGGAAGCATATTTTACGCTTTGTGGTAAATTGTTCGTGGATGCGAAAAATGTCTCACATGAAATATATTCCCGAAAATGCGGGCTCAACAGAGAGAATATATCATTCCGGTTTCCAATAATACGTAATAATATCAGGGTCTGTAATTGAAAAGGTGATACCTGGTATTACGGTAAAACTGGGAATCAGAGAGGACTGGGGAGACCGGGGTAAATTGACAGTGGTTGTATCCGCGCTGCAAACTTTTTACGGCGTCATAAACACGAGATGAAATTATATCCTAACGGCCCAATAACCGGGAAACTCCTCTCCCCTACCTACCCGTTATTACAAGAACGGAAAGGTTCATACTCGACAATTTACCTCGGCAGCTATGTTCCAACTGATTCGATTTCTACTCTTCTTAGGCTATAAGAAGTTTATGAAATGGCGAATTTCCTATTTTTTTCAATAAAGTGTCTTAGTTTTTTGGTATGTCTTATTTACTAATAATCTGCTTTTAATATAACGAATGAAAATTATTGATACAGTTTTGTAATACCCAATTTATGTAAGACTATCTTTCTGTCAGCGGTGTCACCCGCTGCTGAATAAGTTAATAGGTGCCACCTCATTTATAAATTAAAGATGGGCCTTATTCCTATTAGAACCTAGACCCAGGTTTTATAATGTCTTTATGTAAAATAAGAAGTTGTGCCCAAATTAAATATTAAGTCTACTACACGTGTTACTGCAGTAGTGAAGTATTAGATACATCCATACATATGATCACGCCTTTATCCCTAATGGGGTAGGAAGAGCATAAATGACCTAAGCAAAGGTCGTTCCGCCACGTCTGATAAAGTTTTGAGGGTTACTTAAGATTTTGTAGGTATATTGCTGTAGTGACCATCGCCTAAACTGCAACATACAGAAACCCTCGGATACCTTAGCTGGTTTTTACGGCATGCACGGGAAAAGCATCTGGCACATTCCATGTTTTTCTCTCGCGACCAGTCCAGCATGGAATAAAAGAAATTAATAATAAATAGAATGATATAAAATCATTTTAAAAAAAACGTAATTTAATTTAGGATAGTGGTGGCAATTTTAGGATTTTGCTACTAATTATCACTGATGACATTATTATCATAAACATATCAAGATTAAGATCTATTGATAAAAAAAAATAATCATAATAAGCATTAACTATGTATTAACTAAGTATTGAGATAAATGCTTATAATAATACAATACCAGTAGTATTCAATAAGAGTATTTAAATAAAAAAAATAGGTATGTCCTCCAGTCGAGTTTATTAAGGCTATCCTAGCTATAGCTATACGGGGTGTAAAGGACAGCGACCCGCAAACTGATGGGGGTTGCTCAGTCAACGAAACTGAACAACAATCAGCAGGTTTTTTTTTCAGGAAGTGGAAAACAAGGCTTTTCCATACAAATTGTCTGATGGAGGTGAACATTTTGTACGGAAAAGCATTTTTTTTTCTCTTCCTGAAAGAATTTCCTGGTGGAATTTGTTCAGTTTCGTTGACTGGGCAACTCCTATCAGTTTGCAGGACGCTGTCCCTTACACCTGGTATACCTATATCATATCGTTAATCGTAATCGTATCCGTATCGTATCCGTATCGTTTCCGTATCGTATCCGTATCGTATCCGTATCGTATCCGTATCGTATCGTATCCGTATCGTATCCGTATCGTATCCGTATCGTATCCGTATCGTATCCGTATCGTATCCGTATCGTATCCGTACCGTATCCATATCCATTCCCATATATATTGCTGTAGTAACAGGATGTCAAATTACAAAACACTGAAACCTTTTTCTACCGCTCCCAGTTCAATATGGAAGGATAAATAAATACTTCGGGAACAAAGATACATATATTCACGCCTATATCCCTAATGGGGTAGGCAGTGCGTAAACGACCCAAACAAAGGTCGTTCCGCCACGTCTGACAAAGTGTTGAGGGTTATTTAACATAGATTTGTAAGTATATTGCTGTAGTGACAGGTCCATCGCCTAAATTACAATATACTGAAACCCTCGGATCCCGTAGCTGGTTTTTACAGCATGCCCGGGAGGAAATGCAGCTGGAAAATTCTATGTTTTTCTCTCACTCCCAGGCTAGCATGGAAGAACAAAGACCCGTATCGATAAACAGCACTTGAAACTGACCGCTTGTTTGACTACGTATCAGAAATGTAATTTCAGTAAAAAACAGCCTGTCACATCTATACGTAATATTGCTCTCAATATTGAGATTGCTTTATAAATACGAGCCTAAAACACTTTTTGTAGCATAAATAGGTAAAGGCGGACCTGCATATATCTGTTTAGTACTTATATAAATATTTAATGCATGTATTGGAGGCCAAGGCTCAATTTTTGCCGAGCGTAATAATAGATTTTTTTTTTTTTAACTGCATGAATTAACATTTATACCGGGTGTAAAGGACAGCGTCCCACAAACTGATAGGGGTTGCTCAGTCAACAACACTAAACAACTTTCACCAGGAAATTCTTTGGTAGTGACTTTTTTTAACTTTGTAGGTGCCTGAAGTGGATTTCGGCTGAAGATGATGATAATGATAATAACTGTTATTTTCTATAATAAGATATAATAATACGGAATGGACGGTAATAGTTTAGTTGCGATTTTGTTTAATAAAATGTTGTATGTGCACACATACATATAATCATGCCTTTAACTGCCTCCGTGGTCTAGTGGCCAGTGCCGTGGACTCCTGATCCGGAGGTCCTGGGTTCGATTCCCAGGGGGGAAACACAAAGTTGATATTTGAGAATTTATTACTTTGTGAATTTTTCCCCAGTTTGGTTAGGACATTGCAGGCTGAATCACCTGATTGTCCGAAAAAGAAAAAGATTTCGTGCTTCGGAGGGCACGTTAAGCCGTCGGTCCCGGTCGCTGTGTTTGATAGTGGTCGTTACTCAAACCATGTCAGAGGCCTGATAGTTGTGCTACTAGGCGGTTTAAAAACTCTGACACCAGGGTTCATCGGGTCGATAGACTCGATACCCACTCGACAGAAGAAGAAGAAGAATCACGCCTTTATCCCTAATGGGGTAGGCAGAGCGTAAACGACATAAACGAAGGTTGTTCCGCCACGTCTGACAAAGTTAAGAGGGTTATTGAAGGTAGATTTATAGTTATATTGCTGTAGTGACTGGTTGTCAGCCCATTGCCTAAATTGCAATACACAGAACCCTCGGATCTGTTAATTGGTTTTTACAGCATGCCCGTGAGGAAATGCAGCTGGCACATTCCAAGTTTTCCTCTCGCTCCCAGTCCAGCATGGAAGAATTATATGCTTCTGTTCTATATGTTTCTTCTCAATGTTATATATTTTTATTCTGCGCACAAAATCCTAAATTTTGACTAAAATCGTTACCTGACATTGCTATTGAGATTGGTGTATTATCTCGCATTAAAATAGTCTTTGTTACTCGGAGTGAATGTAGCTTTCTATCGGTGTTATAATGTTTGAAATCGGTTCAGTAGCTTTTGAGTTTATTCGTTACAAACATACACACAAAAATGAAAATGTAGATATTAGTATAGAAGTGCCTACGTCCGTGGTCTAGTGGTCAGAGCCATGCACTTACGATCCAAAGGTCCTGGGTTCGATTCCCCAGGGGGGGGGGACACAAAATAGAAATTTGTAAATTTATCAGTTTGTGAGGTTTTTCCAGTTTGGTTAGGACATTACAGGCGGAATCACCGGATTGTCAGAAAAGTAAAAGGATTCCGTGCTTCGGTAGGCACGTTAAGCCGTCGTTGGTCCCTGTCGCTGTTTTTGATCCTTATCGTGTTGTGATCGTTACTCAAACCCATGTCAGAGGCCTAATAGCTGCGCTACTAGGCGGTTCGAAAACTCTGACACTAGGGTTCATCGGGTCGTTATTCGACTCGAGAATCCACTGGCTAAGAAGAAGTATAGAATGTATGTGCTCATGTGCGGAGTGCCATATACAGCTGAACTCAAAATGTAACTTACAGGGTCCATAGATAATTTTCATAATGAACTATCCCTTTTCACAGGCACTTTGGTGTAAATCATGTTACTGGCCCTTTCAATTTCCTGACCGCAACGCAGCGCGGCCAAGCGAGATTTTCATTACATGTTCAAACATTCTATGTGGGGTCGGAGATAATGTTTTGATTGGACAGTTTACGTTTCCGCACTTCTCGGTTAGTGTTTGGAAACATTTTGGAAACGGCTTTTGACTGCCTCGGTAGACTAGTGGTCCAAGTGTTCACTGTTACACTTGTCATCCTCTATGGAATGGAATATACCTATAATATGTATCACTAACTTAACTTCTTGCATGTTGGACTGGGTGCGAGAGAAAAGCATAGAATGTGCCAGCTGTATATCCTTCAGGGTATGCTGTACAAAACCAGCTAAGGGATCCGAGGGTTTTAGTATATTGCAATTGAGGCGATGGGCCGACAACCTGTACATACATACATACATATAATCACGCCTGTATCCCTAATGGGCTACCCCATTAGGGATACAGGCAGAGCGTAAACGACCTAAAAAAAGGTCGTTCCGCCACGTCTGACAAAGTTTTGAGGGTTATTTAAGATATAATTCTAGGTATATTGCTGTAGTGATAGGTTGTCAGCCCATCGCCTAAATTACAATATATACTGAAACCCTCGGATCCCTAAGCTGGATCTTACAGCATGCCCGGGAGGAAATGCAGCTGGCACATTCTATGTTTTTCTTTCGCTCCCAGACCAGCATGGAAGTATCTTTCGCTCCCAGACCAGCATGGAAGTAACAGCAATATACCTACAAATCTATCTTAAATAACCCTCAAAACTTTATCAGACGTGGCGGAACGAACATCGTTTAGGTCGTTTACGCTTTGCCTACCCTATTAGGGATAAGTGCATAAGTATATGTATGTATGTATGTAACTTTTGGTATTTTGGCGACGATAATATTTTTTTATAAAATCACGATATTATGTTTTATGAATGCTTACCGCTGTTTATGGTTTCAAACAAAGCTTAAAAAATAATTTATGTATGTTATTAACATATATACATAAAATAGCATATTTTTAAGCTTTGTTTATGTATGTAATATTTTATGTATACTTTTTATTGTTACTAATAACATACATACATATTATATTTTTAAGCTCCTCTCCGAGCAATATGGTACAAAATTTTCAGGCACACTTTAATCCATTTTATACACAGTTCGACCAAGTTGAGGCAATAATGCAGTTATGGAACTGTGCCAAAGCGAACTAAAAGAGTTTTTCGGAAAATTACTCTTAGTGAAATACCGGATTATACCGGATTTCTTTATCGAATATCGTTTCTGTTGGCTTTAGGGCAAGCTTTTATTGAGTTAAAGTGTATTTTTTTTTCCAATCTATAAAGTTCACAAACTAAAATTTGTCAAACTATTTAACTTAAGTGAGACATTCTAAATAAAGATTTTAACAATTCGAAACATGTCGTGAAGTACACGAAATATTTTCCAAAGTGAGTGCCCGTTATTAAAATCTTTAACTATAGTTTGGATCGAAGCCAAAACAAGCAAAACATTTTCATTATGTTTTGAATATGAAAACTGTTTGAAAAATGTTTTTTTTATTTGGCTATTTTCAAAGTCAAAGGAAAAAACATCAGGCTTCAGGGAAGAAAGTAATATCTTTTACAGAATAGCTCAATACAATCACGCTAAGGTTTTGAACTCATACATACATACATATAATCACGCCTTTATCCCTAATGGGGTAGGCAGAGCGTAAACGACCTAAACAAAGGTCGTCCCGCCACGACTGACAAAGTTTTGAGGGTTATTTAAGATAGAATTCGAGGTATAATGCTGTAGTGACAGGTTGTTAGCCCATCGCCTAAATTACAATAAACTGAAACCCTCAGATCCCTTGACTGGATTTTACAGCATGCCCGGGAGGAAATGCAGCTGGCACATACTATGTTTTTCTCTCGCTCCCAGACCAGCATGGAAGAACTCCGTGATGTTTAAAAATAAAGAGATCATAAAATTAAGATTTTAGTGTGAAAGATACGCCAGGGACACTACCCATTTTTTTGGTAATTATTTAAATTGGCTTAAACTTTTAAATAAAAAAAACTTATAGGTAGATATTATTAGATAGCGAGTTTTTGACTTTAATTGCAATTGGAATTCCAGTGTAAGTAAGGACGGTACGCTCAGATTAATTTCGCTTTGACCCCCGTATTAATATTCAGAGCACTCTCAAAGTTGGATCTAACTGGGAGCGGGAATACTCCAATTTATTAATTTTACCGCCGGCTCCTAACCGCAAAAGTTTCAATGTCGAAGGATTAGTATCAAGCCTATTACTTGGCCACTTATTTTATTTGCTAACAACTTTCCGTCCCACAGTTTCATATGGGACTTTAAAAGTTTGGACTTATGTTTCTAGTTTGTACTAGAAAAGTCTTGAAGGTTCCTGGATCGAACACCAAATAATTTTTTAACTTGTTCACTGTTCGGGCCATTCATCTGTGGAACAAACTGCCGAAAACTATACAAGACAGTCCCTCCAGCTTCACTTTTAAGAAGAGACTGAAAGAGAATTTTATGATCTCTTTGTGACAAATATAATTATATTTTATTTAATCATTTTTTATTATTTTATTTTATCATATAAATATATTTATATGCATAAGTTTATTGTAGTATGTTAGTATGTGTTAGTATTACTATTTTCCTATACATTTGTAATTAAATTAAACTTCCATTCTGGACTGGGAGCGATAGAAAAACATAGAATGTGCCAGCTGCATCTCTTCCTGGGAATGCTGTATAAGGGATATGGGGGTTACAGTGTATTGCTATTTAGGCTACGGGCTGACAACCTATCACTACAGCAATATAAAGATCTTACTGAAAAAACCAAAACTCGTCAGACGTGGCGGAACGACCTTTGCTAAGGTCGTTGACGCTCTGCCGACCCCATTAGGGATATAGGCGTGTTTTATGTACGTTGTAATTAAATTATACTAACTTTATCTGTCCCGTAAATTTCACATCTTTTATCCCCATAAGGTTGGCTGGAAGAGATCTCTTATAGAGATAAGCTGGACTGTTGTGTTAATGTTTAAGTTCAACTGTATATTATTTTTTAAAGCAATAAAGAATATAATTGAAACAAGGATTTGCAAACTTAACTGAACAAAATTATTGAATTTATTGAAATGGATAAGCAAGGTAGCTTAATATTTTGTCAAAATTTTCTCTTTCAACTAGATTATTCGGCTTCTTCAAAATACCTTTACAAAATAAATAAAAAAACGATATCTTCAAAATTTACAATAAATGTTTTTTAATTTGACTTACGGGCAATGCCCTTCAAAACTTCTACATACTCTCAAAAAAATATTGTTATAATTTTAACTAAACTTCTTTATTAATTTTTAAGGGCGGGTAAAGGGCAAGTGTCTTTTCTTTGAAGATTTTATGGATGACAACATTTTGTGAATAGGTAAAAAGGTACTTGAATTATTCAGAACTTTCCACTTTGAGTTCTAAGCAGGTAAGTAATTGAAATATTTGAATTTCTTAATTCAAAGGTTTGACTTGAAAGTTTGGAAGGTACTTACGAGTTGATTTGAGTTTCACTTAAAGACAAAAAAGTTTTTGTAACTGAGGAGATGAGTTTGGCTATATTTATTATCTTGTTTGACTTTATTTATTTAAAGGATGACACAATCAAACAATTTTTTTTTCAAAAAATCCTATGTTATTATTTGATAATTAGGTACGAACTTTAATAAAATGCAACTACGTTTAAAAAAATATGTAGCAAAATGATATAAAAAAAATATATATTTTTAAATATTTTTATCCTCTATTATTTTGTGGAAAATTCTAAAGCATAATCGGCATGTTGCGAAACTTAGTATAAAATAGTTTTTGACATTATTATGTTTTTTTTTTACTTAAAATATAAATATGACTCCTTTTTCGGTTTTCGAATTTCATATGTACGTTTATTCGGCGCTTTTTCCGTGCTTCGGAAGGTACGTTAAGCCGTTGGTCCCGGTTAATATCGTTTAATACCGTAGATATTAGTCGTTAAGCCATATCAGAAGCCAGTGCTAAGCATTGGCGGCTTGAAAACTCTGACCTAATCTAGGATTGGGTCTGGTTTCCCATCTAGGTTACGGAGGTCAGATGGCAGTCGCTCTGTGTAAAAACCAGTACCCTCGTTCATTCCCTAGATTAGGAAGCCGACCTCGTGAGATACGGGATAAGGCTAGGGAGATGATGATAAATATGACTCCTTTATGTTTTATCAATGTTATTTAAGTACGATATAATTTTGATTGAATAAATTCTAAAAATATTTATTGTCTATTTGAAGTCGAGACAGTAGCAACGTATTTCTAAGAAAATAAAATACTATTGAAAAAAATAATGTACAAACAATAGTCTTCGTCAAATTTATTTTATTTGTTTACAAAAATACATTTGTGAACAAAATTTGATTAATTTTGAATCCTTAAATCTTTTTCTTCTTCTGTCGTGTGGGTATCGAGTCGCTTTTAAATTGTACTTTTCATAAATATTTATACGAATATTAATGTTCAAATTATTTTTATTAAGTGAACCAATTTGAAATTACCCACCATATTAAATACGAGAAGACATCAAAAGCGAACGATATCAATGTTAATGAGATGTTATGGATCACTGAACAACCTAATTAGTTCTAATCACACCTAATTAACTGAGTCTATAGGGAACATCGAATCGTGCTATTAACTGAAAAGTCATTTGGCTTAATTCTTCGTTAATGAAGCTCTGTTATAATTAAAAATAATTTATCGATAGAAATTAATTTGCTTCTTTTGAATTGAAGATTAATAAAAATAGAAAACAGAAATTGAAAATGTAATTTTTCTTCATATTGTGTGTGTATCTTGTAAACTTGTATATAAAACGTGCCCGCAGCATCGTTCGTGGAGGTTATAAGGACTCAGAAAAAGTAAAATGTTCAATTTACCTACCTATAAAATAGTTTATTTGCATAAGTTACATGTTAGGGAAAGCTAAGAAAATAAATTATCTATAATAGTTGTTTTATATCACGACTGCAACTTTTCCATACATACATTTAATCACGCCTTTATCCCTAATGGGGTAGACAAAGCGTAAACGACCTAAACAAAGGTCGTTGCGCCACGTCTGACAAAGTTTTGAGGGTTATTTAAAATGGATTTGTCGGTATATTACTGTAGTGACAGGTTGTCAGCTCATCGCTTATTTTGAAATATAAGTCACGACAACTGAAACCCTCGGATCCGTTAATTGGTTTTTACAGCATGCCTGGGAAGAAACGCAGATGGCACATTCTATGTTTTTGTCTTACTCCCAGTTCAGCATAGAAGAAATACTTTTCCATACTTGTATATTGCCTAAGTATGCGTGAGTAACTGCCTCCGAGGTCTAGTGGTCTGAGCCATTGGCTCCCGATCCGGAGGTCTTGGGTTCGATTCCCATTGGGACCACAAAGTTGATATTTATCACTTTATCACTTTGTGAGATTTTCCCCAAGTTGGGTTAGGACATTGCAGGCTGAATAACCTTTTTGTCCGAAAAGATTCTGTACTTCGGAGGGCACGTTAAGCCGTCGGTTTCGGTCACTGTCTTGATAGTGGTCGTTACACAATCCATGTCAGAGGCCTATTAGCAGTGCTATTAGACGGTTTAAAAACTCTGACACCAGGGTTCAACGGGTCGATCGACTCGAAAATCACACGACAGAAGAAGAAGTATGCGTGAGTTCGTCATAGTAAACCTGTATTCTTGTACAATTTAAACCTGCTTTCTGCTTGTACAATTTCTATACCCAAAGGTTGCCTGGTAGAAATTGCCGCTTTAGCAATAAGGCCGCCTATATTGTACTGTCACTTTTGTTCCTTTTTATTTCTGTTGTATGAGTTTCTTTGTGCAATAAAGATTTTTGTAATGTATTGTATTACGCATACAGGAGCGTGTGTCCGTAGTAAGCACAACGACAGTATGGCCAATGCAAAATTCTTTTCATTTGCTCGGAAAAAGATTAATATAAAAAAAGCGAAATTTGCATTCACTATTTTTAATCCTCATATTCGTAGATGCAAGAAATTTCTCTAAGCGACAGCAATGAAATTAACGACTGCTTCACGAAGTCTTTAAGGATATACTAGTATGGTTTAGGTTCACATTATTGATAATCTCAAGGCTGAATGCTTAAATGGTTTGGACATGTTGAGAGATTGAGCAAAACCAGGTTTACCAAACAGATATATATGGCGAGTGTGGATGGAAATGTTGGAAGGGGAAGGCCTCGATGCACGTACTTAAATCCAATCGGGGATGTCCTAAAGAAAGGTCAGGTCAGGAGTACCCTAAACCGACGAGCATGTATGAAAAGATTAATGAATGTGGATGAAGCGAAAGAAGTATTGAAAGATAGTAGCAAGTGGAAAGATGTGGTCTCTGCCTACCCCTCTGGGAAAGAGACGTGATTATATGCATGTATGTATGAATGCCTCGACTGCGTCTCGACCTTCCAAATTTACTCGTTTTTTTTTGGGTTTGGAGTAATGTACTATTTCTTTCCTATACCTTGCTATATCAAAAATATTTATACAGTAGTTCAGTAAAGAGTGATTACATACTAACTCATATTTAATAAGGAGATTGTTATAAAGAGAAGCCTGTAAACTGCAATTTCCTTTGCTGTAATTCGCTACAGGCACGCCATTTCTCCATTATCCATTATCAATATTATTTTGTTTTCGTTTTGCTAAAATGGAACTATTCGGAAGATGCTAATGATGACATTGCATGACCTCAAAAGGATCTGCTCCGCGGGCGAGTTGTGGCTATTTCAAAATGGGAATAAAGATGCATGTTTTGGCACTGGCAATCTCACGCATCGACAAAACACAGCAAGTTGTTTGGCGCCGGACGTGTGTAGTATGCCGGCGTGATTGTATATATACTTTATTGCAAAAACACAAAAGAAATGTAATTTACAAATATAGTGTGCAAGGGCGAACTTATCTCTATGAAGAGATCTCTTCCAGCCAACCCAATGGTAGTAAGAGAAAGTGAATAATTTTGAGGGGACAAGAAAATGCAACATTAACAGAGACTAGTAAAACAAAAAATTAAAAATACTTACATACCTATACATAGAATAAATACCTACCGTATATTACTATCTTAAATAAACATACATATATACTAAACAATATATTGATACATACATATACGAATAAACTACTACATAAATAAATACGTCAAAATTGTTCAGATAAGAAGTGCTCTTTTAATCTTTTCTTAAAGACATTCACTGAGGGACTGTCTTGAATTGTCTTAGGAAGTTTATTCCAAAGTTGTGCAGCTTTTACAGAAAAGGAGTTGAAGAAGAACTTGGTATTCGCACTAGGCAACTCCAGCACCTTAGTGTTGCAGGCGCGCCTAGGGCGGGGATCTGTATGTAGTATGCAGCCTTGGGAACCAAGCTCTATCCAATATCGTGCTTATCCGTCCGGTGGCTGATTTAGTTGGAGCGCATCCATCATGTATTCGCTGGTTGGTTTGCTCTGCCTGACCCGTAAGGGATAAAAGCGTGACTGTATGTATTTAATATGCAGCCTCGGGAACAAAGCTCTATCCATTATCGTGCTGATTCGTCACGGTGGCTGATTCAGTCAGTCAGTATAATTATTCTTCCATGCTGGACCGAGAGCAAAAGCAAAACATAGAATGTGCCAGCTGCATTTCCTCCCGGACATGCTGTAACAACCCACTAGGGGATCCGAGGTTTTTAGTATATTGCTATTTAGGCGATGGGCTGACAACCTGTCACTACAGCAATATACTTACAAATCTATCTAAAATAACCCTCGAAATTTTGTCAGACGTGGTGGAACCACTTTTGTTTAGGTAGTTTATGCTCTGCCTACCCCATTAGAGATAAAGGCGTGATTATATGTATATATGTAAGTTTTTCTTCTGTCGAGTGGGTGTCGAGTCTATCGACCCGATGAACCCTGGTGTCAGAGTTTTTAAACCGCCTAGTAGCACAACTATCAGGCCTCTGACATGGTTTGAGTAACGACCACTATCAAAGACAGCGACCGGGACCGACGGCTTAACGTGCCCTCCGAAGCACGAAAATCTTTTTCTTTTTCGGACAATCAGGTGATTCAGCCTGCAATGTCCTAACCAAACTGGGGAAAAAATCACAAAGTGATAAATTCTCAGATAACAACTTTGTGTTTCCCCCTTGGGAATCAAATCCAGGATCATCGGATCGGGAGTACATGGCACTCGCCACTAGACCACGGAGGCAGTTGTATGTAATACTAATAGAATCGAGCCCATTATCGTGCAGACTAGTCACGGTAACTGATTCAGCTGGTGAGCGCATCCACCTTGTAGTGATTAGTTAGTACGCTCTGTCTACCCCGTAAGAGATAAAGGCGTGACTGTATGTATGTAATGTAGTATTGCAGCCTTGGGAACAAAGCTCTATACATTATTGTGCTGATTCGTCACGGTGGCTGATTCAGCTGGCGAGCGCATCCATCTTGTATTGGTTGGTTGGTACGCTCTGTCTACCCCGTAAGAGATAAAGGCGTGACTGTATGTATGTAATGTAGTATTGCAGCCTTGGGAACAAAGCTCTATACATTATTGTGCTGATTCGTCACGGTGGCTGATTCAGCTGGCGAGCGCATCCATCTTGTATTGGTTGGTTGGTACGCTCTGCCTGCCCCGTAAGAGATACAGTCGTGACTGTATGTATGTAATGTAGAATTGCAGCGACGGGAACAAAGCTCTATACATTATTGTGCTGATTCGTCACGGTGGCTGATTCAGCTGGCGAGCGCATCCATTTTGTATTGGGTAGTTGGTACGCTCTGCCTGCCCCGTAAGAGATAAAGGCGCGACTGTATGTATGTATTGTAGTATTGCAGCCTTGGGAACAAAGCTCTATACATTATTGTGCTGATTCTTCACGGTGGCTGATTCAGCTGGCGAGCGCATCAATCTTGTATTGGGTGGTTGGTACGCAATAACATGACACTGCTTTTATTTTGTTTGTATCGAGTGATTGAGTTTTGTGCATTGTAGTTGTAATCACTACATAGTATAAAACAAAGTCGCTTTCTCTGTCCCTATATCCCTATGTATCCATAAATCTTTGAAACTACGCAACGTATTTTTATGCGGTTTCTTTTAATGGATAGAGTGTTTCAAGAGGAAGGTTTAAATATATAATACTTGCATAATATTGTGGAGAAACACTGATAATTTCCGTGCAAAGCCGGGGCGGGTCGCTAGTTTAATGTCGGTAGTTATAAATCAATTTAAATTTTAAATAGTTGTTTATTTTCTGCCACTCCTAAGGCTCTATCAGCTTAAACGATAAACTTGTATTTTTGAAGCGATCTCAACCTTGAGAGCAATATTAAGTATGGATATGACAGACCAGTTTGTATTGAAATAACATTTCTGATACGAACTCAAACTCGCTGTCACATATTACAAATACGGCCCTAAGGTATTTATAAACAGCACTTCAGACTGACAGCTACTTTGAGTTTTTATCAGAAATGTCACTTCAGTACAATACGGCCCGTCAAATCTGTACTTAATATGGCTCTCAATCCTGAGATCGCTTTATAATAGCGAGCCCTAATCTATTTGTTACAAACAAAGATACATTTTTATTGATCACCTGACTGTCCGAAAAATAAGATGATCCATGCTGTCGGATGGGCATGTAAAAAGTCGGTCCTGCGCCTGTTTTCTCTCAGGTCGTGTCAGTAGATATAAGTTATAAAAATATACTTACCTTTAGTTTAATAAAAATAAAAAAGTCAATCTGTCCCATCGGAATAAGAGATTGAAGGAATAGAGAGTGCACCTGTGAGTTGCGCCAGCACTTAAGCACTAAAAACTTCTCCTGCGCAGTTGGCCTATCTCTGGAAGATTGGCCGCCATCACCGAAAATCGGTGGGAGGACTATTCTATCACGATAATGACAATCCAGCAGATTGCTCAGCGGTGCACCTGACTTCTTAATAATCTGTGATGGCAAGTTGTAGAGTCCAGGCCAAACACTAGCGGCACTTTATGAAAAAAAGTAGGTTCCTCCGTCATCAAGTGGTCTGAGCCATAGTCTCCAGATCCGAGGGTCGTAGGTTTGATTCCAAAAGGGAACATAAAGTTGATATTTTGTTAATTTATCACTCTGTGTAAGTATCCCCAATTTGGTTAGGACAAAGCAGGCTGAATTACCTAATCGTCTGCAAGAAAAAGGATTCCATGCTTTGAAAGGTACGTTAAGTGACACGGATTATATGCTTTGGAAGGCACACGTGGTAGTTGTCGTTACAAAAACCATGTCAAAAGCCTATTAGTTTTAGGTGGAACAAGACTCTGACAACGGGTTCATCGGTTTACAGGATAACACTCACGTGCATTTGTAGCGGTGACGTGGAATGAGGATAACGCACAGATACACCAATCACAACATAGTTTTTCTTAGCGAGTGAATCCTCGATTCAAACGACCCGATGAACACTGGTATCAGAGTTTTCAAAACCACCTAGTAGCATAGCTATTACGCCTGACATGGTTTCAGTAACGACCACTATCAAAGACAGCGACCAACGTAGTTGTA
Source organism: Scrobipalpa costella (assembly GCA_949820665.1). NCBI lineage: Eukaryota > Metazoa > Arthropoda > Insecta > Lepidoptera > Gelechiidae > Scrobipalpa > Scrobipalpa costella. The sequence continues at coordinate 7,295,686 of OX463302.1, forward strand.
TGAAGCTTTCTCTCTGCACAGTTATTGATTCCTGTGTTGTAAACATAAATAATGGTTCATTGTTTTATTTTATTGATTGTGACCTTGTAATTCATCAATTCTGATGTACACAACATTCGATGAAGTGTCAATTATGCAATTTATTTTCTACAAAGTTGCGCTCGTGTTCGGTATAAACGTTGTTAATGGGTTTATCTTTGCCATCATACTTGCCTATGAACTTTGATAGGTAGTTAAACGATTTTCCTTGTAGCCAGCAGACACCAATCTAGCTGGGTTTAGATTAAACCTACCCTACCTACACTTATTCCCATGCTGGACTGGGAACGAGAGAAAAACATAGAATGTGCCAGCTGCATTTCCTCCCGGGCATGATGTAAAAATCAGCTAAGGGATCCGAGGGTTTCAGTATATTGCAATTTAGGCGATGGGCTGACAACCTGTCAATATACCTACAAAACCATCTTAAATAACCCTCAAAACTTTGTCAAACGTGGCCGAACGACCTTTGTTTAGGTCGATTACGCTCTGCCTACCCTAGGGGATAAAGGCGTGATTTGTTAATACCATACTGGATTTAATGGATTATTTTTTAATTCATTTATTATTATTCAATTTAAAAACACAACCCATATTTAAAATGTCATGAACAAAAATAATATTCTAGCGAATTTTCGATCCAAATGACTAAGTTTGTCCTCCGATATTTAAAAAGTAAAATTTTGTGGCTAAGATACGCAGCAATTTGTAGCCCTTTGCAAAATAAACGTACATGCACATTTAGCTAGTAGGTCCACTAGCTAAACATCACTGAAAATAAAACCAAACATTTTTAAAGAGAATAAAAAAAATGGCTGAATAAAATACCACCGCATCATGAAACGTTTTTTTATTTATGAAATGTTCTTGCAGCATAAATTCCGTTAGTGATAATAAATTCCGTCAAATCATTTCCGTCAAGGAGAACTACCCAATCAAAGCGATGGTAGGCTCCGCAAGGGACCGCCTTTCTCGCAACCACCCTCTCACCGGAGTCTGGCGCCTATCAGATTGCTGTGTTTCGTCGGTTCGTGAGAATGCCAGTACCAAAACAGGCATCTTCTGGGTGAGCTCACACCATCGTCGACTCTATCATCCCTGACCTTGTGTCTAGAGTCAAAAAGTCAGTAAAAAAAAAAACGAATATAACTTCTACTAGCGATACCGTACTACTTACGGGTTTTATTTTTTATTCCTGCTTAGTAAAAAGAGGGTAAAACGGAGTTTGCACCTGAACACGGCTCGTGGTGGGGGAAAGCCGCCATCCGCGCTAGCAACCAACTTTCCCCAAAGCAAAATGTTTTTTCAAACTACCGCGGATTTTCATAAAAGCTACTTACTTTGCTATGTTTTTTTAGGTCGGGCAGTTTTAAGCAAACATAACATCAAAAACTAAATTTCAATTTGAAAACTACTTGTTTGCATATAGTTACTCAAATTTAATCAATCAAACTAAATATGCTTCCATGCTGGACTGGGAGCGAAAGAAAAACATAGAACGTACTAGCAGCATTCCTTCCCAGGCATGCTGTAAAAACCAGCTAAGGGATCCGAGGGTTTCAGTATATTGACATTAAGGCGATGGGCTGACAACCTGTCACTATAGCAATATACGTACAAATCTATCTTAAATAACCCTCAAAACTTTGTCAGATATGGTGCAACGACCTTTGATTAGGTTGTTTCCGCTCTGCCTAGCCCATTAGGGATAAAGGCGTGATTATCGGTATGTTTTAATGGTTCTTTGCTGGATTCATTTCTGTATTGAAATTCTGATTAGAGATATAAATTGGATTGGATCTAGAAACCTTATACTAGCGGAACACAGCGAGATGCATTGAAAATAATTTCGCCCAATCAGCTAATATTTATATTGACTTTTACGTTATGTCACAGAATAAATAATAGTACTACATACAGAATGGACATTCGCCTCCTTTCCCCTGTCCGGCATACGTCACACTCCACGCCGGATTGTGGGCCATATTGCGCGTACGCTTAGCGGGTATGGCGCGCGCATGTTTCCCAGTGTAACGGAAATAATAAAGTTTTGTGTTCTAAAGATGGTTAGGTATACTGATGTCTTTCTACCACAAGATATGACTCCAATAGGATTTTTATTAGATTTCACAGTGATGAGAGACGGTAAGTAAATTTCATACAAAATATGCAACCTAATCTATTCTAACTATTCAGTTACAGTGAACTACTTTAAAACGTTAGTTTAATCTAGAACCAGGTAAATCAAGTGATGACTATGACCGGTTTAACAAAATTTGTCAATCCTTATAACACGCACACAAACGAACAACAGAAATAAACTGAATCGATAAATTACCGAGCTAGACCATCTATCTATCTCTCTCTTTGAAACAACATCTTATGCGGAAGAAGTATGGCGGTCCTGTAATCTGACGTCATATGCTAGTTCGGACTTCTCTTTTTAAACCACTGCTTTAAAGCATTATAAATCGTTAAGTAATTAGTATTATGCGAAGATTATTTCACATTTGTTTGTTAATGATGATAATATTTCTTTTTAATAAATTTTAAAAAGTCATGCATATTCCCTATAAAGGAACTGACATACATCATCAACATCATCCTTCGCTTGCCATTACACCATTTACTTGGGGTCGGCGCAGTACGTTTTCTTCTTCCATTCATCCCTGTCACCCGTCAATTCAACACTCACACCTGTTTTAGACATATCATCTTTCACGCAGTCCATCCATCTTTTCTTTGGTCGTCCTCTCCCAACATATCCATCCACATTCAAATTCATTACCCTTTTGAACTGACATACATACATACATATAATCACGCCTTTATCCGTAATGGGATAGGCAGAGCGTAAACGACCTAAACAAAGCTCGTTCCGCCACGTCTGTCAAATTTTCGAGAGTTATTTAAGATAGATTTGTAGGTATATTGCTGTAGTGACAGGTTGTCAGCCCATCGCATAAATTACAATATACTGAAACCCTTGATCCCTTAGCTGGTTTTCACAGCATGTCCGGGAGGAAATGCAGCTGGCTTTATCTATGTTTTTCTTTCGTTCCGAGTTCAGCATGGAAGAACTTGAGCAAAGTATTATCTAGTAACCCATGTTTTCAGTCCGTCAAGTCCCATTAGAAGGTGAATTACTCATCCAAATTAGAGAATAAAGGCCTGACACTGTGACCCGTGTCTTCGTCAAAACCACTTTGTCTTTGAATTTTGCGGGGAAGTAAACTAACATACTATTTGTAGAGTGTTTAGGTATAATAAGATGGAACAATGTTTTCTGTAAATTATTGTTGTCTTTGTAATTGTTTCTTTGCATTTGTTATTTAATTTAGTAGATAAGGAACTAACAAATAACTAATGTCAAGACTAAATATTCAAAAATAAAGTATATCGGTTTTACGGAAATTATAAGAACACTTTACTTCCATGCTGGCCTGGGAGCGAAAGAAAAACATAGAATGTGCCAGCTGCGTTTCCTCCCGGGGGAAAAATTAAAAAAGAAACAGAATGCATTTTGGTAATGTGCGTATTTCTGTGAGTGTGTGTGTATGTAAATGTATATGAGTGTAAGTGTAAAAGACTTCATTTCAGTTGCTTCGAGTAATGGTGCGTTGCTGTGACAAGAACAAAACTTTTGCATTCGTAAAAACCAGCTAAGGGATCCGAGGGTTTCAGTATATTGTAATTTAGGCGATGGACTGACAACCTGTCACTACAGCAATATACACCAACAAATCTATCTTAAATAACCCTCAAAACTTTGTCAGACGTGGCGGAACGACCTTTAGGTCTTTTACGCTCTGCCTACCCCATTAGGGATGAAGGCGTGCTTATATGTATGTATGTATCTATAAAAACAAACTTTGATATCAGCGTTTGCTGACTCTACCTCTATTTATACTGTAGACTTTTGCTACGACGTAGCACGTTTGCTACAGTAATGCTACGCTGCTACGGACGTCCCTCAGTAGAGCATATTATAAGGGTAGCTTGTTAACTACGAAAGCACTTTCATGAATGCAAGCACTTCATTAAATGGTGCCAAATGGCCTGGCAATACTAAATCTATTTGTTGGGCCCAACAAACTGCATTTACTCTGTACTCCAATGAATGCTTTACAAAGGGAAATTTTAAACAAACACGAAATACGATACATACATACATATCATCACGCCCTTATCCCTAATAGGGTAGGCAGAGCGTAAACAACCTATAGAAAGGTCGTTCCGCCACATCTGACAAAGTTTTAAGGGTTATTTAAGACTGATTTGTATGTATGTTGCTGTAGTGACAGGTTGCAATCATCCATCGCCTAAATTGCAATATACGCAAACCCTCGGGTCCCTTAGCTGGTTGTTACAGCATGCCCAGGAGGAAACGCAGCTGGCACATTCTATGTTTTTCTCTGGTTCCCAGTCCATCATGGAAGAAACACGATACCATGTTCTACATTATCATTATTAAATATGACTACCTACACGTTTTCCTGCGTATTCTAAATTAAATACTATTTTAAAGTGTAGGTCTAAAAAAACCATAGAAAATATTTTTCTTTTTAACTTTACCAACTAGCAAGTTTTGAATAATTTTGTTCTGTATTCCACTGCAGTGTAGTAGACAGGAACGTGTATAGACTAAACAAAGTTATTCATAAATATGGAGTAGGAGCAAGCGTGCAAGGGATTCCACAAGACTGGAGACAAAATTCAGACTGATCCTTGTGAGACACGCAAGTATTATAATAAAACTAGACCATATACTAGTAAAATTTTAAAAAATACGTCATCTCCCTAGCCTTATCCCGTATCTCACGGGGTTGGCTACTAAATCTTGGTGATTGAACGAGGGAATTCGTTTACACGGAGCGACTGCCATTTAACCTCCACAACCCAGAAGAGAAACCAGACCCAATCCTAGATTAGGTCAGAGTTTTCAAGCCGCCAATGCTTAGCACTGCCTCTGACATGGCTTAACGACTAATATCTAAGGTATCAAACGATATTAACCGAAACCAAGGGATTAACGTGCCTTCCGAAGCACGTAAAAAACGCCGAATATACATACATATGAAATTCGGAAACCGAAAAACACATTGGTACGTGGTAGGATTCGAAACCACGACCTAAAGAGCCGCCTTATCCACTACACCATCAGGCTCCAAAATTTTCAAAACATACTTAACAATTAAACCATCAATTCAATTTTCATGAATAGTTTAGTTTTGTTAGCGTTAAGTTATCAATATCAACGTGCTTTGTTGTGGCCCGTTAATGTGCTATTAACGGGCACGTTCTTTTCAACTTTGCAAAGGTTTAAGATTCGACAAAGCAAATTATAAACTTTGTAAAAACTTTTTTGTTACTGAAATTTGAATTTCTTTTAAGTTGTTTATAGAGCGCAAACCACATTAGTATCGATAACTTAACATAAAATAAACCATCTTTTTTTATCCAAAACAGATATTTTTCGGCAGTTCCTGACCAAACTTACCCATAACCTACTTTAAATAAATTGTTAAAAATATCTGGAAACATCCATGCTGGCCTGAGAGCGAGAAAAAACATAGAATGTACCAGCTGCATTTCATCCCGGGCATGCTGTAAAAACCTGCTAAGGGTTCCGAGGGTTTCAGTATTTTGTAATTTGGGCGATGGGCTGACAACCTGTCACTACAGCAATATACCTACAAATCTATCATAAATGACTCTCAAAACTTAGTCAAACGTGGCGGAACAACCTTTGTTTAGGTCGTATATGCTCTGCCTAAGCTATAAAGGTGTGATTATATATATATGTATGTATGTAGATCGAAACATTGCCCCTATGTGACAAAATAAAATCCAACGAAGTGTAACTCAGGGTAAGCAGGTGTCATTACCTCTAGCCACAATAGAGGTCTCTCGACCATTAGGGATAAAGGCGTGATTATATGTATGTATGTAAAAAAAGTCATCTCAAACCCGTCACGGTGTTTACCACATAATACTTATTAAGTACGAGCGATCTTCATCATCATCATCTTTGACCGATAGTTAGCCAAGCAACATCCTTGTGTATCTGCTCTGTGCATTTATATTTAATTTCCGTATATTACTGAGTTTATTTACACTTCAGTGCTACAAACATAATATTTGTGTTATTAACAATACATGTGAGTGTTGTTTTGTACTATTATAGTGTTATTAAAGAAATATAATTCACAAATCAGTCACCGACAATAACATTCTTGTTCGGAAGGCGGCGGTCATTGTTTCCGTGTTTATGGGACTTGCGCGGTTAACTTAAGCGCGCAAGATTGATAATCGCCCGTGCTGCCGTCCGGCTGTTGTTTGAACGCGTTTGAGTAGTGACTAAGTGGCGCAAAAGCGTCACTATCTTTGCCTACATCTCGATTGCCTCCCAGAGTCACATATAAAAAAAAAGAAAAAAAAAAACTTGAGTTTATGAGAAGATGTCTAAAGCTGCAAAAACTTTAAGAACACCACCTAAAGGACACCCAAACGTTACAACAAGGGACTCGAAAAATTCTACCAAAGCTCATTCTCTGGGACAAATGGAGGATCACGGGACCGCTTCCAAGAGTAATAAGTCTGCGGAGGGAAATATCTCCGAGTGTTCGTGTCTTACTATTGAGCAGATTCGTAGCATGTTTAAAGACGAATTGTTAACCGCTGTGAATGAAATAAAAAAGAGCTACGATTCAAAAATTGCAGACTTAAAGGAATTGATTACAGGCTTTGAAAAATCGCTTTCCTTCTTTAACTCGGATATTGAAATGCTGAAAAATCAATCCGAAGCTCAGGAAAACTTGGTAACGCAACTGCGAAAAGAAAATGTTAGCCTCCGGGAATCCTACCACAACATCCACTCAAAGCTACAGCAACTGGATCAACATTCTCGCGCTGCTAATATGGAACTACAATGTGTTCCTGAACACACCAAAGAAAACCCAGTGAATTTAGTTCAGCAGCTCGGCAAAGTAGTACAACGTCCAGTACTCGACCACGAGATTCACTACTGCGCTCGTGTTGCCAAGCAGAAACCTGAATCTTCCCGTCCTAGATCAATATTGGTGAAATTTAGCAGCCCACGTGTTCGCGATGAGATATTGACAGCGGTAACACAATATAATAAGAAAAACCGCAATGATAAACTGAGCTCCAGCACTCTGGGTATAGCAACAGACAAGAAGATACCAATATATGTTACGGAAAACCTGTGTCCTGAAAGCAAATCGTTGCAAGCCGCGACAAGACTAAAAGCTAAGCAACTAAATTATGCATTTGTTTGGGTACGCAATGGACGAATTTTTGTACGTAAGGCAGAAGGTTCCAAACATATATATATTAAAGATCAGGATGCACTATCACAACTTACATAGTTGACATATTTTTTTGCTACTATTATTGTAATTTGTTGGTATTACCTAATTATCATTCGATGCTAATATGGATTCATTTATTGTAGCTAATGTGTATAAGTGTCTACCGGAGGATTGTTCAAAGTTTGTAACTTCATATAACCGTTCGCTAAAAATTGTCCATCATAATATACGCAGCATCAATAAACATTTAGATGAATTAAGTGTTGTATTACAGATTACAAAACAAAGCTATGATATAATTACTGTGACTGAGTGTTGGCTTAATACAATTGATAATATTCCTTGTTTAAGTGGTTATAAATCATTTAATACGGTGAATAACAGGAATCAAAACGCAGGTATTGTAATGTTTGTCAAAAGTGACATAGATATCACCGTTACCGAACCAGTATTTCTAGAAGCAAATTGTTTGCTAGGTACAATGGGTAATGAAATTGCTATAATTATGATATACCGCTCTCCATCCTATAGTAATCGACATATTTTCTTTAGTGACTTAATGAATCTATTGTCATCGCTAAATCGTTTTCGACACATTTTGTTACTGGGTGACATTAATATTAACATCACCATGGAACCTGATAACAAGGACTCTGATCGTGATCAATACTTAAATTTAATGTCTGGCTTTGGATTTTTATCAGCATATGATACACCAACCAGAAATGATAAGACTTGTCTTGATCACACTTTTCTGAAATCAAGTAACACGATCACAGTTCTGTTACTGGAGACGGATATAACTGATCATTTGCCAATAATAGTCTGCATGACTTACGGTAATATAAGAGTAACTGTCAATCCAACCCGTTACCTAGTGGATTACGAAGCTATTTTCAGTAATATTAAGGAAATAGATTTCTCCAACATTATGAACTGTACAAATGTTAACCAAGCTACAAACACACTCATACACATGATGTTTGCATTAATACAAAAACACAAAAGACAAATTACTATCCCTAAAAGAAAAGTTATTCTAAAGCCCTGGATTACCCCCGGTTTACTAAGGTGCATTCGGCACAGAGATAGGCTACATAAACAATCAAAATCTAACCCAAATAACGATATCCTAAGAATAACTTATTCCCGATACAGAAATTTCTGTAATCAGTTATTGCGTAAAATTAAGATAGAGTATGAACGCAATGAACTTGCGAAAGCCAAAAATAATCCCAGAGCTACATGGGAAGCACTGAAGAAAATTGCCTATATTTCTTTCAATTCAAATTCTGCTCTCCCGTTTCTTAAGTTTAAAGATACTCCTAAAGCATCAGTAAACGCTATTAACGACTTCTATGTAAACGTGGGTAAAAATTTAGCGGATCAAATCCTGTCCACACCAGCCTCACTGACACGCTTAGCAGCCTCTAACTCAGTCTCTCACCACAGCTCGCTCGTTCTCTTTGATACCGACGAGGCTGAGATTGAGTCAATTATCACAAGTTTGCGCAGTGAATGTGCGGTTGGATACGATGATATCCCCGCCAAAGTTATAAAAAGTTGCCGAGGCTCACTCGTTCCACCAATCACTCATATGTGTAATTTATCGCTTTCGACAGGAATATTTCCAAAGAAGTTTAAAACTGCATTGGTCCATCCTATCCCCAAGGCCGGTTCATCTGATTCCATTAATAACCTAAGGCCAATTTCAGTACTGCCTGCGATGTCGAAGATCTTGGAGAAGGTCGTCAACAAGAGACTAAATACGTACTTAGAAAACTTTAAAATTATTGCACCCAATCAATTTGGATTTCAAAGAGGATTATCAACAGAAGATGCGGGTCTTAGCTTATCAAATACAATAGTCTCAAAATTGGAATCTAAACAGAAATGTGTGGCTATCTTTCTTGATCTCTCCAAGGCTTTCGACACTGTGTCAGTACCTATCCTAATAGAAAAATTAGAGAAAATTGGCGTCAGAGGAAAGTGTCTAGATCTTTTTCAAAGCTACTTAAGTGAAAGAACACAAATGGTTAAAATAGGAGAACATGTGAGTGACGAAATGATGATAGGTTATGGAGTCCCGCAAGGGAGTATTCTGGGCCCGACTCTGTTTAAAATTTATGTTAACGACCTTTGCCAAATGAATATCCCGAACTGTGACATACTTTGTTATGCAGATGACACAGCTTTGATAATATCCGGGTCCAACTGGAGGGAGCTAAAGCAGCGGGCTGAGAATGTGGTGAGAGTTGTCCTGGAATGGTTGAGGCTAAACGTGTTAACTTTAAATGTTGAAAAGACAAAATTTGTGGCTTTTTCAATGAAAGGTAAACCACCGGAAGATTTTTCAATTAACGCTCATACTTGCAAAATATCGACTGTGTCACATCGGGCTTGTTCATGTCCAAACATTAACAGTTCACAATACTTCAAATATCTCGGAGTGATAATGGACAGCAATCTTAATTGGCACAGGCATATTGACAATTTATGTGGCAGAGTGCGAAAACTCATTTTTATCATGAAAAAACTACGCTTTTCAGCGGATAGTTGTACGCTTAACATGGTTTATGATGCTCTTGGCAAATCTATTATTAGCTACTGCATTCCTGTATGGGGTGGAGTAGACAAAACACACATGCTCAAACTAGAAAGAGCTCAAAGAGCTTTATTAAAAGTAATGATACACAATCCGATAAGGTATTCCACTGTCCACCTATACCAGGAATGTAAAGTGTTGACCGTAAGGCAGATATTTATTATCCAATCAATTTTACGGCATCACTCATCGGTCGACTGCCCGAACTCCGAAATTCAACGACGTCGCAGGGCAAGAGCTTGTCCTAATGTTCCAGTTAGAACTGCTTTTGCAAGCCGTCATTTTGAGTGCTTTAGTTCATATATCTACAATAAAATAGACCAAACTTTGAAAATCGCGGAGCTAAACAAGTTTGAATTGAAAGGGAGTTTAAAAACGTATTTACTGAACCTAGACTATGATAAGACTGAGGAGTTAATAAATCGGGTAGAATAATAATAAATAAATATAAATCTAAGTTAATATAATATACCTATAAGTACTTAATAGTTAAATAAATACTAATACACACATCTACTATATATACACATAAATACACACTGATATGAATGTAAGATATAAAATTCTGTTAAGATTTAAATATAAATTCTGCCATGGTTATGCTAAGCAGATTAATAATCTATTATGGTCAAGTTTCGCTGGCTTCCATAGCACAGATTTATCTAGTTTGGGAGACAGAGAACCTTATTATTATACTGGCATGTGCAAATTATAGTCTTAGCTTACATGTTACATTTTTAATGTAAATTTTACTATAAAAACATTAGTATTTAAGTTTGGCTTTATTGAATAAACATTTTTATTATTATTATTATTATTATATTATTATCTGTCGAAGGATCCCGAAGTGAAATTGTTGGGACTTGAGGGACAACGGGTTAATTACATTCCATTCCGTAATCTGTGGGGTCCTTTAAATCTTCGTCACGACATTTTCGGACCAGGCGATACTTATTGCTTTACCATAATATTTATAGTCATACATTCTTTCAGTTAATAATAATACGGACTTAAATAAGTAATGCATTATTTCAGAGTATGTTTTGAGTGATTATAGTTGCCTACGTATAAAGATTAACTACGCAGAAAAAAATGCCTTGGATTTATCTGTCGTAACCTGCAACTTACTGAGTTTTTTCTTTCCATGGAAAGATGGCTTCGTCTGGTCATCAAAACTCGTCTAGCGATTTTATCATGAAGGAATAAGCATAATATTTACTATTATTTTTATGTGTGTTCTACCATATCTCGGGACTACAGAGTCCCGGACTTTTGGATGGCGTGCGTGGGGCTGAATCCAACACGTAGAGGCCCTTTTAAACAACTTTAATATTAGTAACGTGACACTAGCCGGCGGCTATCCCTGTATGCACTATAGGAGTACACCCAAGGAAAACCCTCGGTCAGCGTAGGACTAAAGAGAAAGTGGAAGCAAAGACACTGGGTTATTGTGTTGGAGTGATAGTGGACTAGGCAAAAAAAAAACAGGAAAGAAAACTATGCATGTGGTCCGATAAATGTTTAAAAACACGAAAAAATGGGCAGGCGGTGACTCTCCAACTCATTTTTATTATTATAGCTAGCCTGTTAGATCCCACTGCTGGGCAAAGGCCTCCCCCGTGGTATTCCACCTCACACGGTCCAATGCATAAATTTGCTATAATATTTAATACGTAATTCAAAAATATTTTTAAGCGAAACTGCAGGGCGGAAACATACCTGGTCGTAAATAAATATGAAGGGTATTTTAATACAAGATATTAAATTAATTTTATAGTCACCCTTGGGAGGAGAAACGCTCCTTGATTATCATTATTTATAAGGACGTAATGTCCGAAGAAAATTTTAATCTAATCAAAGTTAGGGAAAAGAAATTGGTGATAAAAGGTCTAATATGAAAATTGTGGCCTTTTGTATTGATATTATGAAGTTTTATCATTTATTCAAGGATTGGTCTTTTTAGCCACGAGGGACGATGCTCTTCTCGCATAGGCGCTGCTTGAATCATCTGTCAAGATGAAAAAGGCCTAATGATGATGATGGATCATGTTTATTTGATACGTACATCACTGAAAATAAAACCAAACATTTTTAAACAGAATAAAAAAAATGGCTGAATAAAATACCACCGCATCATGAAACGTTTTTTTATTTATGAAATGTTCTTTTTATAAACGCTGCAGCATAAATTCCGTTAGTGATAATAAATTCCGTCAAATCATTTCCGTCAAGGAGAACTACCCAATCAAAGCGATGGTAGGCTCCGCAAGGGACCGCCTTTCTCGCAACCACCCTCTCACCGGAGTCTGGCGCCTATCAGATTGCTGTGTTTCGTCGGTTCGTGAGAATGCCAGTGCCAAAACAGGCATCTTCTGGGTGAGCTCGCACCATCGTCGACTCTATCATCCCTGACCTTGTGTCAAGAGTCAAGAGCAAACCTATTTCTAAAAAAAAAACTAATATTACTTCTACTAGCGATACCGTACTACTTACGGGTTTTATTTTTTATTCTTGCTTAGTAAAAAGAGGGTAAAACGGAGTTTGCACCTGAACACGGCTCGTGGTGGGGGAAAGCCGCCATCCGCGCTAGCAACCAACTTTCCCCAAAGCAAAATGTTTTTTCAAACTACCGCGGATTTTCATAAAAGCTACTTACTTTGCCATGTTTTTTTAGGTCGGGCAGTTTTAAGCAAACATAACATCAAAAACTAAATTTCAGTTTGAAAACTACTTGTTTGCATATAGTTACTCAAATTTAATCAATCAAACTAAATATGCTTCCATGCTGGACTGGGAGCGAAAGAAAAACATAGAACGTGCTAGCAGCATTCCTTCCCAGGCATGCTGTAAAAACCAGCTAAGGGATCCGAGGGTTTCAGTATATTGACATTTAAGCGATGGTCCGACAACCTGTCAGTATAGCAATATACGTACAAATCTATCTTAAATAACCCTCAAAACTTTGTCAGATATGGTGCAACGACCTTTGATTAGGTTGTTTCCGCTCTGCCTAGCCCATTAAGGATAAAGGCGTGATTATAGGTATGTTTTAATGGTTCTTTGCTGGATTTATTTCTGTATTGAAATTCTGATTAGAGATATAAATTGGATTGGATCTAGAAACCTTATACTAGCGGAACACAGCGAGATGCATTGAAAATAATTTCGCCCAATCAGCTAATATTTTTATTGACTTTTACGTTATGTGACAGTATATATAATAGTACTACATACAGAATGGACATTCGCCTCCTTTCCCCTGTCCGGCATACGTCACACTCCACGCCGGATTGTGGGCCACATTGAGCGTACGCTTAGCGGGTATGGCGCGCGCATGTTTCCCAGTGTAACGGAAATAATAAAGTTTTGTGTTCTATAGATGGTTAGGTATACGGATGTCTTTCTACCACAAGATATGACTCCAATAGGATTTTTATTAGATTTTACAGTGATGAGAGACGGTAAGTAAATTTCATACAAAATATGCAACTTAATCTATTCTAACTATTCAGTTACAGTGAACTACTTTAAAACGTTGGTTTAATCTAGAACCAGGTAAATCAAGTGATGACTATGACCGGTTTAACAAAATTTGTCAATCCTTATAACACGCACACAAACGAAAAACAGAAATAAACTGAATCGATAAATTACCGAGATAGACCATCTATCTATCTCTCTCTTTGAAACAACATCTTATGCGGAAGAAGTATGGCGGTCCTGTCATCTGACGTCATATGCTAGTTCGGATTTCTCTTTTTAAACCACTGCTTTAAAGCATTATAAATCGTTAAGTAATTAGTATTATGCGAAGATTATTTCACATTTGTTTGTTAATGATGATAATATTTCTTTTTAATAAATTTTAAAAAGTCATGCATATTCCCTATTAAGGAACTGACATACATCATCATAATCATTCGCTTGCCCTTATCCCATTTACTTGGGGTCGGCGCAGTACGTTTTCTTCTTCCATTCATCCCTGTCACCCGTCAATTCAACACTCACACCTGTTTTAGACATATCATCTTTCACGCAGTCCATCCATCTTTTCTTTGGTCGTCCTCTCCCAACATATCCATCCACATTCAAATTCATTACCCTTTTGAACTGACATACATACATACATATAATCACGTCTTTATCCGTAATGGGATAGGCAGAGCGTAAACGACCTAAACAAAGCTCGTTCCGCCACGTCTGTCAAATTTTCGAGAGTTATTTAAGATAGATTTGTAGGTATATTGTGACAGGTTGTCAGCCCATCGCATAAATTACAATATACTGAAACCCTTGATCCCTTAGCTGGTTTTCACAGCATGTCCGGGAGGAAATGCAGCTGGCTTTATCTACGTTTTTCTTTCGTTCCGAGTCCAGCATGGAAGAACTTGAGCAAAGTATTATCTAGTAACCCATGTTTTCAGTCCGTCAAGTCCCATTAGAAGGTGAATTACTCATCCAAATTAGAGAATAAAGGCCTGACACTGTGACCCGTGTCTTCGTCAAAACCACTTTGTCTTTGAATTTTGCGGGGAAGTAAACTAACATACTATTTGTAGAGTGTTTAGGTATAATAAGATGGAACAATGTTTTCTGTAAATTATTGTTGTCTTTGTAATTGTTTCTTATTAAATGCATTTGTTATTTAATTTAGTAGGTAAGGAATAAACAAATAACTAATGTCAAGACTAAATATTCAAAAATAAAGTATATCGGTTTTACGGAATTTATAAGAACACTTTAGACCATGCTGGCCTGGGAGCGAAAGAAAAACATAGAATGTGCCAGCTGCGTTTCCTTCCGGGGGAAAAATTAAAAAAGAAACAGAATGCATTTTGGTAATGTGCGTATTACTGTGAGTATGTGTGTATGTAAATGTATATAAGTGTAAGTGTAAAAGACTTCATTTCAGTTGCTTCGAGTAATGGTGCGTTGCTGTGACAAGAACAAAACTTTTGCATTCGTAAAAACCAGCTAAGGGATCCGAGGGTTTCAGTATATTGTAATTTAGGCGATGGACTGACAACCTGTCACTACAGCAATAGACACCAACAAATCTATCTTAAATAACCCTCAAAACTTTGTCAGACGTGGCGGAACGACCTTTAGGTCTTTTACGCTCTGCCTACCCCATAAAAATAAAATAAAAATAAAACCTCTATTTATACTGTAGACTTTTGCTACGACGTAGCACGTTTGCTACAGTAATGCTACGCTGCTACGGACGTCCCTCAGTAGAGCATATTATAAGGGTAGCTTGTTAACTACGAAAGCACTTTCATGAATGCAAGCACTTCATTAAATGGTGCCAAATGGCCTGGCAATACTAAATCTATTTGTTGGGCCCAACAAACTGCATTTACTCTGTACTCCAATGAATGCTTTACAAAGGGAAATTTTAAACAAACACGAAATACGATACATACATACATATCATCACGCCCTTATCCCTAATAGGGTAGGCAGAGCGTAGACAACCTATAGAAAGGTCGTTCCGCCATATCTGACAAAGTTTTAAGGGTTATTTAAGACTGATTTGTATGTATGTTGCTGTAGTGACAGGTTGCCATCATCCATCGCCTAAATTGCAATATACGCAAACCCTCGGGTCCCTTAGCTGGTTGTTACAGCATGCCCAGGAGGAAACGCAGCTGGCACATTCTATGTTTTTCTCTGGTTCCCAGTCCAGCATGGAAGAAATACGATACCATGTTCTACATTATCATTATTAAATATGACTACCTACACGTTTTCCTGCGTATTCTAAATTAAATACTATTTTAAAGTGTAGGTCTAAAAAAACCATAGAAAATATTTTTCTTTTTAACTTTACCAACTAGCAAGTTTTGAATAATTTTGTTCTGTATTCCACTGCAGTGTAGTAGACAGGAACGTGTATAGACTAAACAAAGTTATTCATAAATATGGAGTAGGAGCAAGCGTGCAAGGGATTCCACAAGACTGGAGACAAAATTCAGACTGATCCTTGTGAGACACGCAAGTATTATAATAAAACTAGACCATATACTAGTAAAATTTTAAAAAATACATCATCTCCCTAGCCTTATCCCGTATCTCACGGGGTTGACTACTTAATATTGGTGATTGAACGAGGGAATTGGTTTACACGGAGCGACTGCCATCTGACCTCCGTAACCCAGAAGGGAAACCAGACCCAATCCTAGATAAGGCCAGAGTTTTCAAGCTGCCAATGCTTAGCACTGCCTCTGACATGGCTTAACGACTAATATCTAAGGTATCAAACGATATTAACCGGAACCAAGGGATTAACGTGCCTTCCGAAGCACGTAAAAAACGCCGAATATACATACATATGAAATTCAGAAAATGAAAAACACATTGGTACGTGGTAGGATTCGAAACCACGACCTAAAGAGCCGCCTTATCCACTACACCATCAGGCTCCAAAATTTAAAAAACATACTTAACAATTAAAACATCAATTCAATTTTCATGAATAGTTTAGTTTTGTTAGCGTTAAGTTATCAATATCAACGTGCTTTGTTGTGGCCCGTTAATGTGCTATTAACGGGCACGTTCTTTTCAACTTTGCAAAGGTTTAAGATTCGACAAAGCAAATTATAAACTTTGTAAAAACTTTTTTGTTACTGAAATTTGAATTTCTTTTAAGTTTTTTATAGAGCGCAAACCACATTAGTATCGATAACTTAACATAAAATAAACCATCTTTTTTTATCCAAAACAGATATTTTTCGGCAGTTCCTGACCAAACTTACCCATAACCTACTTTAAGTAAATTGTTAAAAAAATCTGGAAACATCCATGCTGGCCTGAGAGCGAGAGAAAAACATAGAATGTGCCAGCTGCATTTCATCCCGGGCATGCTGTAAAAACCTGCTAAGGGTTCCGAGGGTTTCAGTATTTTGTAATTTGGGCGATGGGCTGACAACCTGTCACTACAGCAATATACCTACAAATCTATCATAAATGACTCTCAAAACTTAGTCAAACGTGGCGGAACGACCTTTGTTTAGGTCGTATATGCTCTGCCTAAGCTATAAAGGCGTGATTATATCTATATGTACGAGTATGTATGTAGATCGAAACATTTCCCCTATATGACAAAATAAAATCCAACGAAGTGTAACTCAGGGTAAGCAGGTGTCATTACCTCTAGCCACAATAGAGGTCTCTCGACCATTAGAGATAAAGGCGTGATTATATGTATGTATGTAAAAAAAGTCATCTAAAACCCGTCACGGTGTTTACCACATAATACTTATTAAGTACGAGCGATCTGTCGAAGGATCCCGAAGTGAAATTGTTGGGACTTGAGGGACAACGGGTTAATTACATTCCATTCCGTAATCTGTGGGGTCCTTTAAATCTTCGTCACGACATTTTCGGACCAGGCGATACTTATTGCTTTACCATAATATTTATAGTCATACATTCTTTCAGTTAATAATAATACGGACTTAAATAAGTAATGCATTATTTCAGAGTATGTTTTGAGTGATTACAGTTGCCTACGTATAAAGATTAACTACGCAGAAAAAATGCCTTGGATTTATCTGTCGTAACCTGCAACTTACTGAGTTTTTTCTTTCCATGGAAAGATGGCTTCGTCTGGTCATCAAAAGTCGTCTAGCGATTTTATCATGAAGGAATAAGCATAATACCATATCTCGGGACTACAGAGTCCCGGACTTTTGGAAGGCGTGCGTGGGGCTGAATCCAACACGTAGAGGCCCTTTTAAACAACTTTAATATTAGTAACGTGACACTAGCCGGCGGCTATCCCTGTATGCACTATAGAAGTACACCCAAGGACAACCCTCTTTATTATTATTATAGCTAGCCTGTTAGATCCCACTGCTGGGCAAAGGCCTCCCCCGTGGTATTCCACCTCACACGGTCCAATGCATAAATTTGCTATAATATTTAATACGTAATTCAAAAATATTTTTAAGCGAAACTGCAGGGCGGAAACATACCTCGTCGTAAATAAATATGAAGGGTATTTTAATACAAGATATTAAATTAATTTTATAGTCACCCTTGGGAGGAAAACAGCTCCTTGATTATCATTATTTATAAGGACGTAATGTCCGAAGAAAATTTGAATCTAATCAAAGTTAGGGAAAAGAAATTGGTGATAAAAGGTCTAATATGAAAATTGTGGCCTTTTGTATTGATATTATGAAGTTTTATCATTTATTCAAGGATTGGTCTTTTGAGCCACGAGCGACGATGCTCTTCTCGCATAGGCGCTGCTTGAATCATCTGTCAAGATGAAAAAGGCCTAATGATGATGATGGTTCATGTTTATTTGATACGTAATCACTTTGTAAATAAATATAACGTAAAATCTACATGCATATAATCACGCTTTTATCATGAATGGGGTAGGCAGAGCGTAAATAACCTAAATAAATGTCATTCCGCCACGTCTGACAAAGTTTTAAAGGTTGTTTAAGATAGATTTTTTGGTATATCGCTGTAGTGACTGGTTGTCAGACCATCGCTTAAATTGCAATATACAGAAACCCTCTGATCCCTACGCTTAGGGTTTCACAGCATGCCCGAGGGGAAATTCAGCTGTCACATTCTATGTTATTCTCTCGCTCCTTGTCCAGCATAGAAGTAAAATAGTAAAATGGACTTACTGTACGTGCATTACAGTATTTTTTTTTAGTTAAAGAAAGGATACTACTAATACATAGCTTCACAATCTCAAGTCACACACCAACGTGCTTCATCGAGGTATTCATAGTTTTGTTTATTCGAATAAAGTTCTAGCGCTTTGCTTCCACATGTGCACTGAATTGAATAGTGTTTATCTTTAATACTCGCTTGGAATGGCTGGCAACTGAAATATTCCGGGTGGCATATGACGTAGAATGATTTGATAAATCATTTCTTTGCGAAAATCCTAGGGATATTGCGAAAAAACGGATAATTAGACAAAGGTGAAAATATTTCTCAATCTTACTGGAAAAAGATATTTATTTTTGAAAATACAAGTCGCTTTAGTAATATGTAAAATCGAAACTATGTAGTACTATTAAATATTCTGTGGCAAAATGTTAGCTTCTGGAAAGCTCACCAGACTCCGGCGCCAAACAGGTTCTGTGTTCCGTCGGTGCGTGAGATTGCCAGTGCCATAACAGGCATCTTCTGGGTGAGTTCGCTCTATCGTCATCCCTAGTGCCTAGAGTCAAGAGAAAACCCATTTAAAAAAAACAGGGATATGTTTTCAGGAAATAAAAACAAATTTCTTTTCCATACAAATTGATCGATCGATGTGGTCTTGTATAGGAATCTTTTTTTAGAAAGATCTTACTGGTAGAAGTTGTTCAGTTTCACTAACTGAGCAACCCCTATTAGTTTGCTAGGGTCCGTTACACCCAGAATATTTTTTAGTAAGATTATGAAACGTTTTCACCATTGTCTAATTACCCGCGTTCTCAAAATATCCCTAGGATTTTCGTGAAGATCCGAATTATTCAATCACCCTACGACACATACAATAAGTTTGAGAATAGTTTTGCTATCGCGCAAGCGGCGAGCTGGGGGCGAGCTGTGCCGAGACTTTAGGACATGGTATTTGCTTCAATGCACTTTATTGTTTTGTTTGACTCTTTTAGTTTTTGAAACAAACATTTCAAGTTCTTTTTATACCTGCTAGCAAAATGTTTATGAAAGTGTTAGGGTGCTATTTGCCTGAGCATAGGTTTCGATAGAAGTTTATCTGAATCTAACATCTGACACTGAAATGAGTAAAAATAATATTTTATTTACAAATAATTAGTAATAATTAACCAGTAGGCGTGTCGTCTGGGTGGCTAAAAAATCAAAACGTTTATACTTGAAACTGATGGCTAAAATATAGTGGATCTCATTCATAATTTTCATAAAAATATACATTTAGATTTAATAATCGAGTTAAATAATAAATAAATAGACCTTTATTTCGTTAAAAATAGTAAGTACAATATTGGACGGTATTTGACTTCATAACTCACCATTTTCATACCATAAAGCGTTTTTGACATTTCATATAAAGTTGCTTATTTGACTAGTAGGAAACTAACGTATTCCAACAACAGATTTTATCGGATTGTCAAACCCATTGGAGTTCTAAAACAAAAACCCCAATTCAGCAACGTCTCGGTGAAAACCCAGTTTCAAGCTTCATAAATTTGCTACAACTGGTACCACCTATACGCTAGCTATTGAGTTCCTAACGTGTGCCTTACAACGCCAAAACTTTGTTCTGAATGAACACGGCTCTGGTGTCCGTTTGTCTGTTCATTCAGGGTTACATTTGTTTTATCTGCCTCCGTGGTCTAGCGGTCTGATCCATGGGCTTTCGACCCAGAGGTGCCGGGTTCGATTCCCGACGGTTGACAATGACTTTGTATTGTTGTTTCTAGATGTGGTTAGGACATTGCAGGCTGATCACCTGATTGTCCGAAAAGTAAGATGATCCTTGCTGTCGAATGGGCATGTAAATAGTCGGTCCTGCGCCTGATTTCCCTCTGGTCGTGTCAGTCAATCTGTCCCATCAGAATAAGAGATTGAAGGAATAGAGAGTGCACCTGTGTGTAGCACGAACACTTGGGCACTAAAAACAAGTCCTGCGCAGTTGGCTGATCTCCGGAAGATTGGCCGCCATCACCGAAAATCGGTGAGAGGACTATTGTTACATTTGTCGAGTTAGAAACTTTCCCACCTGCACGCGAGATAAACTTCCGCGGTTTCACTTTGAATTCGTGTGGATTATTCTTTACGTGTGTTTTGTGAAAAGTCATCACGAGTGATTTCAAAAAAACATAGCAACAAACGCGGTAAATTTGACTAAGATAAGATAAGAGATGAGAATATTTTTTTTTTACTTCGCTAAGTATGTCTTAATTAATTGTTTGGCGGTAGAATATATTGAGCGGCTAGTATCTTAATAAGTGTAAAACCTGTGCTAAGATACCAGCTACATCCTTCCTCGATGACTTAGTGAAAGACTGTGTTGTTTAGGTTCAACTAATTGTACCTATAAAATAACACCATATTGAAAATGCATAAAAGTAATAAGGAATAACTAAATTACTAGTTAAGTTTCACGCAGTAGTGTATAATTATTATTAGTCTTTGTGTGCGTGTGTTTGTATGTGTGTGTGTGTGTGTGTGTGTGTGTGTGAGTATGTGTGTGTGTGTGTTTGTCTGTGTGTGTGTGAGTGAGTGTGTGCGTGTGTATGAGGTTTTGCAGGCTTTTCATATTTGTTAGGTACTTGTTTATTCCGTTGGTTTCAAGAGGTTTTCTGTAGCCTCGTAGTTAAGTTTTTTTATCCAATTTGAAACCATTTTTTTACATTCATGTGTGGTTTTGTTTGAAATATTAGTTACTTCATTTACGTTATTGTACAGAAACCAACCAAAAAAATAGTAGAACCTTTGCCCAAAAGTAGTAAATGCAGTGAATGTAAATAACATCTCCAGCTCGTTCCCATAAAACAAAGTTCCCAATAGCATATTTCCAGTCGTCATTTACCATTGCAAGGTTTATTCTCAAACATGCTGAAGTACAAAAACCAAAACTCCAATTCAGCAACTTTAAGCTCCATATAACTACCACGCGCTATTGAGTTTCTGAATGAACACGGCTCTGGTGTCCGTTTGTCTGTACATCCAGGGTTTACATTTGTCGAGTTAGAAACTTTCCCACCTGCACTCGAGATAAACTTCTGCGGTCTCACTTGCGGTGACACGGTGTTCACTTTGAATTCGTGTAAATTATTGTTTACATGTGTTTTGTGAAAAGTCTTCACGAGTGATTTGAAAAAAATATATAGCAACAAACACGGTAAATATAAAAGTAAATAACATCTCCATTTCAAGCTCAACCACATAAAACGCTGTTCCTAAAAGAATATTTTTCATCGTCTTTCACCATTGCAACGTTTATTCTCAAACATGCTGAAGTACATAAACCAAAACTCCAATTCAGCAACTTCAAGCTCCTGAATGAACACAGCACTGGTGTCCGTTTGTCTGTTCATCCAGGGTTTACATTTGTCGAGTTAGAAGCTTTCCCACCTGCACGCGAGATAAACTTCTGCGGTCCCACTTACGGTGACGCGGTGTGGTTCGTTTCGTTTGAGTTCGTGTGTATTACTTTTACGTCTCTGGCAAAAAATATAGCATCAAATGAGGTAAACTTGAATGTAAATAACATCTCCACCTCCAGCTCAATCCCATAAAACATGGTTCCTAAAATAATATTTTCCATCGTCTTTCACCATTGCAACGTTTACTCTCATACAATATGCTGAAGTACAAAAACCAAAACTCCAATTCAGCAACTTCAAGCTCCATATAACTACCACGCGCTATTGAGTTTCAGAACGAACACGGCTCTGGTGTCAGTTTGTCTGTACATCCAGGGTTTACATTTGTCGAGTTAGAAACTTTCCCACCTGCACTCGAGATAAACTTCTGCGGTCTCACTTGCGGTGACACGGTGTTCACTTTAAATTCGTGTAAATTATTGTTGTCATGTGTTTTGTGAAAAGTCTTCACGAGTGATTTGAAAAAAATATATAGCAACAAACACGGTAAATACAAAAGTAAATAACATCTCCACCTCCAGCTCAATCCCATAAAACATGGTTCCTAAAAGAATATTTTCCATCGTCTTTCACCATTGCAACGTTTACTCTCAAACAATATGCTGAAGTACAAAAACCAAAACTCCAATTCAGCAACTTCAAGCTCCATATAACTACCACGCGCTATTGAGTTTCAGAACGAACACGGCTCTGGTGTCCGTTTGTCTGTTCATCCAGGGTTTACATTTGTCGAGTTAGAAACTTTCCCTACTGCACGCGAGATAAACTTCTGCGGTCCCACTTGCGGTGACGTGGCGTGCACTTTGAGTGTGAATTATTCTTTACACATGCACTAGACATCAGGTACGAAATGTAATCACCTCATTCAGACAATAACTTTGTTTGGCACAGCCATTTATTTTTCTAAATGAATTACTTCATGAAAGTTGTTTAGTTTCGTCGACGGAGCGACCCCTATTAGTTTGCGGGAAGCTTTTGAAGCCTTACAACCGTTGTACTACTATCAGATGCAAGATATTACCACGATACTCACTAACCGAATAATTTTGCTAATTGTCCTTGCAAACTGTAGGTATACAAGTGGCTCAATTCGTGAGGTTGGATAGTAGTGAGGTTAGAAACTTTCCCACCTGCACGCGAGATAAACTTCAGCGGTTCCACTTGCGGTGACGCGGTGTGCACTTTGAGTTGGTGTGAATTATTCTTTACGTGTGTTTGGTGAAAAATCTTACAACAAATAGAACGAGACGTGACCACCTCATTCAGACTATAATTTGTATGGCAAAGGCATTTTTTTTTTGTTTTCTAAAAGAATTCTTCGTGGAAATTGATCAGTTTCGTTGACCGCGCGACCCCTATCAGTGTTCCTTACACTCGTAGTACTATTATTAGATGCAACATACTGGCCTCGATTCTATATTAAAATTAAAATCTATTTGTCACTTTCAGACAAAAAACATTGGAAAAGGACAGGAGACCTATTCTCTCCGGTTTTTTATTTATAGTCGATGGTCATATGATATGGTGAATAAAATTGACAGTAATACTGGGGAAACGTGCAAAAGCGCTTAAAAATCTAGCGGATAAAGTGTAAAACCTTAGAGTATAAATCTACGAGTACTTTCCTGTTTCAAATTTATTATTTCAAACGTAACAGATAGATTTTAATTATAGTTTTGGCCGGTGAAATCTAGAATCGAACCCATTATCACGATACTCACTAACCAAATTATACTGCAAGTTGCTCGTGCAAACTGTAGGTATACACTATACAAGTTGCTCAATTAGTGAGGTTGGACACACAGGTAGCCTCGTAGAGATGAATGGCTTTCTAATGAATCGGCTGTCGGAGCAAAGTTCGTTACCGTAATGGATAACGGGGACACTGCCCAATATGTTGGAGTAGTTAGTTAACTGAGCCCGATGGTGTAGTGGATAGGGCAGCTGCCTCCTGAGCTGGAGGTCGTGGTTCGAATCCAACCACGTACCAATTTGTTTTTCGATTTTCGAATCTCATATGTACGTTTATTCGGTCCTTTTTCCGTGCTTCGGAAGGTACGTTAAGCCGTTGGTCCCGGTTAATATAGTTAAATACCGTAGATATTAGTCGTTAAGCCACGTCTGAGGCCAGTACTAAGTATTGGCAGCTTGAAAAGTCTGACCTAATCTAGGATTGGGTCTGGTTTCCCTTCTGGGTTGCGGAGGTCAGATGGCAGTCGCTCTGTGTAAAAACCAGTATCGTCATTCAATCACCTAGATTAGATACGGGATAAGGCTAGGGAGGTGATAAGTTAATTTTACTGAGTCTGAATATGTAACAGTTTAATTATTACGAAAAGGAAAAATCATCTACAGGACAAAACGTTTGTATGCAGAGTCAAAAGTAGCGCTCCGTAAAAAGAACTTATGTATTGAAACCCTCTCGTATGTTGTAAAATCGTCATTGAATCTTAACAACAATACCTATAGAAAAACGTAACTCATAAAACTAAAATAGTACAAAGGCGGAGCCTTCCAGTCGACCCTTGATAAGCTTCGTGGATATGGTGTTTGCAGTAAAAGTCGTAAAATAAGTTGAAAGTTTCATACAATTTGAACACATTAAAAACACTTGGCTAGTAACTATCAAAAATTTACTGCAAGTTGCGTCAATTCCTTTGAAATTTAATCTATGTAGATGACTTTTAGGTATATACCTTACTTTTCAATACCTTAATTTTTCAGTTTTTATAGATATACGATTTTTTCTTTAAAACGCTAAGACAGGAACGATCAATGTTACGATCCATCACGTAGATTTCTACGTTTTTACTTCCAGTTTCAATATGGAAACAACATGTGTTTCAGACTGGCTCAACCCGAATGCTGGCTGACATGTTCGGTGTTAGAATATTTGCAACAGAATTTCATATACCGGAATTGAATGTTATAAATTGTGAAAAATAAGCACGACATCTGACTATTCGCTCACTATTTACGGTGGGTTTGTATGTTTTTCCTTTTTTTTTTGGAATGTTTAAAACTGTTTGCTATCTAAATAAAAATATATCAAGTATTAGTACCTAGCTAGGTATTAAACAAAATCAATATACATAAACAAAATGACTATAAACACGGAAGACTGAATAGTAGATAGGTGCTTATATTGAGGGATTTTTAACGTACGTACATTATACTTTTATGACAAACTAGCTTTCCGCCTTGCGGTTTCACCCGCAGCTATTAGAGTTTTCCCACGGGAATAACTTTTTTCCATGCGGTTAAAAGAAGCATTTTTTAAATTTGAGGTTAAGCTTGCTTAAGCAAGAAATAAAAAGATCGTCTCTTCAAATTAACAAAATTTCATGCGAAACTTCATCCTATTCGACCCCTTTAAAGTCAGAGAAACAAAAACGCTGATACATGTGTCCATTATTTTTTATCATTAGCCTAAACACGGAATCGGAAGATCCTAACTTCAAAATTAACGGAATTTCCATTTAATTTTCCAATACTTATGTAATCTCCTTAGGGGTGAAAAATACCTAAACGCTAAAACACGTATTTACATTTTTTTAATTATTAACCTAAATACAAAATTTAAAGATCCTACCTTCAAAATTAACGGACTTTCATACAAACTCCCCTATACCCATTTAGGGGGGGGAATATTAAGAATCCTTTCTTAGTGGGAGGTTACGTTTTAGAAAGAACTTTCTCTCAAAGATTCATGATTCTAGCTTTACTAGTTGTGTTTATGAATCAGTCAGTCAGTAAGAACAAACGATTTTATGAGTTTAGATATTCGGCAGTTTCTTAACTATCATTCGTATTCTATTCTGTTGATATAAGAACTATTTCCGCTCTCTCTCATCACAATGCCATACCCTGCGACATTAAGGAGCGATCTTTGTTGATCGTGCCATTCAATTCATTGGACACGATATAACACGCGTCATTACGCTGATCCTTTCACTCGGCCGACCAAGTGTACAAAATAAAAGAACTGTTTATTCTGAGCTTTTTTGTACCCTTTATGCTCCTATCCAGAAAAAAATATTGGGTTTATTTTAGATTTATAGAAGGCTACGAAAAAAACTTAGAGGTTAGGAAGTTTTTATGACTACTCGTATTATTAGTGCAAGGTTCTTTTTCTGTTCTATTTTCAAATACGATGAGACTATAAATGGATTTTTTGGTAGAATTTTAAGCAAAACTTCTCATACGTGGCGGAACGAGCTTTGTTTAGATCGTTGACGCTCTGCCTGCCTCATAGGGATACATGCGTGATAGTATGAAACTTTATTGGTATTTTTATCAATGACTAACAAATCGTCTTAGCATGCAAATTCAGCGTAGATAAATTCATTTTCATGAAGCTAGAGATTGATTGATTTTACTAATTGTTTATTGGTAGACTGATACCTCCAAACGTCTCATTTACAAATTGCTGTACTAGGGTACCCTGCCTTTATCCCAGGTAACTATTTCGAAAACTTCAGTTATTCAGTATTCTGCAGAGAAAAAGGTTTCAGAAGCTGTGGTTTTTATCATGAAACAACACTTCAAATTCCAAACTCCATTCCAAATTCCGAACTCAGGGCAACATTTCCTGTTTGGATGGCCAGACTGATATTAGATTTCAAACCAAATTTCTTTGCAGCTATTGTTAACAAAGTCGTAATCGTCTTAAAATATAATTAAACCTTCCTGTATTAGCCAGGATACACGTGTTTTGTGTATGTACCTATGTGTTTGTGTATTGTGTACGTTGACTGGGCGGGTGTTTGTCTGTCGTTTCCGGCTGTCAGTCGACCCTGAATCAACACACCATGTAGACTTAATGAGATGATGACCACATGTCCAACTACTAAAATGCTACTGTATGCTGAAATATTTGTCAGCTAGTTCAATATGTACAGATTATTCATAGGAAGGGTTTGCCTACCCCATTAGGGATAAAGGCGTCATAATTTATACATATAATAAATCCCTAGAAGGGTCGTGTATGTACATTAAATATTTTTACAAAAAAATAATTGCAGCAGGCTTTAATAACGATATGAAGACCAAAACTTTTTTTTTTCTGTCTGTCTGTCTGTCTGCTTGTCTGTCTGTCTGTCTATCTGTCTGTCTGTCTGTATGTTACCACATCACGCCAAAACTACTGAACGATTTCGATGGGACTTTGTTTATTCAACTGTGTGTTACCCGGGTTGCAACTTAGGATACCTAAAATCACGCTACCTGACTTAGGGGGTAGGCTGTTTCTTAACCGATTTTTATGAAACTCTTTTTATTTGACTGAGCATTATTTAAAATGAATCAAATAATCACGACTCCTTACTTAGGAGGTAGGTAGAAAATTGAATTTGAGTCGTTTTTAACCAATTTTGATGAATCTTTTTTGTTAGACTGAGCATTGTTTAAACTCAATGTTACGATACAAATAATCATTCCACCTGACTAAGGAGGTAGGCAGGAAATTGAACTCTGATCGTTTTTACCGATCTTAAAGGGACTTTTTATTTGGCTGAGTTTTTTTAATTATCTGGTGTCCAGCCTAGGTTAGAAATAATTACGCAAACCATTCTAATATTGAGTAAGTACCCCAGTTTGTATGTAAAACACGCAGTGTCTTACATACTGAAAACGATTTCCGCGCGTAGAGGCGGGATCTGCAAGCTCGCGCGCAAAATCGTGTTTTCTTTACAAAAACAAAGATCAGACAATGCGAAACACGCTACCGCGCGCGGGTCAGCAGATCCCGCTCCTACGCGCGATGAAGAGTTTTTAGTATGTTCGACACTGCGTGTTTTCCATACTAACCGTGCGTACGAAGTCGCGGGCACAGCTAGTATGTATATAAGTATGTTGTTATGTCATGTCCGAGATAATGTTTATCATAGTTGGAATCAGAGCGATCAATAAAATATGTATGACTTATTTATAAATTTGTAAAAAAATATTTTATTTCTCATTGAAAGTTCATGAATCGATACAGCTAGTATAATATATATATAATCACGCCTGTAACCCTAATGGGGTAGGCAGTGCAAAAACTACCTAAACAAAGGCCGTTTTGCCACGTCTGACAAAGTTTTTTAAGACAGATTTGTTGGTATATTGCTGTAGTGACAGTTTGTCAATCCATCGCCTAAATTGCAATATACAGACACCCTCGGATCCCTTAGCTGGTTTTTACAGCATTCCCGGGAGGAAATGCAGCTAGCACATTCTATATATTTCTGTCACTCCCAGTCCAGCATGGAAGAGCTGGTATTATGATAATAGAAATAGACAATTTGATCAGGTAGCCATCCTAGTAGATATTTCCTTTAACAAAATAAAGACGGACAAAGCGAAAGTCATTGGTCGTTCATTTGGATTTGTTTCCGCGCCGTCAGTCATTACTGGAAACAAAGATTGCCCGGAGCGAGCCCGGCTTAGATTTAGTAAGGCTAGATACCGCAAGTGAAGTATAATGCCCGTATAAATAATCAGATCTTGAGACTGACAGCGAGTTTAAGTTCGTATCAGAAATGTTATTTCAGTCAAAAAAATACTGTTAAAAACAATTAATTTTGCTTCAATCTTGAGATTGCTTCATAAATACGGGCCTAAAAATATGCACACGTTAATAAGGTCTGAGCCGATGAAATTTGACGCGCTCTTAATTGCGATTGTTGTACTAATAAACATTAGTGCTTATATTAAAAAGGTAACCATATTATAATGTTATTATAATGTAGCCCAAAATTTTCTACACGGAACATAAAATTATCCTCCCATGCAGCAGACACCAAAGTTACAGTCTTAGTTAAGTTCATACCCTTAAAATGTGATCAACAAATTTGAATTACACACACATTAAAATAGTTGTATTCGTAACAATAAAATTAATATTGACGTGTTGTTCAAAAATTAGTAAATAAAGACTAGAAACGAGAGAAAAATATAGAATTTATCAGCTGCATTTCCTCCCGGGCATGCTGTAAAAACCAGCTAAGGGATCCGAGGGTTTCTGTATATTGCACATAAGGCGATGGGCGGACAACCTACAGCAATATACCTACAAATCAATCTTAAATAACCCTCAAAATTTTATCATACGTGGCGAAACGACCTTTGTTTAGGTCGTTTACGCTCTGCTAACCCCATTAGGGACAAAGGCGTGATTATTATGTATGTTAAAAAATACAAAAATGCTTGATGCGGTATCTAACTCTTCTAACTCTGTAATGTTCTACAGTTAGGAAAACTCCTTGATTGTTTGTGGTCAGTAGATTGATATTTACTTGATGACCGGAAAATAGTAGAGTAACTTATGTTTTATGGTTCATTGCACCCAAATTGACCTTTCTTATCAAGTAGGTTCTTTGAGTTGACGAACGAACTGACGAAGCGAAGTTTCAGAGATTTTAAACCGCCTTTTAGTAACAGCTAATAGGCCTCTGACTTTGTTTGTGTAATTACCACTATCAAACACTGGTGCGCAATCTTTTCACATGTGGAATGAAATAAACCACACATCTAGATTTTTTAAACTTGATCAAGTCCCCCTGGCCTTATCCCGTATCTCACGGGGTCGGCTACCTAATCTAGGGGATTGGACGAGGGTACTGGTTTTTACACAGAGCGACTAACATCAGACCTTGGCAACCCAGAAGGGAAACTAGACCCAATCCTAGATTAGGTCAGAGTTTTTAAGCCGCCAATGCTTAGCACTTGCCTCTGACATGGCTTTACGACTAATATCTACGGTATTAAGCGATATTAACCGGTACCAACGGCTTACGGTGGGAAGCACGGAAAAAGCGCCGAATAAACGTACATATGAAATTCGAAAACCGAAAAAAACATTGGTATGTGGTGGGATTCGAACCACGACCTCCCGCTCAGGAGGCAGCGGCCCTATCCACTACACCATCGGCTATATTTTAAACTTGATACATTATTAAATTTATTATATTGCTCGCAGGATATTAGCCCTAGTATAGTACGTTTTTTTAACGTTGCGTTATCGATACCAAAGTGTTTTGTGGCCCGTAAACAGTATTTTCTTTGCAAGTTAAGACAGATTCAAATTTCCGGAACCGCAGACAATAACCTTGTTACAAACATATGCTATGCAGTTTACTTTCTTAAAAGTTGTAAGAAAAGAGCTATTTGTTAAACTTGTGGTATCCATAACTCAACGCTAAATACACAAACTTTATATAGGCAAAGGTATGTACAAATTAAACTTTGCGGATTCAGTATATTCAGTAAGCAGGGCATTATGTTACCAAGTTAGATTACATCTGAATATTAAGTCTGCAAGTGAGTTTGCACCCAGGCTCAAAACCCATGCTCAAAACCCAGGCTCAAACGCAGACTCAATGAGCTCGCATCGTTTGTGGCACAAACTTGATCTAGCTTACTACATTAATTAAGGTACGCTAAATTCGCCACAGATTTAGAGTAGTATAGATACCGCAAGTCGTTATTGATTGCTTATGAAGTTTGTGCGATGTTTGCAATTTAATACTCACTCATTATTGGCGCTTGATAGGCGAGTATACAAAAAAATAACAATATAAAAAAAAACTTTACAAAATTGCATTTTTTTTTACAAAGAAACCTTTTTGGCAAAGTATTGCCGAAGAAAACTACTTCACCGAGTTTTCGGCACAAATTCGGTAAAAGTACCGCTACACTAAGGTTCGTAATTATAAAGCCATATCAAAATTGAGAGCAATGTTAAGTAGGAATTTGATAAGCCCTTTGCACTGAAATGTCATTTCTGATACGAACTCAAACTCGCTGTCAGTCTCAAGTGCTGATTATAAATACGGGCCTAAGTGAGCCCCCGCCGAATTTTCGCCAAATTACACTTAAAGTGTTTAGAACTCACCTCCTTAATTGATTTATTTATTTTGCAAGTATTTATATGGTATTTATGAGGATGTCGATAAAGAACGAAAAGAGTATAAACGAATGGAGTATAAAGTATTGAAAGATGAAGTAAATAAAACAGTGACTAGAAAGAAAGATGAATAAAAAGACGAATTTGACAGGAGGCTTTCAGAAAACTTTCGGTCCAACTTAAAAGTTTTCTGGTAATCCATAAGGACAGCTCGCGGTAAAACTGCAACATCCGAGCTGAGTAGGATTCGAAGCCTGGATGGTAGTATTATAAAAGGTGAAGAATACGTGTTGAGTAGATGGAAGGAATATTTCGAAAATTTATTTGAAAAAGAGGAAGTAGCGCAAGGTTTTACCATTCCAGAGGTAAAACAACCACCACATAACCATTACCATACAAGTGCGGACAATCCTATCTCGTTTTCCAGTTTTCGAAATGACGGTTTTTCCAATGGACCCTAATATCAGAGTTTTGTAACAGCTAATAGGCCTCTGACATGATTTGTATAATGACAACTATCAATGACAGCGACCGGGACCGACGCAACAACGGTTTAACGTGCCCTCCAAAGCACGTTTTCTTCTTACAGACATTCAGGTGATTCAGCCTGCATTGCCCTAATAGTTTGTGCCCGGAGCTGCCAATATAAACTTGGGAAAATCTCACTAAGTAGAAATTGAACCCACGACCTCAATTTCAGGAGCCCGTGGCGCGGATTACGAAGGCACTGCGGACAATTGTTCCGAGAAATATTTCTTACAAAGTACGTTTTATTTATAATGGATTGGGTCTCTATAGTGTTTAAATGATATCCGAACGATGAAGTATAATGGTTTTTTAGACGTAGATGTGTGAAAGAGATGATGATAGACTTACGTTGTATTGGTGCGAAATAATGAGCGCATCAGCAGGCACAGATGAATAAAAATTTGTTCTTGAGGCTGACAGGGATGAATGGAAGAAGAAAACGTACTGCGCCGACCCTAACTAAATGGGATAAGGGCAAGCGAATGATGATGATGATGACTTGAGTCTGGATAGAGCTGGCCAAAGCGATGGATGGTGAGATTATTTTAAAAGTAAAAGCTGAATAAAGAAGATAAGTTAACTTGAAGAGTTGTTTCCTTGTCTCTGTGCCGGCCCCCCATCCTTAATGGATGAGACTGTTATGCTCGAGGTGAAGGCTATTTTTGATGTACGGGATCAATCAAATAACTTGGTTCAAGCATTTTACGAGAAACTTTTGTGTGGATCATCTTCACACATAGTACACACCAACTATAAGTACTACAATTGTAGGCATACTGTTTTTTTTTTTTGCAGATTTCGAAATCTCTTAGCATCAGCCACCCAACCAAAATCGATTTATTTTGGATTGCTTTGAAGTAAATTTGATATTCTTACATGTAATTTTAAGAATAAATATAAAAAATATTCGGCAACTAACTTGTGGGTTTAATAGAGGTATTCACCTCGACGTTTCGACTCTATACGAATACCTCTATCAAACCCATAAGTGACTTGCCGAATATTTTATAAATATGAATAACACTTGTTCATCGTAAAGTGATAAAATTATTTCGTTTTGTTGGTTACTTAAAACATTTTCAGGTAGGTATTGTTGGGTATTTTTAGGTAGGTATCTGTTTTACTTGCTTGGGGCACCTTTATTGCTGGTTTTGTCAGCACGGGCACCAGGAATGTAATTGGAGCGTGCCAACCGAGCCCTGTCTCCTCTGAGACCGGTCGCACAATATACAATACGTAACAATGTACTGTAGAGTAGATAGTTAGTTGTACTTGTATCAACATAAAATTGGTTGATTGCTAAAAACTATGATTTTGCACTGAACAGTTACGTACAAAGTACCAGCTGATTTTCTTCCTGGGACTACTAGGCTTATAAGGCGGTGTCCTATTATGGTCCTTTTGTGACATGGCATGGATCGATTTGGCATTTTCATCCAACCGCAATAGGACAGCAAAAAACAGGAAATAAAGAAAATATTTTTATTAATGTTTGTTTTTAAATTCCGAGGAATCATTCCATAGAACAGTTCAAAACTAAAATACCATGGGGTGGTCAAGCCCGAACTAATTGCCTTTCTCGCTTGCCGTCAGTAGGCTGAAATCCTGAAGAAGTAAGCTAACTAGTGAAGCGATAAATCTTGCGAGTGACGTGAGGAGTGCAGGCACGTCGATGTGAGCGAGTGAACACGAGTAACTTGTTCCATCGCGCACCAAATCACCAAGAGAATACGAATTATGTGTATACTAATAAATTAAAGTACGCCATTTTCAAAAGTGTGATGAGCTAAAAATACTGTATTTTGAAAAAAAAAATCGTGGCTATTTTCCTCATGACTTGGACTAGTGAAGCGATAAATCTTGCGAGTGGCGTAAGGAGTGCAGGCACGTCGATGCGAGCGAGTGAACACGAGTAACGTGCTCCATCGCGCGCCAAATCACCAAGAGAATGCGAACTATGTGCACAGTTATTATAAATTAAAGCAGGCCGATTTTAATAGAGTAATAGTTTACTAAAAAAACTTTATTTTAAAGATTTTTGGTCTATTTTTCCTTATACTAGGGCAACTAAAACCTTGCGAGTGGCGTGAGGACTGCAGGCACGTCGATGTGAGTTTTATTTATTTACTATATGGCATTTATTCACTGCGAGGTCCAGAAGTGCAGAAGTCGCTTTTGTTGCATTCTTAGCACCGCCCTTGGTCACGTGTAGGGTTTTTAAGGTAGTTCGCACGGACGTGGAGCAACATTTATCTGTAACGACTACTATTAGAAACAGTGACCGGGACCGACGGCTTAACATGTCCTCCGAAGCACGGAATCCGTTTTCTTCCAGACAATCAGGTGGATTCAGCCTACATTGTCTTAACCAAACTGAGAAAAGCCTCACAAAGTAATAAATTTACAATAATCAACTTTGTGTTACCCCCTGGGAATCGCCCCAGGGCCTACGTATCGTGAGCCCATGACCATAACCATTAGACCACGTAGGCAGATCACCACGAGAATGCGAATTATGTGCACAGTGATACATTAAAGTACGCCGATTTCATAAGTGTGACAATCTGAAACTGTAAACAAAACTGTATTAAATTCGAACGCTTCAGTGTAGATTTGAGATTGGCAAAATGTCTTAAACTAATTCAAGAAGTTTGCCCTTTAGTTAAACGTGCTTCATCGTGCACCAAATCACCGTCGGAATGCGATTTCTCACCGAAATCACCAGGAATCGGGGTGTCATGCGGTGATATATCACCATTTGCTTGATTATTGCAGCGTGGGAAAGTTAGTAAGTAAGTAAGTAAAAACACTTTATTGTACACAAAAAACAAGAAATACAAAAATAAACTTAAATTAATGTGCACAAAGGCGGTCTTATCGCTGGAAGCGATCTCTTCCAGACAACCTTTGGGTAAAGGAGAATGTAAAGAGAAGAGAGTAGTGCTAAAATATAGGAAATATTTAAATACCTACTTTAAATACAACAAAAATAGAGTAGTGAAAATAAGAATAACTAAAAACTAAAATAAATATATGCTTATCTTTAGAGGTATATGCGTTTATATAATACAAAATTACTATAATAGTATTCATAAAATACATACACAATAATATGGAAATATAAATGCATGTAACAATACAAATAAATACATAAATATATATAAATACATATCAATAGGTATATATATATATGTATAAAATATAACTTGAAAGGACACAAATTACTAGCAAACTGATTTAGACTTTAACAGATAAAATCGGTGTACCTTTTTTTTAAAGGTATCCAGCGAAGTGCAGTGACGTATTTCCGACGGTAAACCATTCCATATGTAAGTGGATTTTATCGTGAAGGATTCCCTATAATAACCCGAAGCCGAAAAAGGAGCTTGAAGAGTGTTATCAGACCTTGAACGAAGCACTCTATCATGGTCAGAACCAAGGAATTTAAACCGCTCAGAAAGATAGGTAGGAGTCAGAGGATTGTTTAAAATATTATACACCATCGCAGCTGCATGGGCGTCTCTACGCAGTCTGATCGGCAACCATCCCAGTTGAACACGGAAAGCAGATATGTGATCAAACTTCCGCAAACCGTAAATAAACCTGACACACATATTCTGAAGACGTTGAAGTTTGTCCAACAAGTCCTCATTCAAACCCAAGTAACAGGTGTCAGCATAGTCTAAAATTGGCAGAAGAAGGGTTTGCGCGAGCTCAATTTTTGTCTTCAACGGCAACAAATTCTTCCACTTTCTCAAGGAGCCAGCAGCTGCAAAGATCTTACGGCTTACCTCAGCAACCTGCTGAGACCATGAAAAGGAGCAGTCAAATAAGACACCAAGGTTCTTGACGACATTAGAAAAGGCAAGAACTTCACCATCAAAGACAACAGGCGGGAGGTCATTTAGCTTGAAGCGAGCCAATTGCTTAATCCCCCCCATGACAATTACCTGCGACTTACTAGGGTTGACAGAGAGACCGTGAGAACGACTCCAGACTTGTATGGCATATAAATCGGCGTTAATTCTGTCAATACCAGTGGTAATATCTTGAACCGTGCATTGTGCATAAATCTGCAGGTCATCAGCATAAAGATGGTAATTGCATTTTAATAGAGGTGTAAGAAAATTTATGAAAAGGGAAAAAAGGAGAGGTGACAGAACTCCGCCCTGGGGTACCCCGGCCGTAATGGTACAGAATGAAGATGTTCGGTCATCGGTACGAACACACTGCTTTCGACCGCAAAGGTAACTGCGGAACCATGCAATTGCCGTATCAGAAACATTAAGGGAGCATAACATCGCAAGGAGCATATCAAAATCAACGGTATTGAAAGCATTGCTGAAGTCTAATAAAACGAGTATAGTGACCAGTTGATTCGACATCCCCAGGCGAATGTCATCAGACACCTTAATAAGGGCAGTAGCCGTACTGTGACCAGGGCGAAAGCCAGATTGAAAAGGACTTAGGATGGAGTTAGAATTTAAAAATGCACAGAGTTGTTGGTGGACAAGCCGTTCCAGGACTTTGGATAGGAATGGAAGGATGGAAATAGGACGAAAGTTTACTGGAGAAGAAGGATTGCAAGTCTTAGGAATGGGAATAACTGCGGCTTGTCGCCAACAGTCAGGAAAAGAGCCAATGGAGAGAGAAAAATTGAAAATATGGCAGAGCACAGGGACAATAGTTTTAATAGACAGGAGCACCATTTTGCGACTGACCCCGTCAATTCCTTCTGCATCAGACTTAATGGCGATGATGTTTTTTTCCACCTCTTGCTCAGATACAGTTCTAAACTGGAAAGATTCATAGGAGGGAGTGACACTGGAGGAAAAAGCTTGCAATGTAGCCTGCTTAATGGATACAGGTATAGCTGAACCGGAAGTAAAGTGACGATTAAGGGCATCAATGTCAAGGTTGGGAATAGCGGATGTTCTTGTTTTTCCAATACCGAGGGTCCTTAGAAAGGTCCATACTTTTGCAGGGTTACCATTTTCAACAGAAGAGTGGATATAACGCCGCTGTGCATCTCTGCACAACCTGCTACAGCGGTTTCTAAGGTTCCTGTATTTGTCTCGGTTTTCGTCAGAAGGATTGTGCTTGTACCTAGCTTTGGCAGCATTCCGCTTTCGCATTAGATGCTTGAGATCTTCTGTAAGCCATGGTGCTGGAAGATGTTTTATTCTCACCGGACGAAGAGGAGCGTGAACGTCAAAAAGCTGGATGAGGAGTGAGTTAAAAATATCAAGCTTCTCGTCGATGGAGGGGGCATCAAAGACAGCGTTCCAATCTATCTGACTCAAATCCTTCATAAAATTCCTGTGTTCAATATTCCTGAAATCACGTTGCATGACAACCCGACGTTTGACTTTAGGACATTTTATTTTATACGACACAAATACGAGATCATGATACGAGAATGCATCAGCAGGAAATTGGCCGTGAGAATGAACATGATCAGTGGAAGAAACAATGACAAGATCTAATAATGTTGGGACACAGTTAGGAAAGTGGTGTGTTGCGGACAAAGGAAGAATTTTAAGATTGGCAGCGTTAATTACAGAATTCAGTTGCGCAGAACGAGAGTCCTGCTTCAGCAAACACGTATTAAAGTCTCCCATTATGATAGTGTGGTCTACGGATGGAGAAAAATTTTCTAAGAGAGTATCAAGCTGCGAAAAATAATTAATATGTAAAGAAGGACTATATACTACACCAAGTAAGACCTTAGAACTCCCAACCTGAACTTCAATGAATATATGTTCGGCTGACTCCGAATATTCAGAAGGAGATTTACTCAAAATCTTAAACGGGATATGGCTTCTCAGGTATATAGCAACACCTCCGCAACCTTTGTTAGTCCTGTCATTGCGAATTATGTGAAATCCGGGAAGGGAGTAGGAAGTTGAAGGCAGACAGGGTTTTAAAAAGGTTTCTGAGACTAGAATCGCGTGTATGTTTTGGTTAGAAAACGTAGCAAGCATGTCGGTATAGTGTGCAGGAATACTTTGTGCGTTAATGTGCACCACATTAAAGTTTTTTGGCCGATGTGAAAACTCTGAGTTTAATTGTGAGTCAAGGGATTGTGAAACACTCTGGAAGCTACCTAAAGACTCGTCAGCTGAAGAAGCAGAGAAGAAGTCATACTCTTCTCCGGAATCATTGCTACAGTCTAAAGTATTAGTTTGCATTATGTGTGATTGATCAATTATAATATTATTATAAATACCATACAATATATATAAAATAAGATGTATATTAATAAATTACCTATAATAAAGTTTTTAATATATGTATAAACAGTATCCTTACTACCTGCCGGCAATCTGAAAGGGTAAACTTAACAATTAGATAAAATGTTTATAAAACGAAATATACAGTAAATACACATACCACTCATCAAAACAAAACATAATACAAAGAGGGAGGGTGCGAGAAAGAGAAATAATAAAATAAAAAGAAAAGTATTTATAACAAGCATGTTATGACAAAATGTTTCTGAACGCACCTCGAGATTCCTAGCCGAAAAAAGAAAAGAGAAAAAAAAAAGTCATTGACAGTTGTCTATGATAGGATATGACATGATTCTAGCCTGACTAAACACAAATAAAATTATGATATAGTGGGTATTGTGCACGAAAGACAAAAGTAAAAAAGTATGTGGACAACAGCTAAGCTTTGAAGGCCTCGGTGTCGAGTTTATTGAGATCCATCATAGACTCAACCTTGTACTTTGCTCCGGCCGGCGTCTTAATATGTATCCAGCCGTTTTGTGTCCAGCAATTTTTGATGCCGAACTTGTTCCTGGCGGTCATAAAAGCATCATGCCTCGACTTGGTTAGAAACTCTGAAAGAGTTATTCCACTATTCTTGAGTGCCTTCTTACCGTGCCAGATGCAGTCGCGATGCGATAAATCTGTAAATTTTACTAAGATGGGCCGCGGTTTGTTAGAGTCAGGCTTCAAACTGCCCATTCTGTGGCTTATGCGAATACTATCCGTCTTCACAGCATCCGAAGGCATTTTGGAAGACAGAACAGCGATGACGCGAGAAGTGGTGTCCTCCTTCTTCTCTTCAGCAATACCATGAACGAGCAGTATTTTACGCCGGGAGTGCATTTCGAGTCTGTCCTGGCCCTTGACGAGCGCGTCTACTTGGGCCTGAAGAGAACTGAGCGCATTCAGGACAAAGTTCTTGAAGGCCTGAAACTCTCCATTCAGAGCAACAACTGTGCCTGGCTGCTTTCGTCCAGCCTGCTTAAGCTCAGCCTGAAACTCTGCGATCTTGTTGGCAACAAATTCTCTTGTGGATGTCATGCAATTAAGTACCTGGCTGCTGTCCATCATAGTGATAGTGATGATGTGTGATGTGCAGATTTTTGGAGAGGCAAAAGGATATTGCAGGCAAGTAGCACTGGGTACACTGTTCAATTAAGCATAAATATTTAATTATTTATGATAGTATATAACATATATATCGCAATTCATATATTACTATTGAGGGCGCCACCTGTGCTCGCTTTTCACCTATTAAGCTATTGAGTCTATAGTATTTCCAACTCAGTTTTAGAATAAAGGTAAACAAAGTTTCATGTCCTTAATCGAAAATATTGTTTCTAAAAGTCTATTATCATCTCTTTCACACATCTACGTCTAAAAATCCATTAAAAATATAGAAGTTATTGATTTTAGTAGGTAGTCAATATTTACAGGCGAGTGACGTCATAACTCACTATTATCACACTTTTTGTGTATGTGTTTCATAAAAAGTTACTGTTTTGGCTAGTAGGCAAATAGCGTATTTTTTAATTAATTGTGTCTATAATACATACATACATTTTCATGTACATTTTACGTTTACCGAAAATCACAAGTTATTCTCTATTTTATAGCCCATACATACATACATACATACATACTATCCCGCCTGTATCCTTAATGGGGTAGACAGAGCGTCAACGCCCCAATAAAGGCCATTCCGCCGCCATAACCCATAATATCGCAATTAATATATTACTATTGAGGGCGCCACCTGTGCTCTCTTTTCACCTATTAAGCTATTAATTCTATAGTATTTCCAACTTAGTTTTAGAATAAAGGTAAACAAAGTTTCATGTCCTTTAATCGAAAATCTTGTTTCCAAAATCAGTTTTAGCTATTAGTTATGACAACATACCTAATAAAATAGTAGTTTTAGTAATTTAACTAATTTCCAACCCGTATCATTTATTTTTGAATAAAAAGACGTGAAACTTTGTTCACCTTTATTCAAAATTACTTATGTGTACATGTCTTGTGATATTTTGTATCTTTTATTTATATTTACACACATGCGCTTTACAGAGCGAATAATTGCGGCTTCTAATCAAATACAGTGCTCTGTTAACACTGCAAGCAGTAGTTATCCTTCTGTTCTGCATTGCAAGAGATTCGTCTTGAGTCTCGACATTATTATAATTCATACATACATATAATCACGCCTTTATTCCTAATGAATGAAAAGGCAGAGCATAGTATATATAAAGTTCTTGGCATTGGGAATGTGAAAATAGTGACGCTTAGCTGAACTTAGGAAGAGTAGTGGCCTTTAATTTGTGAGAAAATAAGACTTGAGCCCTGATTATCCTGAGTCTCAGAGATTTTAAACTGCCTAAATAGGCACAGGATTTTTATTCTTATTTCTTCTTATTACATCGGTAGTGAAAATATGACCTAATAAGTTACATACATACATATAATCACGCCTTTATACCTAATGGGGTAGGCAGGGCGTAAAAAATCTAAACAAAGGTTGTTCCGCCACGTCTGACAAAGTTTTGAGGGTTGTTTAAGATACATTTTTGTAGGTATATTGCTGTAGTGACAGGTTGTCAGCCTATCGACTAAATTGCAACATACAGAAACCCTTGGATCCCTTAGCTGGTTTTTACAGCAATAATAAATACAGCTATCACATTCTATGTTTTTCTCTAGCTCCCAATCCAGCATGGAAGTAATAAATTAGGACTGTAGTAATATATTTTAGTGGCATTATTTATAAGTAATATGTCGACTGAATGCTGGAATGGGAGCGAGAGAAAAACATAGAATACCAGCTGCATTTCTTCCCGGGAATGCTGTAAAAACCAACTAAGGGATCCGAGGATTTCTGTATATTGCAATTTAGGCGATAGGCTGACAACCTATCACTACAGCAATATACCAACAAATCCGTCTAAAATAACCCTCAAAACTTTGTCAGACGTGGCGGAACCACCATTGTTTAAGTCGTACACGCTCTGCCTTTTCATTCATTAGGAATAAAGGCGTGATTATATGTATGTATGAATTATAATAATGTCGAGACTCAAGACGAATCTCTTGCAATGCAGAACAGAAGGATAACTACTGCTTGCAGTGTTAACAGAGCACTGTATTTGATTAGAAGCCGCAATTATTCGCTCTGTAAAGCGCATGTGTGTAAATATAAATAAAAGATACAAAATATCACAAGACATGTACACATAAGTAATTTTGAATAAAGGTGAACAAAGTTTCACGTCTTTTTATTCAAAAATAAATGATACGGGTTGGAAATTAGTTAAATTACTAAAACTACTATTTTATTAGGTATGTTGTCATAACTAATAGCTAAAACTGATTTTGGAAACAAGATTTTCGATTAAAGGACATGAAACTTTGTTTACCTTTATTCTAAAACTAAGTTGGAAATACTATAGAATTAATAGCTTAATAGGTGAAAAGAGAGCACAGGTGGCGCCCTCAATAGTAATATATTAATTGCGATATTATGGGTTATGGCGGCGGAATGGCCTTTATTGGGGCGTTGACGCTCTGTCTACCCCATTAAGGATACAGGCGGGATAGTATGTATGTATGTATGTATGTATGTATGGGCTATAAAATAGAGAATAACTTGTGATTTTCGGTAAACGTAAAATGTACATGAAAATGTATGTATGTATTATAGACACAATTAATTAAAAAATACGCTATTTGCCTACTAGCCAAAACAGTAACTTTTTATGAAACACATACACAAAAAGTGTGATAATAGTGAGTTATGACGTCACTCGCCTGTAAATATTGACTACCTACTAAAATCAATAACTTCTATATTTTTAATGGATTTTTAGACGTAGATGTGTGAAAGAGATGATAATAGACTTTTAGAAACAATATTTTCGATTAAGGACATGAAACTTTGTTTACCTTTATTCTAAAACTGAGTTGGAAATACTATAGACTCAATAGCTTAATAGGTGAAAAGCGAGCACAGGTGGCGCCCTCAATAGTAATATATGAATTGCGATATTATGGGTTATGGCGGCGGAACGGCCTTTTTTGGGTCGTTGACGATCTGTCTACCCCATTAAGGATACAGGCGGGATAGTATGTATATATTATGGGTTATAAAATAGAGAATTACTTGTGATTTTTGCTAAACGTAAAATATACAAAAAAAATATGTATTTTAGACACAATTTATTTAAAATACGCTATTTGCCTACTAGTCAAAACAGTAACGTTTTATGAAACGTTTTTTTTGTGTATGATAATAGTGAGTTATGACGTCACTCGCCTGTAAATATTGACTACCTACTCAAATCAATAACTTAATTATTAAATCTAAATGTCCATTTTTTTAAATGATGAATGAGATTCTTCCATGCTGGACTAGGAGTGCGAGAAAATCATAGAATGTGCCAGCTGCATTCCCTCCCGAGCATGCTGTAAAAGTCAGCTAAGGGATTCGAGGGTTTCAGTATATTGCATGGTAGGCGATGGGCTGACAACCTGTCACTACAGCAACATACCTACAAATCTATCTTAAATAACCGTCAAAACTTTGTCAGACGTGGCGAAACGACCATTGTCTAGGTCGTTTACGCTCTGCCTACCCCATTAGGGATAAAGGCGTGAACATACGTATGTATGTATGAGATTCACTGTATTTTTAGCCATCAGTTTTAAGTATATACGTATTATTATTTTTTTGCCCGGTCAACGTGCCTATTTGTGTCGCCACCGTCGCGCCACAGTTCGAACCTTGTCAATTCAAAAGATAAAATATTTTAAAAAACGTTACTCTCAAAAGAAAATTCCATTCAACAAATTAGTGCTACAAAAACCCCGTTGAAACACGAGGGTGATAAAGATAAAAGGTTTAAGGGAGGCAACGAAAGCCCACGTTTTAAAGCTTCGTAATTATTATGAACAAGCTTGAGCATGGCTGTTTTTCCAGTAGACGGCACGTCTACGGCACGATAACAATTCGTCACGATACCGTGCCTCTGGTTTTCCTCTAGGACGGTCCTATCGTCGACAATACCTAATTCCACACTGAAAGCACACACACACGCTTACTACATACGTATACAAAACACATGCAGTTTGGCAAGCCGGCGACGATAGCGGTGGGAATCAATGCCGTTTCTTCCATACTGGACTGGGAGCGAAATAAAAACATAGAATGTGCCAGCTGCATTTCCTCCCGGGCATGCTGTAAAAACCAGCTAAGGGATCTGAGGGTTTCAGTATATTGCAATTTAGGCGATGGGCTGACAACCTCACTACAGCAATACACGTACAAATCCATCTTGAATAACCCTCAAAACTTTGTCAGACGTGGCGGAACGACCTTTGTTTAGGTCGTTTACGCTCTGCCTACCCCATTAAGGATAAAGGCGTGATTATATGTATGTATTTATGTATCAATGCCGTGCCGTTGTCTTGATGACAAGTGGTAAGTGTGCTATACTGTTTTAATGATTTTCATACATTATCTCTTCCACAATATCGTGACGTTGCCGTTGGCGTGGACGGGTCGTATAGTGGAAAAACGCCCATTATTAACAGGCCTGAGTATCAGGTTACCAGTAAAATTGATAAAGGCTTTTTAATGGAGTGAGTACTGAGTATTATGGATAAACAATATAGCGCTTCTGCTTGCGCTCATAAAGCTGTTAGCAGTTATTAAATAGACATCGCAAAATTGAAATATGTAGCTTATTAAATTTTGCGCCCGCGGTTTGTTGAGATTGTTAAGTAAGTTTCTGGAATACCTTTGAATTTTGCGTATTTTTGAGAAAAATATGCCCGAATAGAATTAAAATGTACAGAAAAAGTTCATGATCAGTTAATGCCATATCATTACATAGTATAAAACAAAGTCGCTTTCTCTGTCCCTACATCCCTATGTATGCATAAATGTTTAAAACTACGCAACGGATTTTAATGCGGTTTCTTTTAATAGATAGAGTGATTCAAGAGGAAGGTTTATATGTATAAAACATGCATAATATAGTAGAGAAACACTGATAATTTTCCGTGCGAAGCCGGAGCGAGTCGCTAGTATCTAATATTGAATACTAATATAGATAGTATAAAATAAATGCCATACCTAGATCCGGGTCGCTATCTCGGATAGTGCTTGTTACACAAACACAAACCATCACAGAGACATAAAAGTTGGATTAAAACCTTTAAAACCAAGGTTCATCGTCGTTTGCTGACTCAGCAAAAGAAAGAAAGTAGAGATAGACTGTATCCGACTTTGTTTTTTTTTTACTAGATTATAGGCAGGTACTATAGAGTAATAAATTTGGATTGAGGATATGCATAGTAGGTATTCACCGTTAAGTAAGTCCTAAGGCCCATTACTCAGGTATGGCACATAATTGATGGGCGGAAGCTGGAAGGAAGGGACAATGTATCCGGTATATAGACAGGGCCTGACCCTGGGCGGATAATTTAGTTTTCTGCAAATGTAAGCCAATAAAGTTCATACCCTTGCCTTCATACTCCGTAAAATGTAAAACATTTAGAAACACAGTACATAATTTGTTACATCTGCCAAACTTATTTAAAGTTTGTCGGCAGCAATAAATACTCCTATTTAATT
This sequence comes from Scrobipalpa costella, assembly GCA_949820665.1. Classification (NCBI taxonomy): domain Eukaryota; kingdom Metazoa; phylum Arthropoda; class Insecta; order Lepidoptera; family Gelechiidae; genus Scrobipalpa; species Scrobipalpa costella. Next base: position 7,340,092 of record OX463302.1, read on the forward strand.
AGGCTCTAAACTGTAATTAGTAGGTACTTACAAAATAAGCTAAAGTAAGATAAGTTATGTTTGTAAATATTATGTAATAAGTAATTAGTGTAAATGAAACAGACACAATTTCACACAGTACTTGTATGTTAATCTTTGCATAGTTTTAGGCGTATATTTTCTAGTAGACGTTTTTATTTTTATTTTTAAATGAACCTTTTGTTTTACAATTCTTAATTTCTGCCGGTAAATCATTCATAAATTTAGGGACTAGGTATTTTCTACATCTTTGACCAAAATAATTATTAAATTTAGGCATAACAAAAGTTCTATATGTCAGTTTTCTTTGTTGTAGAGTTGGTATTTTACTTTTAGAAAATACAATAAAATATTAAATTTTCATTATCTATCTATATCTTGTGGAACGTTGTGGTGTGAAAGAGGATATAGTGACAGGTATAGAAAAAGGTATGCTGAGGTGGTTTGGTCATGTTGAGAGGATGTATGAAAAGAGATTAACCAAACAGATATACATGGCGAGTGTAAGTGTGAACGTTGGAAGGGGAAGACCTCGACGAACGTACCGCGATTAAATCGGGGACTTTCTAGGGAAAGGTCAGGTCAGGAGTACCCTAAACCGACGAGCGTGCATGAAAAGATTGATGAATGTAGATGAAGCGAAAGAAGTTTGCAAGGATCGTAGCAAATGGAAGGATGTGATCTCTGCGCACCCCTCCGGGAAAGAGGCGTGACGTTATGTATGTATGTATGTATCTATATCTCTTCAAAAAAGTAATATAAGTATTTTATTTTATTCACAACCTCTTCTGTGCAAATAAAATTATTAGGTATTAATACCGGCAATACTTAGGCTCGTATTTATAAAGCAATCTTAAGATTGAGAGCAATATTACTCGTAAGTATAGATTCGACAGGTCAAATGTACTGAAATGACATTTCTGATAAGAACTCACACGAGCTGTCCGTCTCAAGTTCTGTTTAGCAATAATATAATAATAATAATTCACCTACGAAAGGAGAAATTATCAAAAGATAAAAAGAAAAATAATAATAATAATACGGGCCTATGTAATCTTACAGATAAAACAGCGTACGTTTTTGTACTTTATATGGAAGCTTCTACACTACACACTTGCATATAGATAGTACCTAAACATTTAGTAAGTAACTTATCTTCACACATAACTGCCACCGTGGTCTAGCGGTCTGAATCATGGGTCCTCGATCAGAAGGTCCCGGGATCGATTCACGGCGGGGGACAATGACTTTGTATTATCTAGTTTGGTTAGGACATTGCAGGCTGCAAACAAAAGCCTAAGATGATCCATGCTGTCGGATGGGCATGTAAATAGTCGGTCTTGCACCTGATTTCTCTCTGGTCGTGTCAGTCAGTCAGTCCCATCAGAATAAGAGATTGAAAGAATAGAGAGTGCACCGGTGTGTAGCGCAAACACAAGGGCACTAAAAACTAGTCCTGCGCAGTTGGCCGATCTCTGGGCTGCCATCACCATCACTGAAAATCGGTAGGACGGCTATTATTATTAACTTGTCTTCATAGTCAACTCAATTCTGTGTCTCAGATAACCATCTGAGACACAAAATTATAACTATCTACGAGTACATAACATAACAACTATACAATGTCATGTTTAGTGTTATACTTTCAACAGCCTGTTATCTTTATTATAGTACAATTTTAATAATTAGACTTTTTCCAAGTCGTAAAGTAGCCGCAACACATTAAGAAACGGAAAGGGTCTTTCTCCCGTTTTGATTAAAACTTTGTCTGTCTCCAGGCGGCCATTTTAAATTACTTTTACCGTCTCGGTCGACACGTTTTGCGAGTAACAAGCAGTGTAGAAACTGTACTTAGGAAAAGGTGTTTATATCTTACAATCGGGTTAACTGGACGATTGTTGAGGTTTTTTAACTTACATACATACATTTAAATAATCACGCCTTATTCCTAATGGGGTAGGCAGAGCGTCAATGACCCAAATAAAGGTCGTTGCATGCACCACGTCTAAGTAGGTTATGTTATGTTATGGGGCTCCTGTATCCGCAATTAGACTCTTAATTTGGTCCGTTGTGCGTGCAGGGTTGACTGGTTTATTCCAACCAGCCCAGCTCCTTCCAGAAGTTCAGAATTCTCCTGGGGTTTTCACAGACTTCTCGGAGCGACCTCAATTCCTTGAGGATTTTTGCCCGTTGGTCAGCCACACTCGTACATCCCAGGAGTACGTGTGCAACCGTCTCGTCCTCGTCCAGGCAGCCCCTGCACTTTGGGCTGTCTGTGACGCCGATGGTGAATAGATGTTTGTTGAGAGTTATGTGACCTGTGAGGGTGCTCACTACAATTCGGATGTCATGTTTATTTAAGCTGAGAAGTCTTCGGGTCAGTCTCGGCGAAAGTGCAGGTATCGCCTCTCTCGACTGTCTACAGCTTTCAAGGTTTGTCCATTGGACATTGTGTCGGTTGTTGGTAAATGTTCGCAGCCACGTGCGTATTTGGCTGAATGGAATTGGCAGGATTGGTACAGGGCCAGCGATCTGTGTCTGTGATCCACCTCTCGCCAATTCATCCGCTGCGTCATTACCAAGAGATCCGCTGTGTCCCCTGATCCATTGCAGGATAACTTGGTTTCCTGACGCCATGAGCTCCAGGGTCTGGTGACACTCGTATATTAACCCTGAGGTAATAGTATTACTCTGCAAGGCTGTTAGTACGGCCATACTGTCCGAGAGAATCCTGATGTTATATCCATCTAACTTCCTGCGTAGTACGGCTTTGGCTGCTTCCATTATGGCTACGCATTCACATTGGAAAATGGAACTGTGGATGCCTAAGGGAATCGATATGTGGATGTTTAGTTCCTGAGAGAAGACGCCGGCACCGGTTCCTGACCCCATTTTTGAACCGTCTGTATATATGCGAACTTCATTTGCGCCTGATTCATCTTTATCTGTCTCGGATGGTTGTATTAGGTAGTTCTTGTGAAAGGTATAAGTTTTCGGTATCCTATCGCAAGGGGCCTCGCAGAGAGGGTACTGTAGCTTTACTGTGTCCCACAAGGTTGCGATAGGGCTGTCCTCATTCCTCCATGTGCCTTGAAGCTTGAGGCGAAAAGCTGTCATCAACGCCTCGTGTTGGATGAATAGGTCCAGCGGTGTGAGCCCAAGGATGATTTCTAGGGCCGCTGTCGGGGTGGTGCGCATACAGCTAGTCATGGCTGTACAAGCCATCCGCTGAAAGCTCTGTAGCTTGGTTTTAACGGTTGAAAGCTCAGTCCTGGGCCACCAGGCTATTGCACCGTAGGAGATTGTCGGTCTAATAACTGCTGTGTACAGCCATTTGCAAATTTTAGGGGATAACCCCCAAGATCTGCCCATAAGTCTTCGGCATTGCCAGAAGATTATGCAGGCTTTCTCTAGCTTGTGTTCAATGTGTTTAGTCCAGAGCAGCTTACTATCGAGCGTGACTCCCAGATATCTCACTTCGTTTGTTAGGCTCAGCTCTGTGTTGAACAGCTTAGGTAGTCTAAGCCGACCTAAGCTCCGTTTGTTGGTGAATAACATTAGTTCCGTCTTCGACGGGTTCACCGTAAGGTTGTGCTTTCTGCACCAGTGTTCGACGATTATTAGTGCAGATCTCATAAGATCGCAGAGCACATTCTCGAAGGGGCCACCTATGAGAATGGCAAGATCGTCCGCATAGCCAACCGTATACAGTCTCATTCTATTGAGGTTCTCGATGAGTTCGTTAACCACAATATTCCACAAGAGCGGAGAGAGTACTCCACCTTGCGGGCAGCCTTTGGCAACCACGCCTCTTGTGCTGGACTTCACGGTAAATTGTATCGCTCTGTACCTTAGCATGTTATCTATCCACCCGGCAATAGTGGAATGGACATCATGTCTCGAGAGCGCCTGGCTTATGCTGGTAAAGTTTGTTTTGTCAAAGGCACCTTCAATGTCTATGAATGCGCCTAGGGTTGATTGTTTTTGAGATAGACTTCTCCCCACGCGAGATGTTACGCAGTAGAGAGCAGATTCTGTTGATTTGCCTGGGCTGTAGGCATGTTGGTTAGCGTGAAGCGGCTTACGCATAAGGGAAATTGTTCTTATGTCCCTATCGCACAGTCTCTCCAGAGTCTTCATAAGGAAGGACGTGAGACTGATTGGTCTAAAAGATTTAGGTTGCGTATAGTCGCTTTTGCCGGGCTTGGGGATAAAAATAACTTTTACTTCCCTCCATTGCAGTGGCACGTAACGGAGGGCAAGGCATCCTCTGTACACCGCAGTAAGATGCCTGGCCAGTACATTCACGTCACCCCACTGCAAGATGCAATGCTGCATATCAACGACATGATGACACCCAAAACCTTTGGGTACGCTGATGACAGCACGGTTGTTGACAGATATCTGTCCAGTGCAAGGGCCAACAGTGAAACAATCCAGTCTTGTCGGGAGTCCATAGTGGATCGTCTGAACTCATCGCTAAGGGTGATATCCGAGTGGGGCGATGCCAATCTCGTCAAGTTCAACGCATCCAAAACCCAGGCGTGTCTATTCTCGACAAAACGGAGTCCTTTTAACCTGGCTCCAACTTTCCGGGATGTATCCGTACCGATTTCTGACCATCTTGAGCTTCTTGGTATGAGCCTTACGTCCGACTTGAACTTTGGACGTTACATTGAGTCTCTGGCCGCAACAGCTGCCAAAAAACTTGGTATCCTCTCGAAGGTGAGGCGATACTTCACACCGGGACAGCTATTGCAGTTGTACACAGCTCAAGTCCGATCGTGTATGGAGTACTGCTGCCACCTTTGGGACGGTTCAGCTAAATACCAGCTGGCTGCCTTAGACTCAATCGAGAAACGTGCTAAGAAGCTCATTGGAGACTCAGCACTGGTTGAGGCAAAACTACAGAGCCTTGAGCACCGTCGCAGAGTGGCATGCATGTCGGTATTTTACAGGATACATTTCGGGGAGTGCGCGTTAGCACTTCATGACCTTATACCCCCCTCCCCTTTCCATCTCCGGAGCACCCTCGTGGACAGGGGTTCCACCCTTATGTCGTGGATATACCACAAATTCGCACGAAGCGGTTCGCTTCCACATTCTTAATGCGAACGGCTAAGGAGTGGAACTCCCTGCCGGCGGATCTGTTTCCAGAACAATATAACCTGGGCCTTTTCAAGGCGAGAGTGAATAGGCACTACATAGGTGAGTATGCTTCATCATAGTCCGCATCGTCACTTTCCACCAGGTGAGAGGGCGGTCAAATGCTCGCCTATATATATTTAAAAAAAAAAAAAAAAAAAAGAGCCCTGGGAAAATACCATCAAGGCCCGCCGTTTTAAACGGAAGGAAGCTGTTGATTGCCCACTTTACCTTGTTTTCGTCTACTACCCTGTGAGCCGTGGTCCAGTCCGCTTGGTTCGCTGAGCTGCTTTGCATCGCGTCATCCCAGGATTGGTTATTCGCGATACGGCAGTCAGGGAAGTGAGTCTGCAGAAGAAGCTCGCAGGTCTCTGTGTCGGATCTGGTGTAGGTGCCATCTGGTTTCTTCAAGCAGCCTAGGTTGCGGTCTGGGTCGCGTGACAGGATGTTTTTTACCTTAGCAGCTTGATTCGTTGATTCTATGTTGGTGCAGAAGCGTTGCCAGCACTCTCGCTTCCTGTCTCGAATACGCTTCTTATAGTGATGCTGGGCCTGCTTGTAGGCGTCCCAATCTTCGAGTTCTCGTGTATTTTTGGCTCTATTGAACAGTTTCCTTACTTTGCGGCGTAGCCTCTCCAGCTCTGGTCCCCACCATGAGGTTTTCGAATTAGAACCTGGCTTTAGCGTTGTAAGTGGACATGTCTGTTCATAGCTGTTGATTAAAACGGAGGAAATGTTAGTTAAATGTAATTCAATACCTTCTATACATACGTATTCAGCTGGTAGGTCGATGGATCGTAACCCTTCCCTTACCAGCTTGCTGTATTTAGCGCGGTCCGTTTAACGAGGATTGCGCTTAGGTACAATAGGATCGATCGTTATACAAAGGTTGTACCTAATCCATCTATGGTCCGAGCAGGAAATCTCGCCGGACACGTGCCAGTCGGTAACATGTGGCGCGACCCGTTCGGATGCTAGTGTTAGGTCAATGATAGTCTGGCATCGGGATGTGACGAAGGTCGGTTCCGAGCCTTTGTTCAGTATATTCAGATTGGTAGAGAAAAGATAAGTTACTAGTTCTTCACCTCTCTTGTTGTTGGTTTCACTGCCCCAGATTTGATGATGCGCGTTAGAGTCTATTGAGACTATAAGCTCAAGGCCTTCCGACTCGCAGTAGGCAACTAACGCCGCAAGCTCCGGTGTAGGTACATCGGCGTCTCCGGCCGAGTAGGCAGACGCTAGTACTATACTTGGCAGTCCGAGGCTAGCATTTGGTAATAGCCGGACTGCTGTTAGGTCTCTGGAACAGAACTCGTTTATCAAGGTGGTGGTTAGATGTTTAGGGGCGAATATGCACGTACGGGGGTTACTTACGGTGGTATCTAGGAGAAGTTTTCTCCCGATGTTGCTTAGACCACATATCCTGCCATTTCTTATCCACGGTTCCTGGATAAGGGCAATGGTCTTGGTGTTGACTTCCAGCGCTCTTCGCAGGTTAGCTGTCGCAGTTTGCGAGTGCTGGAGGTTGGTTTGGATGAAGTTATGGGCTGGGTGGGTTTGATGTTGAACCGCCATCGCTATTCAACAAACCCTCCTCCAAATCTAAGTCCTGGTGGTCAGCGCTACCATCCGCATGCCACCAGTCTTTCACGGGTGGCTCAACCAGCATGGGAGCGGCACCCTCTAAAGACCCGGTGGCTTTAGAGCTCCCAGCGGTAGCCTCTATGGCCTCCTGCTGACGCATCTGTGGCGGGGTGTCGCCTGAAGCTTCCGATTCCGAGTGGGTTACGGGTAGTACCTCAGGCGCTAGTGGCGCTGGTGGCATCGGAGATTGAGGAGCCTCTTGTGCTTGCGCCGAGTTGGTTGGCGCTTCACCCCCGACTACTTCCTCCGCGAAGCGCAGGTAGACCGAGCCGCATTTGTATGCAACTCGGCGTTCCCTTTTCTTGATCCGAGGACAAGGAAGATGCCTTTCTTTTCCTCTTGTCTCTCGACGTGGTATAGGCTCCAGGCGCCCACGTTGTACCACGGATTTTGCGCGGTGAACCTCTCATGTAAGATCCTGATGTTCTCCTGCGCAAATCTCGGCACAAACATGGTCGCCTTCACCTTCCTGGGGATTTCAGCTTGACGCCTCACCACAAGTCTGGTGTTAGGACGTGGGGAGCGGATATTTCTAGTGGCTTTCCTGAGCCATTCCAGCGAAAAGTCGTCCTCGCACCAAAGTTTGAGAGCGCCCTCGCTGTGAAAGGCCTTGCCGCGGAAGCTTGGAAGGCGCCTGGGGGCACCGGAAGAGGTGGGGGCGCAGAGGTCCGCATCCATCGCTTCCTCAACCGCGGCCTCAATCGCCTCCGCTTCCGTAGCGGTGATGTCCTTGAAAGGCTCAGTCATTATCGCTACGCATAGGTCATTTGACTTGCACGCGTCAGCGTAGTTGACTGAGCCGGCAATAGTGGGGCGCGAGTTAGTCTTTGGGCGTTTGACATCATCCCGAGGCGACAGGGTGTCGTCGGGACGCGCCCTCTTGTTTGGCCCTGATGGCTTCACATGGTCGCTTGTTCCAGCCCGCTCCCTAACAAACTTGCCTCCACGTTTGCCTCGTTTTTTCTTTGCGCCTTGAGGGGCCGGCAGATCTGAGGGTTGCCCTTCGGGCTTCCCAGAGTCCCCAGCACCGTGGTCTCCCTTCTCCCGATTGGGTTTAGGGTGGCCGCTCTTGGCAGCAAAGGGTGTGGCTTTTTTCTTAGCCTTCCTCGCTTCGGCTCGCGCTCGGTTGCGCTGCGCCTTGCCAGAAGGATTGCCTTGTTCAGGCTTTGAAGGCGGATTTGCTTGGGTGTCTGGCTTGCTCCTGCTTTTGATCTGCAGACTCCAGGCATCGCCATTAGGCGCTGCCGGTATCGCGTCTCTCAAGGTGGAGAGGTCAAGCCTGGATGAGGGCGCTCCCTTAGGATCGGCCGCAGGTGTGGTATTTGGCGCTTCCTGTTGTGGAGTTGCCTGCCATAGCGCTCCCGAAGGATCAGCTAGGCCAGTGGTGGTGACAAATTTCCTCTTTGTGTCCATGGTGTTGGTTTCTAAAGATTCATCCCTAGCGGCGTTCCACCCTCCTTGGAGCCCGCTAAAGGGGACGCCATACTCTGATGAGCATGGTCGCCAGAACTACCCTAGGGATATAGTCACCCGCACCGTGGCAGACTGATGACTGACGACCGAGGGATTCCAGGGTTGCTCACGCGGAAGAGGTCCGCGTGCGCTCGCCCTGGGTCCCGCGGCCGGGCCATAGCCTACCACATGGGTTTTGGATGGCTCGCCAGCAGCCCTCTGACGGGATGCAACAGCCGATTGATCATGGTTGGCTAGTCCACGACCTCCCGTTTGGGTGGAAATCCAGGCCAAAGAGGTATGTTGCGTCTAGCAGGTAACTGACCCGACCTACTATCGGCTCAACCCCCAGGACTCCTTCATCCCACCAACACGGGTCTCCACGCACGGCACAAACACGTGGGTGGCTGAGTTCCCCTAACCTGCCAACAGCTGGTCGTTGTGATGACAGGCCCGCAGCTGTACAGCCACATTTGAGATGCAGTGTCGGGGGCTGGGGGACCGGTTTTAAGGCGCCGATGGTTCGCCTGCGCTTTCATAGATCGGCTACTGTGGCTCCGAGGTGGATATAAGTGTGTGGAACTCGTTATTAAGTCACAGTATTACCAGCGTGCACGACTAGGACGTTCTATGGAAACTTGATGATGGGCGCCCATAGCTCAGGTCCACACTCCCTGGGCGTACGCTGTTTGGCATTTCCTGGTACTTATTAGCAGCAGTCTTCCAGCTAGACTGGCACTCCAGGACCGTATCTTACCATCACCCTACACGCCTAAGTAGGTATTAAGGGTAATTTTAGATCGATCTGTGTATTGCTGTAGTGACAGGTTGTCAGCCCAGATTATAATACACTATAACCCTCGAACATGCAGGAGGAAATGCAGCTGGTACATTCTATGTTTTCTATCGCTCCCAGTCAAGCTTGAAGATTACAGTGCATTTTTGTTTGATAAGTTTGTTAAGTAGGAAATGAAATATTCTCTGCGGGCGGGAATTGCACCTGTGACCTTCTGAATGTCGTTCAATAGCCATGGCAAGAGGTTTGCACCCATCAGAAATTTTGCGTTCATTCCTCTACACAGGGTGTAAGGGACAGCGTCCCGCAAACTGATAGGGGTTGCTCAGTCAACGTAACTGAACAATTATCAGCAGGCTTTTTTCAGGAGGTGAAGAAAAAAAATGCTTTTTCATTCAAATTGTCTGAGTGGTCATTTTGTATGGGAAGGTATTTGTTTTTCTCAGCTCGGAAAGGGTTTCCTACAGTTTCGTTGACTGCAACCCCCATAAGTTTGCGGGACGCTGTCCCTGACCCATGCTATTTCTTTTATACTAAGTACTAGGTGTACAGTTTATATATTTTTTTTTATTTAATAGACGAAAAAAAATAGTTTTGCCTTTTAGAAGCACGCAAAATAAAAACAATGTACATTTTTGCGTGCGTGACGTGTGATCCAAAACAAATTAAGTTGTTGTAAAGACGTTAATAATGCCTGCTGCAATTATTTTATTAGAAAAATATTCAATGTACAGACAGGACCCTTCTAGAGATTTATTATATGTATAGATATCTATACACTCGTAGTCACCCGAAATTCAATTTATAATAATTGAATGAACTTCATATATTATTACACAACAATTTTAATCAAATACGGATCAAAATGTAGACCCGAATATAACTAGCTAATCAAACGAGATTACGAAACTAGAGAATTTAGTTAATAAAACAGCCTAAGTTCCACTAATTAAATTTGTCTTCAATAAATTTAGTTTTCTGATTTCAACATGGTTGATTTATCACTAGGGTTTATTTAATTTAATCTGTTTGACGTTGACTATGTGTAATAAATCTAATAAAATCTATAAAAGATCTTTAGATCAAAGGAACTTTTAGGATGGTATTGTGTAGGATTTGCATATAAGACGATGGTGTAGTAGATAGGGCCGCTGCCTCCTGAGCGGGAGGTCGGGTGTGGTTTGAATCCCACCACGTACCAATGTGTTTTTCGGTTTTCGAATTTCATTTGTACGTTTAGGCGCTTTTTCCGTGCTTCGGAAGGAACGTTGCGCCGTTGGTCTCGGTTAATATCGTTTAATACCGTAGATATTACTCGTTAAGCCATGTCAGAGGCCAGTGTTAGCACTGTTAGTGTTACCAGTGTTACCACAGTTTTCTCAGAAATCTCTGACTTTATCTAGGATTGGGTCTGCCTTCCCTTCTGGGTTGCGGAGGTCAGATGGCAGTCGCTCCTTGTAAAAACCAGTACCCTCGTTCAATCAGATTAGGTTGCTGACCCCATGCGATACGGAATAAGGCTAAAGAAATGATGATGGTGTAGGATCTGCCACAAATCTAGAGGTCCGATTCACAGCCTCCAGGTCGGGAGCCGATGGCACAGACCACTATATCACGACCCTGATTGGCTAATTAATCAGTAACATTACGTCATGCTTGCGTCAACCAATAGCAGCCATTAGCGCGGGGCGAGGTGAAGTCCCGCGCTAATACCTACATGGTGAATTGTGTCTCGATCAAAAAGTATGAGAGCTCACTCCATTTGACGGACGATTGGCGCAGTTGGTAGTTACCCTGCCTCCGACGCCGAAGGTCCCATGAATATGGATGTTTGTTTCCGAGTCATGGTTGTTTATATATTTATCTATGTATTTATATACCGTTCCTTAGTACCCACAACACAAGACCTTGGGGATCTTAGTGTGGGAATAGCTGTATGTGTTGTAAGTGTCCAAATATTATATTATATTAAAGGTTAAATCTTCTTTGCTTCCATGGGTGTGTCTTTAAACCCTTACACTAGTAAAACGGTGACTCAAATAATTTTAATTCTGCGTCTGCATTTACTATCTTTTCATTCCAAACTATGCTGCATAAAATCACTTTTCATTTAGACGAGAATAAACGTTTTTGAATTATGACTTTAAAACTTTTCAAATCCTTATATCAGCTCTAGCAAGTCTTCAACTGAAGTAGAGTACGTAACGGATTTTTCTCTTCCATTATCTATTTTTAATAAAACTATACGAGAATTGTATAAATTCAAATCACACTTTATAAAATTCAAAAGACCTCTTTTAATCGAACGAAATTTATACTCAACCCTTAGTTACAGCCTTAGGCACATATTGATAAACAGCTCTTGAGATTGACCACTAGTTTGAGTTCATATCAGAAATGTAATTTCAGTACAAAGTGGCCTGTCAAATCTATACATAATATTGCTCTCAATCTTGAGATTGCTATATAAATACGAGCCTATGTCTTTCCACTTTATGATTATTACTGACAGCTTATAATACATATACATACATAGAATCACGCTTTTATCCCTAATGGAGTAGGCAAAGCGTAAACGACCTGAACAAAGGCCGTTCCGCCACGTCTGACAAAGTCTTGAGAGCCATTCAAGAAAGATTTGAACGTATATTGCTGTAGTGACAGGTTGTCAGCCCATCGCCTAAATTACAATATACTGAAAAACTCTGATCCCTTAGCTGGTTTTCACAGCATGCTCGGGTGGAAATGCAGCTGGCACATTCTATGTTTTTCTCTCACTCCCAGTCCAGCATGGAAGATATAATAAAATATCATTTTTTGCATTCAACTTGTATGAGCTTTCAGCAATATTTTTTTAGAATCATCAGAATGGTAGTCATTATCATCGTCCTCAGTCAATAACATAACATAACATAAAAATACTTCATTGCACTTAACAGAATATCACTACATAGTATAAAACAAAGTCGCTTTCTCTGTCTCTATATCCCTACGTATGCATAAATCTTTAAAAAGTACGCAACGGATTTTAATTCGGTTTCTTTTAATGGATAGAGTGATTTCTTCCATGCTGGTCTGGGAGCGAGAGAAGGACATAGAATGTGCCAGCTGCATTTCCTCCCGGGCATGCTGTAAAATCCAGCTAAGCGATCCGAGGGTTTCAGTATATTGTAATTTAGGCGATGGGCTGACAACCTGTCACTACAGCAATATACCTAGAATTTTGTCTTAAATAACCCTCAAAACTTTGTCAGACGTGGCGGGACGACCTTTGTTTAGGTCGTTTACGCTCTGCCTACCCCATTAGGGATAAAGGCGTGATTATATGTATGTATGTATGATAGAGTGATTCAAGAGGAAGGTTTATATGTAATACATACATAATATAATTGAGAAACACTGATAATTTCCGTGCGAAGCTGGGGCAGATCGCTAGTAAAGTAAAAGAGGTGATACCGGTTAACTAAACCATGGCTGAGTCCGTGTTTGGAGCATGTAGACCACTTATGTGTTGGTCTGCCCCCATGATGTAGGTTCAAAATGTACTATGACGTCATAATTTTTTTTGTTTCATTTTCAGGACCCTGTTGAGTGAGGTATAAGATAAAAAATTGCCGATTCCAAAAATATACTAACACTATACGTAACAATTCAGCACGTGGTTACGTAAAAAAGTACCTTCGGAAGGCTGTATCTCCTAAACAGAGCACCTATTCAGTCAGCCCTTTTGCAGTGCGTTTCTTATACATACATACATACATATAATCACGCCTTTATCCCTAATGGGGTCGGCAAAGCGTAAACGACCTAAACAAAGGTCGTTCCGCCACGTCTGACAAAGTTTTGAGGGTTATTCAAAATGGATTTGTACGTATATTGCTGTAGTGACAGGTTGTCAGCCCATCGCCTAAATTGCAATATACTGAAACCCTCAGATCCCTTAGCTGGTTTTTACAGCATGCCCGGGAGGAAATGCAGCTGGCACATTCTATGTTTTTCTATCTCTCCCAGTCCAGCATGGAAGTATTCATTTTCACTATGGTTTAGTCAACTCGTTTCACCTCTTGCTCTATAGGCCTTTCTCTGGAACGTCAGTCTAGTCTCAGGGCCGTATTTGTTATCAGCTCTCAAGAGTGGCAGCGAGTTTGAGTTCGAATCAGAAATGTCATTTCGGTACTAACTGGTTTGCAAATCCATACATTACATTGCTCTCAAGTTTGAGATCGCTATAAAAATACGAGCCTTTCACAAAAACCTTTTATTTCCAATAATCCTTTGGAAATCGGCTTATTGTTTATCTTTGACAAGTAAAGTCGGTTCTTTTATCAATCTTTTAGATTAAATCATATTAATGTTTTCAACGTCAAGGGTTTCAGGTCTATTTTTATGTTTGTAGAGCTGAGATTGAAGAAATTTGGATTCACTTCTTTCCCATCCATGGCACCCAAATAATTTATTCTAACACTTACTTTTCGACCAAGGTTTCACTCACATTAAATGAGTCTTTCCGTGAAAATAAAGGTTTTTCCATGGTGAAAAGTAAAAAAATTCCAATTTCAGAAATCAAACTATACTAGTACGTGCGCCATGTTTCATTCCGATTCGTGTACTGGTTGAAACGTGATTGAAGTAACAAACATCTAAACCTTCGCATTTATAATATTAGTAGGATAAACAATTTGTGCATACATACATACATACATAAATCACGTCTTTATCCCTTACGGGGTAGGCAGAGCGTTTAACGCCACGTAAAAGGCGCTTTCGCCACGTCTGAGAAAAATTGAGGGCAATTTTAGATTGTAATATGTATTGCTTTAGTGACAGGTTGTCAGCCCATCGCCTAAATTACAATACACTGTAACCCTCGAGTCCCTTTTGCTGACTTCAACAGCATGCCCGGGAGGAAGAGCAGCTGGAACATTCTATGTTTATCTATCTCTCCCAATCCAGCATGGAAGAAAATTTGTGCATGGTTCTTAAAAATATACTTAAACTTCATTCCTTTCTGAGTTGCATAAGTTTACCCAAGGTCTGCTCGACAAGGATCTGTGATTTCCATTAATCGATTGTAAATTAGTTTACTTGTAGAAGAGTGGATCTGCTGTAACTCAATTAGGAAGAGATTGACAAACAACACCGAAGAGTCAACTTAACTAAGTTAAGAAATAGGTGCATATTAAACTGATAAGGATCTTCACAACGAATTCCTTTTTTCACGTTTTCGAGAATGCATTAAAATTGCTTAATATATATTTGAAAATAATGTTTCATTATCCGCTTTCTGCATTTTGAACTAAACTGTTTTAAAAAGTAGACATTGGTGTCGAAAGATTTCAGAATGCACATTTTTTTAATAATTAACAATATGTACATACATACATATAATCACGCGTTTATCCCTAATAGGATAGGCAGAGCGTAAACGACCTAAACAAAGGCCATTCCGCCGCATCTGACAAAGTCTTTTGGGCCATTCAAGAAAGATTTGTACGTATATTGCTGTAGTGACAGGTTGTCAGCCCATTGCCTAAATTACAATATACTGAAACCCTCAGATCCCTTATCTGATTTTTACAGCATGCTCGGGAGGAAATGCAGCTGGCACATTCTATGTTTTTCTCTCACTCCCAGTCCAGCATGGAAGATGAAGCAGAACAATATGTAACAATGTAATAATATGGGGAGATCTTTGGCCATCAGTAGGCCAAATCAGGCTAATTATATTACATACAAGTCACGGCTTTACATTTTACGGGGTGGGCAGAGCGTAAAACTCAAAGGGCGATTTCAGCACGTCTGGCAAATATTGAATGCAATTTTAAGTCTGAGTATAAAAACAATATGTGAACCTTATAATCACTTCCTATGCTATCAAGGACTTGTCTTCCTTGATTGATTGGACTATAGACGCATAGATGTTTGCAGACGCTCCTATTTATCTCGAGTCAGATAATTCCCTGGCTGACGTCAGATGAGGGTAAACGTCTTGCCGTGATTAATTGTAATCCTCTGTAGTTTCGTACAGTTACTCGGTTAAATTATATTATTCTAAACCGTTTATGGCATATGCTTTCTCATTTATCTTGCTTGATCCAGCTGCGGATTCGCTTTGACTTTGATATTTATATTAAAAGAGAGTTACACCAAGATAACAGATAAAAAAAAATAGGATGTTTGTTCAAGTGTGTATTCCCAGATAATTTTATTTTTCAAGTTTTTTTGCTAACTTATTTATAAACACTTTTCATAAACGTTTTTGAACCCTTCAGCACAACGTCAACTTTTGTATTACCTTGGGTATCGCAACTTAATCAGAATGCCGGTTTTGGATCGATTCGGACGGTAATGTCCCTTTCGCAAAATGTCCCGCTTGCTGAAAACGGCCCGTTATCGAAATGGCCCGTTATCAAAACGGCCCGTTAGCAAAACGGCCCGTTAGCAAAACGGCCCGTTATGAAAAAGGCCCGTTATCGAAATGGCCCGTTATTAAAACGGCCCGTTATCGAAATGAAAATTGAACTTTCCGGACCTGAAGGTCAAAACCCTTCAGGTCACCACCTTCTCGGCAGTTTTACTACCAAATATATAATTTCTACTCTGACTGAATCTGTATATAGCCTAATTACAATCCCACTTGGAAACCAAACGAATCACATGGATCCTCTTTGCTTAGATTAATACTGGCTATAAATAACAATAACATTATCCTTCACGTTTCAATGACACTTTATATTGTCAATGAGTCACATTCCCCATTCTCATAGTAAACCCTGCTATTAGAAAATACTTATTTGTGAGAAATTAACGAATCTGCGATAATTATGGAATTTGCCACATCTCAAAAAGGAAAAGAAACCATCATGATTGATGGTTTTCGCTACACTAAAAATCGGATTAATAAAGATGAATCCACTCAGTGGAAATGTACCAAGAGAGACATATGTACTGCATCTATCACTATTGATAAAAAGAAGGAAAATATAATACGCCGGACGAATCATACTTGTGAGCCTGATTTAATTGGAAATCATGTATTCCAAACTATCGACAAAATTAAAAAAAAAGTATGTGAAGATTTTGGTCCAATAATGAAGATATATGAAGAAAGTATGGCAGGCGTATCTAAAAAATATCGTGAGCATACTGACCGAATACCTGACTTCTTGTCGAAAAAAGACTCTCTATACAGAGCAAGGAAAAAATATTTAAATTCAGAACGCTTGGTATTTAATAAGTTATCGGAAGTGTACGTTCCAAATGGTTTAGGGGAACATTTTTTGATAGCTGAAGACGGCGATGATGATAAAATTTTAGTTTTTGCAAGTAATAGTGCCAGAAAAATTATGCATACATTGAAAAATGGCTCATATTATGGAGATGGCACATTTAAATCTGCTCCACGTCCTTGTTTTCAGGTTTATTCGATTCATTTAGACTTATATTCGAACTCTGAGTCTACCAACATTATTCCGGTAATATATGCTCTATTACCCGATAAGAGTGAGATCACGTATACAAGGCTATTTGAAATCATCAAAAATAGATTGGGTATAACAATGCATTCATTCAAATGTGATTATGAAAAAGCCGCTATGAATGCATATTTGAAAATATATCCTCAGGGAAAATTAAGCGGCTGTTTCTTTCACTACCACAAAGCGATATGGAAAAAGGCAAAAGAATTCAATACTTCCTACAGAGCCAGTGGTCGAAAAGTTGTAAGACGATGTGCTATCCTAGCATTGTTACCACCACAATCTATTGCCCAAGGATGGGAAATTATACACAAAGATGCTCCAAAAACATATGAGGTCACCAAATTTCTTGAATATTATCAAAAGACTTGGTATCCAAATCTATCTCCATCAATATTAAGCTGTGCCCACGAAGCTCACAGAACCACAAATGTCGTAGAAGGTTGGAATCATCGTTTAAACACTCGTATCGAAAAAAGACCAACGCTTTTCTCTTTTATTCATAAAATTAAAAAAGAAGCAAAGCACCAAGACCTGAATATTAACCATTTTTTGTTTGGCAAATTGAAAAAAAATAAAAGGAAGCGCAACCAAATATTCAACAAGAAATATATAAAAGCTCTTAACAAATTAGAAAGCGGAAAAATATCCGTAAAACAATTTATAACAAGAGTAACATTCATTCGACTCTCATCAGGATATTGATAACTTTTATGGAAAGGAAATATCCCTCCTAGTTTAACAATTAATGTTTTAGTGCAAAAGTATGTTTTAGTTCTTTTTAGTTTAAGAATAAATGTATGTTTAAGTTATTTTTTTTTATAATCTAATTAGGCAAGTTGGTAAGATTACAGAAAAATTAATAAAACATTTTGTCCATATTATATGGTTTTTATTGTAGGAAACGAGCTAATAGGTATACAGCACACGGGTTGATTGCCTCGGGTAAATTGATTCATAACCCATTCAGCCCGCGGGATTTGCCTAACACTTTATAGCTTCCAGATCTACTCAGCCCACGGGCTAAGTTAGATGTGGGGCCAGTTGACCCATATGAGGGTTTGATTTCGTGTAAGGGACATTTCGCGAACGGGACATTTTGCGAACGGGACATTTCGCGAACGGGACATTTCGCGAACGGGACATTTCGCGAACGGGACATTTCGCGAACGGGACATTTCGCGAAAAGGTCTTGTTTTTAGAAGCGGGACATTTTGCGAAAGGGACATTACCGTCCGAATCGATTTGGATCTTCTTCTGTCGAGTGGGTATCGAGTCTATCGACCCGATGAACCCTGGTGTCAGAGTTTTAAAACCGCCTAGTAGCACAACTATCAGGCCTCTGACATGGTTTTTTTTTGTTGGTATTTGGATGGGACCTATGTTTAGCGGAGGACTTTTGATACTTTCTACGCAGTCCTCTTCATCTTAGCGAGTGGATTCTCGAGTCGAACAACGACCCGAAGTAAGTAGGTATGTAGAAATTATTTGACCGTAATCCTCTTTAGTATCATGTTTAGTGTATCATCATCTCCCTAGCCTTATCCCGTTTTTCACGGGGTCGGCTTCCTAATCTAGGGGATTAAACGAGGGTACTGGTTTTTACACAGAGCGACTGCCATCTGACCTCCGCAACCCAGAAGGGAAACCAGACCCAATCCTAGATTAGGTCAGACTTTCCAAGCCACCAATGCTTAGCACTGGCCTCTGATATGGCTTAACGACTAATATCTACGGTATTAAACGATATTAACCGGGACCAAAGGCTTTACGTGCCTTCCGAAGCACGGAAAAAGCACCGAATAAACGTACATATGAAATTCGAAAACCGAAAAACAAATTGGTACGTGGTCGGATTCGAACTCTCGCCCAGGAGGCAGCGGCCCTATCCACTACACCATCGGGCTATCATGTTTAGTGTATATAGGTATCTAATTATTTATTTTTCACAGCCTGTTCAGCTTTGAAGTTACGGGTTAAAAACAGGGAAAACAATAGCGCTTCGCTTTTTAAAATTCGGAACTATTACTCTAAGCCGCACAAGTGTGGCTGAAACTGAAACAATGCGCTGGACTCCAGTTTCAAAGCGGGGAAAATTCGTATTATTAAATATTTTCTAACAAAAGCACCTGCGGCGGACAACTGGGGCTGCACAACTCACGTCACGTTCTCGTGTGTCGTTGTGTACCTCCGTGTGCCGTTGTGTACTTTTGTATGCCGTTGTGTGGGCGTTTTTCCACTAGACGGCACGATAGTGGAAACGTCACGGTATTGCCGACGATATCGTGGAAGACATAATGTTTGAAAATCAATGAAGATATGGCACGCTTTTCCACTTTTTCCCACCGGTATCTATGACGACCTGCCTACGTAGCATGTGCGTGTAAGTGAGTGCGCTGGGTGGAATTATGTGGACGATATCATTGACAATGTTACCGTCCCAGTGGAAAAACACAGCCACGGTATCCGTATCGTCTAGTCTAATGGAAATACATCCGTTGTGTACCACTATGCGCATAGTGTGCCACTGTAGTTGAAAATACTCCACAGTTTTTTTAAACGTTGATTGGGTTTATTGAACGTGGTTTATTGAGAACCACGTAACGTAAAGTTGGGTAGAGAAATGTTCAGAAATGTTTGAATATAACGAAAAATTATAAATATGGCGTAAAGGTCAAACAGATGGTTAGAAAGGCGTAATAAAATTAAAAGGGCTTCTAGTCTACTGCGGAAACCATCAAAGACAAATATATAAATTTATAGATCGCCACAATTGCTTCCATGCTAGACTGGGAGCGAGAGAAAAAACATAGAATGTGCCAACTACATTTCCTCCCGGGCATGCTGTAAAAATCAGCTAAGGGATCCGAGGGTTTAATTATATTGCAATTTAGGCGATGGGCTGATGGGCAGCAATAAACCTACAAATCTATCTTAGATAACCCTCAAAACTTTGTCAGACGTGGCAGAACGACCTTTCTTTAGGTTGTTTACGCTCTGCCTACCCCATTAGGGATAAAGGCGTTATTACATATATGAATATATGTAACAATTTCCCCTAGATGACAAAATGAAATCCAACGTGGTGTAACTCAGGGTAAGCAGGTGTCATTAACTCTAACCTCTAACCACAATAGAGGTCACCCGACCTCTCCTAATTACTTGCCTACGGTGAAACACACATACAACCATATTGTGTTTTAAGCCCTTAAATTAATTTCTGTAACATTACCTACACGTTTTTATTACACAAAGTTTTTAATGAGGGGAAATAAATTTTCATTCTTTTGAAGGTTTCGCTCACGTTGTTAACAAAAACGTTATTTTCAGGTCTTTGATATCTTTCCCTAAAAACAGACGGTTTTTTTTTCAATATGTATTGCTTGTCTTAAATATTACAATAAAATGCATGCAAAAATAAAAATCATTATTTAGAAAAAAACGGGATGAAAATAAAGTTTATTTTTTGGTTTAATGGAAAAGTTGATAAATTATAATAGGCATGATCTGGCAAAAAATCTCATTTCTTTTGCTGAAAAACAGAAAACCCTCGTCAAGACAGATTTTCTTGGGCCCTGGATATATAAATGTAATCAAAATATGATTAGAATAGTATTTACGAACTTAAACTGTTTTTCTTTTCTAAAATCACGGAAGATGAGAGGGAAAACGAGTTTTAACATGAGGTTTTATGCGTACGGTATGTGATGATAAGTTTGTTGAGATCCAAACAAGCTAAGCTCACAAGAGCGAAGCATTTGCAAACCAATTGTTTTGCGGATACTTCCGCATCTGAGGACTCGAATTAAAGCCGAAACAGTGGTGGACAGGGACAACAAGCCCGATGGTGTAGTGGATAGGGCCGCTGCCTCCTGAGCGGGAGGTCGTGGTTGAAAGAAAGAAGAAGAAAGAAAATAATTTTATTTTGCTCCACAACACAATAACAACACGTTACAAAATTAAACTTATCCTAAAATAGAAATTATATTGTGTAATGGGAACAAAAATGGTCTCCACTCAGCATATGTGCAGGAAGCAGAAGCTAGCTACAGCGCTGGTATTCTGTGAAGCCAAAATGAAATGAAATAAGGACAACAAACTTGTTTCCATCATTCAATATTAAAAGTAGGTTATAATGATACAACTAAATTCAGATACAAACTAATAAACTTTGGACTTAAATGAGATCTATAAAAAATATTTTAAATTTGCAAAAAATATAATAATAACGATTTTTTAAATATATAAATATTCACACTACTAGACCGATATTAAATACCGTATTAGTTTGTCCCAGTGCAACAGCTTGCGGAAAAATATTTTGTACTTGAAGTAAAAATTTCTTGAAGTTAAGTTTAAAACTGGATATGGATTTGGTTATGGTTCGAATCCCACCACATACCAATGTGTTTTTCGGTTTTCCAATTTCATATGTACGTTTATTAGGTGCTTTTTCTGTGCTTCAGAAGGCACGTTAAGCCGTTGGTCCCGGTTAATACCGTAGATATTAGTCGTTAAGCCATATCATAGGCCAGTGCTAAGCATATGCGGCTTGAAAACTCTGACTTAATCTAGGATTGGGTCTGGTTTCCCTTCTGGGTTGCGGAGGTCAGATGGCAGTCGCTCTGTGTAAAAACCAGTACCCTCGTTCAATCCCCTAGATTAGGAAGCCGACCCTCAGGTACGGGATAAAGCTAGGGAGATGATGAGTGGTGGACAGGGAACCGATGCATTTCGTGTTATTCGACATTTATCAAAAAGGCCATATCACTTTTGACCGACGATAAGTGGGTTATTTAAAATATATTTATAAATTTTCCTTAATGTGTGTAGAATTTTGTAACAATCATTATCGTTAGTTGTATTATATATACCTTCAACTAGAACTGAAAAACCAATTTGACGGTCTATCAGAAATGAATCTTGATGTTGACGAACTAGACAAGAAAGTGTGCAGAGGCACTGAACCAGCAAAAAGCCAGCTAGCCACGAATAGTAAAAGTAAGAAATTGTCCCCTAATACTTTGGCCCCAATGGAACAATGCAGATCTGTTAGCGAGCAAGGAAACATTACACTACTTAACAAGACCTTTAAATAATCCATCCGAAACTTCAATTGTAAGATTGTAAAAGAATCTGTAAAGCGGAACCGAGGTCCCAAAGTATTCAGGCGCTCGATGAAAGTAGGCAATAGTCAAATCCTAGCGCTTATGGATAATCAAGGTGCCCCAGTGTCAGATCGTGACAAAATGCTTGGTATTGTTGAAGAGCTCTACTAAGAACTGAACACCTCTAAACCTGCAGATCCGGATCAGCCAGAAAATGATCCTAGAGCAAAGCCCACAGAGAACCGAGAAGTAGAAGACCTACCAAGGATTTTACCTCGAGAAGTTTAATGAGCTCTGTCGCAAATGAAAAGTGATAAATCACCTGGCGAGTATGGCGTTTTGGTTGAACTTCTACGACCAGGTAAGAGCCAGTTATAAATATTCTCGTTGAACTCTTCAACAAAGCATTATATGGCGTACAGACACCTGAAACATAGAAGACTGCCATTTTTACAATCCTATATAAGAAGGGAGATAAGCGCAAACTGGAAAATTACCGTCCCATAAGCCTCCTTCCTCAAATATACAAACTGTTCGCCAAAGTGCTGTGCAATAGACTTTCAAGAATGCTTGATGAAAGCCAGCCCATAGAACAGGCTGGCTTCCGGAGAGGTTATTCAACAATCGACCATATCCACACCGTCAAGCAGTTAATGGAGAAATGCCAAGAGTTCAACCAGTGCCTTCGTAGCCTTCGTAGATTATGAAAAGGCATTCGACAGTGTCGAGCACTGAGCTGTGTTTCATTTTCTCCATCGCTGCCGAATCGATGCGCGGCATGTGGATGTTTTCCGGAACTGACACAAGCAGTATTTATCAAAAGGGGTGTGCGACAGGAACGTCATTGGACATTGGACAATAAAGGTATTATTATCAACGGTGTCTATCTGTCGCATCTCCGTTTCGCAGATGACCTTGTCCTGTTCTCTGAAACCCACTAAGATCTCCAAACTATGCTGCTGGAACTTAATACAGCTTCCCTTAAAGTTGACCTCAAGATGAACATGTCCAAGACGAAGGTCATGTCGAGCATTTCCGATGCTGTGCCCGCTCAGATACAATTGGGAGGCGAGGTATTGGAGATGGATGACAACTACATTTATCTTGGACATTTTTTGTCTTTTGGGAAAGATTAAGAATTAAGAAAGCTTAAGAATGTGTCCAGGCAAATCCAACTGGGTTGGGCAGCTTTCACCAAACTGGAGGACATTCTTAAAGACCGGAAAATGCCAGAGAGCCTGAAAACCAAACTGTTTACCCAGCCCTGCCCGTTATGACATATAGTGCCAAAACATGGAGACTTACAAAGGAGGTTGTGCACAAAATACAAGTGGCACAGAGAGCCATAGAGCGCACCATGCTAGGCATCAATCTTCTTGCCCGAAAACCTAACGCTGAGATACGCCGTAAGACAAAATCCTGATATTGGAAGGCGTGTTGTTGAGGCAAAATGGCGATGGGCGGGACACGTGGTTAGACGAAGTGATGGCCAGTGGAGTAAAAGTCCTTACGGAGTGGTGGCCAAGAGGAGGTCACAGGAATGTTGGTCATCCCGCAGCTAGATAGGTGGACGATATATTAAAGGCAGCTGGTAAGATCTGGACAAGGCTAGCCCAAGATAGGTAGTCGTGGCACGAAAAAGTGGAGGCTTATGCCCTGCAGTGGGTAGACAAAGGGCTGAATGATGATGACATTATAAATAGGCCCTACTAGTGTAGGATTTTATTACGATGTCACTGACCTCTGAAACAATGTTAAAACGTATCGGTATCTCAATTAGAACCAACTTCAAATATTAATATATCTGAATTTTCCTAAATTACTATTAAATTGTTACAATTAACTTCAAAACTAAAGTGGACGGGGCCCTTTCCCTTTGAAACGTCACAGATGCTACCTCCGGATGAGTTGTCAAAACACAAACCCAAATTAGAGGGTTTTTCGTTTACAAATCTCCCTTGACAAGGGTCGCTTTCCGGCAATAGGTACTTCAATACACGACCTCTGGGAATGTCATGAAGAATCCAACCCTTGTAGATAATGAGCATAGAAGTCAGAGAAGAAATGGTTTAGTCATCTAGTTATTTTTTTAGAAATGATATCTTGATTTGGAGGTATAAAGAATTTGATATATACCTACTTAGTTTTTTCCTATACACAATGTACTCCATATAAGTATTATTAAAATCACTCCAAAATTTTTAGGTAAGTAGAATAGATCATGGCAATAAAGTCATTTTTATCATGTCTGTCAATTTTTGAGTGGCATTTAAAACAAGATTGTTTTAATTACATACATATAATCACGCCTTTATCCCCAATGGGGTAGGCAGAGCGTAACGACCTAAACAAAGGTTGTTCCGCCACGTCTGACAAAGTTTTGAGGGTTATTTAAGATGGATTTGTACGTTTATTGCTATAGTGACAGGTTGTCAGCCCATCGCCTAAATAACAATATATAAACAAACCCTCTGTTTGTTTGTTTTAATTACTTTACTTTATTCAAATTATGATTTATTTGTCAAACTTTTGAGAAATCAAATTAAAATATCTAAAAATGTGTCAAACCTACGAGTATTTAATGAATACAGCATTACAGCAACTTTATTCTTCATTCTTAATTGCTACTCTTATTCGCCAGTTAGCTTAAGTTTCACCAAGAAAGTAGAGTTCACGAAAGCACACAACATGCCATATAAAAGTTTACGTTGGCACGTTACGCACGAGATATTTTACTTTGCAACCAAGATAACTTCAACTTTGTTTAGAGTGAGATAAGAAAGTTGTAAGTGAAGCGTTGCTACGAGATGGTAAGACTAGTTTTTCGGAACGCGGAAGTTAGGGGAAGCTTCGTAGTTGTCAACCTTTAAGTCGTTCTATAAAAAATTAGGACATTTTTTTTCAACATCCAATGCCGTCTTTATCCTCCACAGCATCACGAAAACAGCCTTCGTGGTCTAGAGGCTAGTGCCATGGACTCCCGTTCTGGAGGTTCTGGGTACGATTCCCAGGGGGGAAACACGAAGTTGATATTTGAGAATTTATCACTTTGTGAATTTTTTACCCAGTTTGGTGCGGACATTGCAGGCTGAATCACCTGGTTGTCCGAAAATAAAAATATTTCGTGCTTCGGACGGCACGTTAAGCCGTCGGTCCCGGTCATTGTCTTTGATGGTGGTAGTTACTCAAACCATGTCAGTGGCCTGATAGTTGTGC
Source organism: Scrobipalpa costella (assembly GCA_949820665.1). NCBI lineage: Eukaryota > Metazoa > Arthropoda > Insecta > Lepidoptera > Gelechiidae > Scrobipalpa > Scrobipalpa costella. The sequence goes on from OX463302.1 coordinate 7,364,949, forward strand.
TACTAGGCGGTTTAAAAACTCTGACACGAGGGTTCATCCGGTCGATAGACTCGATACCCACTCGACAGAAGAAGATCACAAAAGTGACATTTTCATTCCAAAATCCAAGTTTTTACCATGCGCCAGTTTCCTTAAGTTTCACCAAGAAAGCAGAGTTCACGAAAGCACACAACATGCCATATAAAAGTTAACGTCGGCACGTTACGCACGAGATATTTTACTCTGCAACCAAGATGACTTCAACTTTGTTTAGAGTGAGATAAGAATGTTGTAAATGAAGGGTAGCTACGAGATGGTTAGACTAGTTTTCCGTAACGCAGAAGTTAGGGTAACATCGCTGGATTGCCGGCCCCCTCTAGTTGTCAACCTTTAAGTCGTTCTATAAGCAATGATGACATATTTTACTTATCCTCCAATGCCATTTTTATCCTCCTATATAGGATTTCCTAAATAGCATCACAAAAATGTAATTTTCATTCTAAAATCCAAGTTTTTATCATGCGCCAGTTTGCTTAAGTTTCACCAAGAAAGTACGTAGAGTTCACGAAAGCACACGACATGCCGTATAAAAGTTTACGTTGGCACGTTACGCACGAGATATTTTACTCTGCAACCAAGATGACGTCGACTTTGTTTAGAGTGAGATAAGAAAGTTGCAAGTGAAGGGTTGCCACGAGATGGTTAGACTAGTGTTTCGTATCTCACAAGTAATTTTAACATTTCTGTACTTTTTATTCTACTCACATTATGGCTAAACAGTACAAGTTGCCCAATAGGCAATTATTTTTATCCAAGATGTAATCAAATAGCTATTACTACAGGCTGACTTTAATGTATTTACAAGTATTTAAGACTTTTCCCACCTCCAACTACGCCAATCTTCTATTAAGTGCCTTTAATTAAAGACAAATAATAGAAATATTACGAAATAGGTAGTTACAATTAGTGTTATTATTGTTTAAATTTATATATTTTTTTGTAGGTCTACAGAAAGAAATTTCTTTACAGTAAATAAGTATTATGCAGTGCATATTGTGCCTATTTTCTTTTTGCGTATGTATTTTATTTATTTCATTTATTACATACATTGGACCGTGATGAGTGGATGACCGCGGGGGAGCCTTTTGCCCAGCAGTGGGATCTAGAAGGCTAGCTATAATAATAATAATTACATATACATACATATAGTCACGCCTTTATCCCTCATGGGGTAGGGAGAGCGTAAACGACCTAAACAAAGGTCGTTCCGCCACGTCTGACAAAGTTTTGAGATTTGTAGGTATATTGCTGTAGTGACAGGTTGTCAGCCTATCGCCTAAATTGCAATATACTGAAATCCTGGGATTCCTTAGCTGGTTTATACAGCATGCCCGGGAGGAAATGCAGCTGGTACATTCTATGTTTTTCTTTCGCTCACAGTCCAGCATGAAAGCAATGACACTTTGTGTAGGTACAATAAATCGATTAAATATGTCACTATATTGCTTGGATCACTATATTATTTCGATCGGAACGGAATCCAAGCAAGCTACTCGTAAGCTCACAAAAGCAAAGCACTTGCAAACCAACTGTAATGCGGACAATTCCGCAGCTGAAGAGTCGAAATGAAGACGAAACAGTGGTCAACAAACGGCGAACCGATGCGTTTCGTTTTCTCTCACAGTCATCACAAAGGTCAAAGTGCCTTTACACTATAGTTGCACTTTTTATATCCAAGAGTTTCGCCCCTATAACAACTATCTAACATATACGTATACTGTATTCTTCCATGCTGGACTGGGAGCGATAGAAAAACATAGAATATGCCAGCTGCATTTCTTCCCGTGCATGCTGTAAAAACCAGCCAAGGGATCCGAGAGTTTCAGCATACTGCAATTTAGGCGATGGGCTGACAACCTGTCACTACAGTAATATACCTACAAATCTATCTAAAATTACCCTCATAACTTTGTCAAACGTGGCGGAATGACCTTTGTTTCGATCCCTTAAGCTCTGCCTACCCCATAAGGGATAAAGACGTGATTATATGTATGTATGTATGTAACATATATACAGTTACGATAGCTTAATACAAAATAACCTCACTCCTTACAGACAAAAATGGTTGGAAGTAAAAATTAACGACATCTCAGCTCTCTTTGAGGTAATGAAACTTTATTAGAATATTAAACACTGGAAGGGTAACACTCGCTATTACCATTTTCGTTTCCATTAGAAGTACCTCTAACGATACTACCTCTAACTTTTTATTTTACTGATTTTATAACCTTTGGGTAAGTCCGAACAAAATTATTTATAATGTATAATCGTTTTCTGGTCCCTGCGATACAGGCTATGCTTAGTGCAGGGTCCGCTGTCTTATTTGTCTGCATGCAATTGTCTGGACCTATTCTGTGCTAAACAAACTATTGTAAACAAATGTTTGTAACTTTTTATGGAAATAAATTACTTAATTCTAATTCTACTTATTTCGTACACATTTATAATCAGAATACAATTTTCATGCTAAAAAACTATTTTTCCTCCAAGCGGTTCGAGCATGATCTGAACAGACAGCGAAATGTATTTTTCAAAATCATATTCTAACTGCACCAAAACTTCATCATACTCCATCCAATATTTTTTCAATAAAGAAATAAAAAGCATACACGCGTACTTTGCCAGTACAATATTATTAGAACGCTTAATTTATTCATCCATTTAAAAGCGAAGAGGAGATAATTAATTTTCACAGAAAACGTGTCGAATTTGATATTTCATTTTATATCCTAATTAATTTAGGTACGAAGCAGACCGGATTAGCCCCATTGTTTTATAGGTAGGACCCGCCAGTTCATAGAATGAACAATAAATGCTGTCAAATAGGCAACGAACCATTTGGTATTTATTATTCACTGTATTGTATAAGGGTCGGTATTGTATTATCATTATGATTTATAGTATAGCTAGAATAAAATGGTACATGCGTTTAGGAATTTATAGTTCTGTTTATCTTCTTTTTCAATTATAATTTAATTTTACAATTTTTAAATAAATATTTACTTAAAATGCCAGCAACAGTTATTTCCTCAATGAGGTTTTGGCAAAAAACTGACTTTACTGTGCTGTAAAACCATTTTTTTTTTCGCTAGTCTAGACGTCAGAATTTACACAAGATATCAACTAATACCAAAACTGTAGTATTTCCGAATCAGTTTTAGAATAAAGGTAAACAAAGTTTAATGTCTTTTATTCAAAAACACATTTCAAAAATAAATTATTTAAACTAGTATTTTATTATGTTGTCATATCTTATAGCTAAAACTTATTTTAGAGACAAGATCATCGATTACAAGACATGAATCTTTATTAACCTTTATTCTAAAAGTGAGTTGGAAATACTATACATTTTCATCCCATTTGGACTATTGTACACATTGTAACTTTAAAATGAAATATTTGTAATATTGCTCTACCCCATTAAAGCAGAAATGGGAGCGGTTATCAATTTCTCGTTAATCTTTGCTGGAAAATCTTTAGTGTTGAATAAATTGCCAACTAAGTGTAAAATAAGCACTAGTAAGTGGAAAATAAGCCCTATTAATGCCGTGCCCACACTTCATTCTGGGAACAGTGGTTGCCTATTATTTAGCAACTTGTGAAGGAGTGAAGGAAAGTTACTCCGAAATTCGAGCGTCTTTTGTTGAAGGAACTTGGAAATGCATCGTTGAAAGATTAATGATGTTTTGCTCTCTAGTGTAGTGTAACCGACGTTCGCGATAGTATTGTGTGCGAACAATAAATTCATTGGGGCGGTTTTACACTGCTCCGTATTTGGTTCGTATCCGAATCGTGTCCGTGGAATTTCCATACAACCGGATTTGGATGTGTGCGCAAGCTGTCATATATTTACTAGGACGGCCAATTTGTATCAGAAAATATTCGATACATATTCGTTATAGATCATATTTTTAGTATCATCGTATCATTAGTGCCTCTGGTTTTTAAACATTACAGATACTTTAAATATAAGAATAAATCATAAATCCTTACATGCTTGCCTGGAAGCGAGAGAAAAACATAGAATATACCAGCTGCATTTCCTCCCGGGCATGTTGTAAAAACTAGCTAATGAATTCGAGAGTTTCAGAATATTATAATTAAGCGATGAACTGACAACTTGTCACTACAGCAGTATACCTATAAATCCACCTTAAATAACCCTCAAAACAGACATGGCGAAACGACCTTTTGTTTAGGTCGTTTACGCTCTATCTTCCCCATTAATGATAAAGGCGTGATTATATGTATGTATGTATATATACTCGTATATATATATGCAATAAATACAAAAAAAACTCTTGATTATACTGAAGAAGTACTTCTTTAGCCTCTTTAGCTTCTTTAGCTCTTTACCTACCACTAATATTTACTCTCCTTTGCTATGACTGTTGTTTAACAATCTATCTGTAATAGATTTCATACAATAGAGGCACTCTACAAGTAAACCAATTTAAAATCAATTATATATTGGGAAGTCACAGATCCTTGTCAAGAAGTTCACCAGTAAGCTTATTAAACTCAAGCGACTGGTTGAGGTTGAATTTATCATCCCTTCGATGCAAAAGGACACTTGAAATCCAGTCAAGAGATGACGGCTCAAATATTTAGTTAATGATTTATTTTACAATGTTTTTATAATTTTGTCCATGCTGGCTTGGGAGCAACAGAAAAACATAAAATGTGCCGTGCTTCGGAGGGCACGTTAGGTCCTCAGTCCCGGTCGCTGTCTATGATAGTAGTCGTTACTCAAAACCATGTAAGAAGCCTAATAGCTGTGCTTACAGCCTATTTTACAATATGACTTATCTATATTAATAAGTATGTGGCAATAACAAGCTACCACGATTAAATCGTTCATCGGGATGATCGACACGATAGCCATACGATAGAAGAAGAAGAATGAAATACGAAATATTTCGATATAAACAAAATGGTTCGTCTGTCTTTAAACTCCTCAGTGCCTTAGGCTCGTATTAAAAAAAAATCTCAAGATTAAGAGCGATATTAAGTATGGATATAACAGGCTACGTTATACTGAAATTACATTTCTGATACGAAATCAAATTAACTGTCAATCTCAAGTGCTGTTTATAATTATTGAGATAGTCCATCAGTATTTTTTAATTGAATAATATGCGAAAAACTTTTAAAGTATGCTTATTTACAGTAATGTATTCTTGTGACTTGTAATGGTAGACAAAACCTCATAGAGGAAATTACTGTAGCTGGCATTTTAAGTAAATAACTGTGTTTTTATTTTGATGCCTTCATATGCACATATATTTTACAGGGTGTAAGGGACAGCGTCCCACAAACTGATAGGGGTTGCTCAGTCAACGAAACTAAACAACTACCAGCAGGTATTTTTTTTATGAAGTGAAAGAAAAACATACGAATTGTCTGATTGAGTTATTCATCATGTACGGGAAGGTATTTTTTAACACATTGGTACGTGGTGGGATTCGAACCACGACCTCCCGCTCAGGAGGCAGCGGCCCTATCCACTACACCATCGGGCTTCTAGGGCCAAACACAAGTAAATCTTTAGAAAGTCAAAAAGAAAGAATACTCTTACAAAAGCCACCAATATAGAGAAAGTAGAGTTCTACAAAGACAAACTCCAGAACTAAATTGAAAGTCAAACTATACTTACTTCTGGATTAAGTCCTTTAATTTTACCTATAAACCTTATTTCATGAAAATGTACCAGTTATTGATCAGATTTTAATACTAAGCAAAGTGGGTTCCTTGCCAAGACAATTTGCGTTGCGAGCTCTAGTATAAGAAAACTTCCAAAATAATTCCGAAAATGACTTTCGTGGCCAGTATCGTGTCTTTTTGGAAGCTGAACAAAAAAACTATTTACTGACTGAAAAATAAAACGTTTTAACAAAAACTATTTTAATGTTATCAATCATTATAATTTGATATTACTCATGAATGGCGTACTCAGTTTTTATATAAAGTACTTACGTTATTGATACCGCCATATGCATTTCCTCCCGGGCATACTATAAAAACCAGCTCAAGGATCCAAGGGCTGACAACCTGTCACTACATCACCATTCCTATCTTAAATAACCTTCAAAACTTTGTCAGACGTGGCGGAACCACCTTTGTTTAGGTCGTTTACGCTCTGCCTACCTCATTAGGGATAAAGGCATGATTATATGTATGTATGTATGTATCATTATCTTCGTGAATGTATAGTAAAAGGACCTAAACCTAATTTTATTACATCTCTGACACCAGGGTTCATCGGGTCGATAGACTCGATACGCACTCGACAGAAGAAGAATGCACTTGCCAAGCATGATGTATATATGGGGGGGTGTAAGGAACAGCGTCCCGCATACTGATAGGGTTTGCTCAGTCAAGGAAACTGCACAACTCATCTCCCTCCCTCCATGTTTGTGTCCAATGTTTTTCATACAAACTAGACAGTTTGACAACTTTTATCAGACGATCGAGGTGGTCATTTTGTATGGGAAATCAAGTAAAATCATCTCCTGAAAGAATTTTCTGGAGAAAGCAATTTCCGGGACGCTGTCCCTTACACCTGGTACAGGTACACCGCATATGCATGTAGATTGTGGATAGTCCATAAACATTCTGCTGCTAATACTTCTTCTTCTGTCGAGTGGGTATCGAGTCTATCGACCCGATGAACCCTGGTGTCAGAGTTTTAAACCGCCTAGTAGCACAACTATCAGGCCTCTGACATGGTTTAAATAACGACCACTATCAAAGACAGCGACCGGGACCGACGGCTTAACGTGCCCTCCGAAGCACGAAATCTTTTTGTTTTTCGGACAATCAGGTGATTCAGCCTGCAATGTCCTAACCAAACTGAGGAAAAATTCACAAAGTGATAAATTCTCAAATATCAACATTGTGTTTCCCCCCTGGGAATCGAACCCAGGACCTCCGGATCAGGAGTCCATGGCACTAGCCACTAGACCACGGAGGCAGTCAAATACGGTGCTAATACTTAAGTACCTATAATTCATTTGTAAAACTGAAATCTGTTTTATATGAAAATGGTTCTGACATGAAGTTTCTTCCTAACTTAGAAGTGGATTAGTTCATAGCTAACATTAATCCAAAGCGAATTTCCTGAACTCGGTTTCCATGACGGCTTATTAAAAGTTGGATTAGAAATAATTGGATTTTCCACTTACGTACATTGAAGCGGAATTAGTGTGGAATACGTTGAAACGTCAACTTTTTAAGTTACAGAATTAATACCAGCATTCTCCATTAAAGCTATTATATATTAAGTTGGTATAACTATACCAAAATTTCAGTCTAAAATTTGTCAGCTGTGGCGGAACGACCTTTTGTTTTCACTCTGCCTACCCCATTTGGGTAAAGGTGTCATTTATATTTATGTACGTATGTATACCAAAATCAAGCTATAAGAAAAATAGCGTTCAGATTTTAAAACCATTTAATTAAAATCTTTCAAATTGTTTAAACTTGTCTTTTCAATAAAATATGACTGTGAATTTTATTATTCAAATTTTCATCATCCAGCCATCACATCGACATCAGGCCTTTATCCCTAATGGGGTAGGCAAAGAATCAACGAGGTCGTTTTGTTTAGATAAACAAAGTTCGTTTCGCCAAGTTTTGAGGGTTGTTTGAAATAGATTTGTATATTGCTGTAGTGACAGGTTGTCAGCCCATCGCCTAAATTACAATATACTGAAACCTTTAAATCTCTTAGCTGTTTTTTACATGGGAGGAGATTCAGTTGGAACATTCTATGTTTTTCTTTTGCTCCCTGTCCAGCATGGAAGGAAATATAGCAGGTTATTTTACAGAGCTAAATATAATGTAGTTTATCAGCTTGTAGTAGCCATCAGGAGCTAAATAGCTGTCAGGCGAACCACTGATAGTCGTTATCTCGGTATAGGTAATCTAAAATTGACCTCAAATTGTCGGAAGATGCCTTTTTCTAGGCATATTACGCGCTACTTGATCCGTTTGTGATAAAGCAGTGACTTTATGTATATATGCGAGTTTACATAATAGAACATATATCTTCCACGCTGGACTGGGAGCGAGAGAAAAACATAGAATGTGCCAGCTGCATTTCCTCCCGGGCATGCTGTAAAAACCAGCTAAGGGATCTGAGGGTTTCAGTATATTGCAATTTGGGCGATGGGCTGACAACCTGTCACTACAGCAATATACGTACAAAACCATCTTGAATAACCCTCAAAACTTTGTCAGACGTGGCGGAACGACCTTTGTTTAGGTCGTTTACGCTCTGCCTACCCCATTAGGGATAAAGTCGTGATTATATGTATGTACATATAATCACGACTGACACTGAGCAATCTGTCGGCTGTCGTTATCTCGGTATAGGTAATTATTAGTCTGTGGTCGGTGACGCTCTGCCAACCCTACTACGGATAACGGGTTACAGTGTGTTGAAATTTAGGCGATGAGCTGACAAGCTGTCACTGTGGCGACATTTCAATAAAAAATTGTCCTCAATTTGACGGACGACAATCCGAGAACACCTTTTTCTACGCATGTCACGTTACTTTTGGGATTAAGCCGTGACTTCATATATGTGGGCGAGTTTATATAATAGAACAAAATATAGATACAATGGCATTGATTCTCGCGACATAATCCTAATTCTAATTCTTAGCTAGCGCTGTTACTTTCTTAAGTTTGATATAAGAACATACATACATACATACATAAAATCACGCCTTTATCCCTTACGGATATAAGAACAGGATAGCAAATAAACACATGACTTTGACATTCCTAATCTGACATAAGACTGCTTATTTGACATAAAACTTGCTCTATGCTGTTTTTTTTTTGTTAATGACACTAGTTGGATTTTGTGCCAGTGTCAAGTAAATAATATTCATAACATTTTTTTTTAAGTAAAAGGTGGGGAAACATAACATAAAAATACTTTATTGCACGTAAGAATACAAATCATACAACACAACAGATAACAACAAAAAACAAGTACAACATAGGCGGCCTTATTGCTAAGGTAGCAATTTATTCCAGGCAACCTTTGGGTCAAAGAAAAATGCGTAGCGGTAAGCGGGATATTGCAAATCTAGTAAAATATGTATCCTAAATACATTACATTACATATAATACATAAACTAGTTACAAGCTACTACATAGATATTGTAAAGTAAACTAATACATAATATATAATAAACTATTACATAAACTAATGGAAGATAGGATAATGCAAACTACAACCAGATCTAGACGAAGGAAATGACAGCAACAGCACAGGATAAAATTGAAGGATAAATAATGATCAGATAGTAATTTCTTCCAAGTAATGTTTAAGTGTAAGGGAAACGAAACGCGCTTATACAAAACAACGAGCTCAAAGGACAAATGATAAGGATAGTCAGAACAGGAGATACAAAAATTCAATGAAAATAAGATAATTATTTACAAAATACTATAATTAATAAAATATATATAATATATATAATTAATTAAATAATATTATGTTATTTAATAAAATAAACGATGATATTACGTTAAAATATAACAAAGGATCCATAAAGAGACATACTCGGGTGGGAAATGGAACTTTTAGTGAAAGAAGAGAGGAGGGAAAGGAAGAACGGCATAAAGAGTACAAGCAAAAAAGATGTGATCCAAATAGACAACATCATTGCCACTTTCGCATTTATTACTATTTATGCCAAGTGGTAAGGAGTGCAAACATGACCCAATCGCATTCTAGAAATTACTTATTTAAAGCGTCTTACGTCAAATAAGAAATGTCAAAGTCATATGTTTACTTGCTATCCTGTACTTATGTCAAACTTAAGAAAGTGACAGCGCTAACTAAGAATAAGAAGTAGGATTATGTCGCGAGAATCGACGCCAATAAAGCAGAATATTCCACCGAGCTAAATGAACCGCAAGAAAAATAATATAACTGTAGTATATCAGCTTGTAGCAGCCATCAGCAGCTAATAAGCTGTCAGGCGCACCGCTGAGCAATCTGTCGGCTGTCGTTATCTCGGTATAGGTAATTATTAATCTGTGGAAGGCCGGGATCCGCCCGCCGGTAATTTGTTTCCGGCCGGTATCAGCAAGACTGATCCGTGACTTAGGAGATTGTTCTGCTTGTTGTATTTTGACATGGATAAGTATTTTTCGTTGTCGTTTTTCTATCTAGTCGTATGCTAATTTATCTTCATTCACATTTATTTTGAGTAGAAGTCTTAGGCTTGTATTTGTAAAGCTATCTCAAAATTGAGAGCAATATTAAGTATGGATTTGACAAGCCATTTTGTACTGAAATGTCATTTTTGATACGAACTCAAACTGGCTGTCAATCTCATGTGCGGATTTTAAATTCTTCTACCCTCAAAGGAAGGAACTAACATCTAAGACACAGGCTCGGCCTAGTTTAGGTGTTAGTGTATTTTTTTATTGTGTGCTCTTCTTAGTATTTACGATACCTCGCATTTACATCAGTGTAAACCTACCTATGTATTATAAGGAGTTCTATGTTTTTTTTTTGTACAAATAAAGATTAAAGATTATTAATTAAAGATTATTATTATTAAATACGGGCCGAAATAGTACTTATGAACATATTGTATTTTACGTGATGACGCTGATAACTCTTCTTCAAGTTCATCAGTACAAAACTGTCTAAAATCGAATAAGTTGCTAGAAAATAAGTAATTCATAATTATAACCAAAGTTGGACAAAGAAATACTTTAACATAATTTTATTGGTAATAGAAATTCAACGATGTGGGACGACCATTTTATTTTTATTTACCTAGGACAAAAAGAAGTAATACCTGCCTTGAACACGTAGACATTTTCAGTACACTCTTTGTAAACGGAAAAAAGAGAACGTGGCTGCATACGTTTAATATGAAAGCACCTTAGATTTATGGCATACATATGAATTTAAAGAGATTTATTTCCATTTGTAAGGAATGGTTACGTATATTTACGTAGGAATTATGTATGTGAATCTTTCTTGCTAGTAGTTATAAGATGGTGGTCGGTATGAATAACAAACCGCTTCTTGAAGGTACCGTAGCATTTTTTTTTTATAAAAAATATATTAAAAAAACGTATTAAATCTTTTATTTAAAAGCATTTAAGGAATAAACCCATGTAGGCAGAGTAAATGCTAGATTATATTACAACTTACAAGTGTTATGCCCTAATGTCTACTGCAAGGCTTGTCTTGAGACATAATGTCAATAGCAGCAATCAGCCAATGAAGCGGTCTATCTGTATCCTAGGTATTGTTCCAGTGATCTAAGGAGGAAACGTTAGTTAGTGTACTATAAGTATATAAGATTGAGGGCTCGATGGTATAGTGGATAGGGCCGCTGTCTCCTGAGCCGTGGTTCGTATCTTACCACGTAACAATGTGTTTTTCGGTTTTCCAATTTCATATGTACGGTTATTTGGCACTTGTTCCGTACTTCGGAAGGCACGTTAATCCCGGTTAATATCGTTTAATACCGTAAATATTAATCGTTAATCCATGTAAGAGGTCGGTGCTGAGCATTGGCAGCTTGAAATCTCGGACCTAGTCTAGGATTGGGTCTCGTTTTCCTTCTGGGTTGCGTAGGTCAGATAGCAGTCGCTCTGTGAAAAATCCAGTATCCTCATTCAATCACCTAGATTAGGTAGCCGCCCCGTGAGATACCGGATAAGGCAAGGGAGATGATCACTGTACGTATAGTAGATATAGGTATATAGCACGCAGTAGCAAGGATATGTGGATTTTCCACTACCTACTTGATGTTACTTCCATGCTGGCCTGGGAGCGAGAGAAAAACATAGAATGTGCCAGCTGCATTTTCTTCTGGGCATGCTGTAAAACCAGCTAAGGGGTCAAAGGGTTTCAGTGTGTTGTAATTTTATTTTATTACTAATTTAGACGATGGGCTGACAACCTGTCACTACAGCAATATACCTGCAAATCTATTTTAAATAACCCTCAAAACTTTGTCAGATGTGGCGGAACGACTTTTGTTTAGGTCATTTACGCTCTGCCCACCCCATTAAGGATAAAAGCGTGATTATATGTATGTATGTACTTGACGTTTTGCGTATGGTAAAATTACTGGCACACAGGATCATCCACTTTGAGTATATTATTGAGTCCGTATAAATATTATATTTGAATCGAGATAGGCTCGAGTAAATATACGATAAGGTATCTACTTATTATAGCAAATGTCAAGGGATCTCAACTCTATGAGGATAATTTGTTATCGTAAGTTTATTTTATAATATTTTTGATGAATAGAAAACATTTTCATATTTACTAAATAACATTTTATGCTCTTGGATATAATTTTATGCTGGACTGGGAGCGATAGAAATACATAGAATGTGCCAGCTGTATTTCCTCCGGCGCATGCTCTAAAAACCAGCTAAGGGATCAGAGGTTTTCTGTATATTGCAATTTAGGCAATGGGCTGACTTCCTGTCACTACAGCAGTATGCCTACAATTGTATCTTAAAAAACCCTCAACATTTTTGACCTTTGTTTAGTTCGTTTACGCTCTGCCTAGCCCATTATATGTTTAAATAATATTTTATGCTCTTCGATAATATTTTGTCACAACGTGCAAAATGAATCAAAATATTATTAGCGAACTTGCAGATTTAATTTCGTCAGGCTGCAGTAAAAATATTGGAGCGGAATATTTTCAAATTTTGTTATGATTCAGCTGTAGCGTTGAACATTCAACGTTCAGTTTATGCTCTACTTTCAATTATATTTTGTGTTCCATTAGTTGACACGTTTACTGAGGGTACGAGTAGAACCACGTTGGTTTTTGTAGTTGCACTAAAAGTATACTTGTTGTTGGCGGGGAACATGATTAATATTTTATGGCATTTCTAGAAAATTTATGGCATTTATAAAAATTTACTCTACATACCTTACCTTTTAATCAAAGTATCAATGCAATAAATATCTGTAAATAGCTCTCAGTTTTGTATATTTTCAAATTACTGTTTTCTTTGTCGCTGTTTATTTAGGTTAAACAAAGATCGTTCCGCCACATCTGACAAAGTTTTGAGGGTTATTTAAGATAGATTTGTAGGCATACTACTGTAGTGACAGGTTTTCAGCCCATCACCTAATTTGTAATATACTGAAACCCTCGGATCCCTTAGCTGGTTTTTACAGCATGCCCGGGAGGAAATGCAGCTGGCACATTCTATATTTTTCATTCGCTCCCGGTCTAGCATAGAAGAAGGCCCGTATTGGTAAACAGCATTTTAAGGTCTTATCAGAAATGTAATTAGAGAATAAGAATAAGAATATTTTATTACCAAAACCACTTAAAAATAATAGTTAGATTACAATAAAATCGTTTAGCATAATGATTGTATGAGAAGCAGCTGACCCTGCACTAAGCAAAGCTTGTATCGCAAGGACCTGATATTGATTAACAGTTATAGATTTACTCCATGACACTAAGCTGTTGTTCTTTTAAAACTTACAATGCAAATACAAAATAGAGGTTTATAAAGGTAGGTTATACCCAAAGATAGGTTATAGTAATTTAAATTTAAAATGACTAAAACTAACAAATCTAATAATAATAAAAGAAGACAAAGGAAAACTACGTATCCCGATTTGTGTGTGTGTGTGTGTGTGTGTGTGTGTGTGTGTGCATGTGTGTGTGTGTGTTTTATGAGTTTATGAAAATATCAGGAACCCCACATGGGTAGGATATCCTCTGTTTTAGAATAATCTAAACTGAGCAGCCATTGCTCTATGATTGGTTTAGCCTTAGCGTGTCGGTAAGCTTTTAATTTGCGGTAGTTTTTTGCAAACGGCGTTAAACAAATAGGGGAACAAAAATAGTGATAGGCGTTTTGCAAAACCCTAATTTTAAACACTCTCCGTTTGAGGAGGTCTTCGTAGTCGGCGGAACTAAGGACAGTTCTATGAGTACCAACAACCGCTCTTAATATGTAGAGTTGGCGGACTCTCAGTACTTTACATTCCTTGTACAAAGCATCTGTTTCGAATCGGAAAGATTTCGTCAGCATCACTTTTAGAACTGTCCTCTGCGCTCGCTCCAGCTCCATCATAATTGTCTTTGCCGCCCCTCCCCAAGCTCTTAAACAGTAAAGAAGTACGGACTGACGAAGAGCTTTGTAATCTAGCAGCAGGGTATCTTTTTTTGCAGTGTGTCGCAGTGATTTCATAACAAACATTAATTTCCTTGTTCGCGATGTCAAGGCTGATATGTGTCTGCCTGAATTTCAGTACAATATGACCTGTCAAATCCATACTTAATATTTCTCTCAATCTTGAGATCGCTTTATAAATACGAGCCTTAATTCCTAAACAATGTACTGATTTTAAATGGAATGCTATGAATAAGGAATAAGTCCCTTATTCATAGATTCCATCTGACATAAATAAATATACAAATCGCTCAATTAGTGAAAATGGGGGATTACAGGTTCAGTATAAAACTTGAGGGTGCAGTAAAAACCTAACGACTCACTGTGAAATTCCAACTGATTGTTTATTTTATGAACCATCAAACACGAAAACCCTGTTAAGATCCTGACCATCTTTAAATATTTTATTTTAATTTTAATAGGTGATAAATACTTCTGCTTCTGCTTATGATAGGTTTTTCTTTGACGACGCTTCTTCTTCTTCTGTCGAGTGGGTATCGAGTCTATGGACCCGATGAACCCTGGTGTCAGAGTTTTTAAACCGCCTAGTAGCACAACTATCAGGCCTCTGACATGGTTTTGTGTAACGACCACTATCAAAGACAGCGACCGGGACCGACGGCTTAACGTGCCCTCCGAAGCACGAAATCTTTTTCTTTTCGGACAATCAGGTGATTCAGCCTGCAATGTCCTACCCAAACTGGGGAAAAATTCACAAAGTGATAAATTCTCAAATATCAACTTTGTGTTTTACCCCCTGGGAATCGAACCCAGGACCTCCGGATCGGGATCCCATGGCACTAGCCAATAGACCACGGAGGCAGTTAGACGACGCTTAGGAAATACGTTACAAAAATAGAAGGTAATCTCTACAAAATAAGGGGTGGTAGGGGTTGCTCAGTCAACAAAGTGAACAACTGTCAGCAGGATTATTTTTCAGGCAATAAAAAATATAATTTTGCTTTTCCATACAAATGTCTGATCGAGATGGTCATTTTGTATGGGAAGGTATTTGCTTTTATCTCCTGAAAGAAGTTCCTGGTGAACATTGTTCAGTTTCGTTGACTGAGCAACCCTTATCAGTATGAGGAACGCTGTCCCTTACAGCCGGTATACTCCTGATTCCCATGATTTCAATTTAAGTATGGTAGAACCTAAAAAAAACATGACATACATACATATATTCACGCCTTTATCCCTAATGGGATAGGCAGAGCGTAAACGACCTAAACAAAGGTCATTCCGCCACATGTGACTAAGTTTTGAGGGTTATTTATGATAGACTTGTAGGTATATTGCTGTAGTGACAGGTTGTCAGCCCATCGCCTACATTACATGACGTACTGACTGTATAACAACACTTTCCGTACCTACTCGTAATAAATGGACCTAAAAGGCAATTCGTAAAACAGAAACTGAACACAGAGAGATGGTTAAAATTAGAACACAAAGAGCCAGTTAAAATTAGAATACAAAGAGCCGGTTAAAATTAGAACACAAAAATCTCGTTCAAAATATTTTCAAATATATGCAGTAATAAAGCCTAGCATGTAATTTCCCGAAGTAAATTATTCATAGAACGAAATATCAATAAGTTCCCAGTTGATTGAAAAAGAAGCATAAAAATACACATTGCAGCGACGTGGTCCAATTTCGACAAATTATTCCCAAGCTTGTTTCTACTTTATGTAAATTTAATAGTGTACCTTATACACAAGACTGTTGTAATAGTATTAAGGCACGTACGCAGTAAGGTAGAGCACCACGCTGCACTGTTTAAGTCACTTTTTTTTTTTTTATAATTTCTCTTTAACTGCCTCCATGGTCTAGTGGTTAGAGACATGGGATCTCGATCCAGAGGACCTGGGTTCGATTCCCGGAAGGGAAACACAAAGTTGATATTTATCAGTTTGTAAGGTTTTCCCCAGGTTGGTTAGGACATTGCAGGCGGAATCACCTGATTGTCAGAAAATAAAAAGATTTCGTGCTTCGGAGGGCACGTTAAGCCGTCGGTCCCGGTCGCTGTCTTTGATAGTGGTCGTTACTCAAACCATGTCAGAGGCCTGATAGTTGTGCTACTAGGCGGCTTAAAAACTCTGACACCAGGGTTCATTGGGACGATAGACTCGATACCCACTTGACAGAAGAATTATTTCTCTTTATCTGCCTCCGTGGTCTAGTGGTTAGAGCCATGGGCTCTCGATCCAGAGGACCTGGGTTCGATTCTTAGAAAGGGAACACAAAGTTGATATTTATCACTTTGTGAGGTTTTCCCCAGTTTTGTTACGAAAATGCTGGCTGAATCCACCTGATTGTATGAAAGATAACGGATTCCGTAAACTATTATGAATGATAATACCGATTTAAAAACGACCAGTGATGTTTAGGGGGGGTTCAAGTATGTATGGCATGGGGGCACGTGACTAAACCCGCCCTTGAAAACGTCCCCCTCCGGTAAAATTACCAAATCAGAACAATTGCCTCAAAATTTAGTTGTAAACAAATTTGCTATCGTGTTATTGTGGGCGAGATAAGCTCACCTGCCCTCATGACCTGTAGTTGGGTCCCGGACGTGTCCCAAACTCCCGCAGGTTGTTAATCCGTCGTACAAGTAAAGTAACGCTCTATTTGTGCCCTGAATGTTAATTTTGTAAGGTCCCACCTATAAATCTATGTTTAATTACGTTGTCGTGCAAAGGGTAAGGTGAGTTACTTTTAAGTTACATTCTCAGTTAATTTATAATTTAAAGAATAATTTGGCGGTCATGCGAAAAGTTTTATTTTATTTTATTTTATTTATTAGACAAACACAACAGTTTACAATCAATAAATGTTTACAAACAATATAAATATAAGGTACAGTACTAAATTGTAAACCACTAGTGTTAAAAGTTGTGTGTAAAAGTTGGGTGTTATTATGAAATTCTTCATAATTTATTGAAAGCACCATGCAAAGTGCAAGTTTGGAGTTCGGATTTTCAAAATAATCATTAAATAATGTGGTTTGACATGGACACACAGTCAGAACAGTATAAAGCATTTGATAAGACAACTTTGCATTTACGTGTGCCAATTCTTTAAAAAAGAAAGATATGTTCAGCTGCATTATCAGTCAGCATTACCTTTTTGCCAGATCACCACTTCCTTTAAACCGCCTAGTAACACAACTATCAGGCCTCTGACATGGTTTGAGTAACGACCACAGTCAAAGACAGCGACCAGGACCGACGGCTTAACTCTGACACCAGGGTTCATCGGGTCCATAGACTCGATACCCACTCGACAGAAGAACACCACTTCCTTTGCTCTATTCAACAACCTCAAAATAGTCCTAAGTACAGCAACACACATGCGTCACGAACTGCGCGCAAGGTTACGCTCAACAAGCTGCCAATGTTTTTTGCATTGCTTAAAACACATGCGTCACTTTATGCACTACATGTAGCGATGATCTCTGTGTCGGCGCATCCCTCTGCCAGTGCGCCCGCGTAGAGCGTAAGGTGACGCTACTACAACACATATGTTGTAGAGAATACAAAAAGTATTGAGTAGAACCTTGCGCGCAGCAAGTGACGCATGTGTGTTGCTGCACTGTAATACGCGTTGGTAGGACAAATTTTGCTTGACTTTGCGTGACAAGCCGCTTGGGTTCGTTGTTCAATTAGTGTGGTTGGACACACAGGTAGGCTCGGCCGAGTTGGCGCTAGTCTCTGAGCGGAGATGAATGGCTTTCTAATGAATCGGCTGTCGGAGCAAAGTTCCTTACATTAATGGATAATAGGGATGCTACCCAATAGATTACGCCTGTATATACAGGGCTTTTGTAATTGCTTTTGGTGCTTAAAAACTGTCTGTTCCAGTTAGTAACTATACTTTTTGAAAGGTTGATAAGTTAAATGCTTTATTTATATACACGTATTTGTAATCATAATTCTTACTTCACAGATTTGTTACATTATCTTTTATTGAAACCTCTTTTAAAACCGTCGATATTATTGCATATTTTTTTCATACAATAAAGAATATATATAAATCTAAAATTTTACCTGTATTTACCGTGTCGTAGTACCTGGTAGCCTCGTAGCAGTTCGTAGCACGTTTGTAGCAGTCGCGTAGCATTATGTTTAACTGAAGGTTTTGCTCGTATTTCGCAGGCACGTGGAAGCGTAGACACGCAAGCGCTGTTCTGCAATTATGTCAGAAATTCATTACAAACAGGAAGAGGGACGGAATGCATATTATTGAGTTTTATTGTTCCTTTCTTTTACTTTCAGTCATTTGTTATTTTATATCTCGGTCTTTTCTTACTTTGGTCTATTTTGATGTTAGTAAATTTAAGTGATTCGGGATTTCGTTAATTGAAAGTTCAGTTGTTAGAGTAGAGAAACACATACAGCCAGCAATCATTCATTTAATGCATAAGAGTAAAATATAATTAACCTAAATAGTAATTGACATGAAAATTACTCTAATAATATGAACTATAAATGTTACGTTAAAAGTTATATGCTAGATATATATTTCAGTTTCAAGTAAATCATCATCTCCCTAGCCTTATCCCGTATCTCACGGGGTCGGCTACCTAATCTAGTGGATTGAACGAGGGTACTGGTTTTTACAAGCCGCCAATGCTTAGCACTGGCCTCTGATATGGTTTAACGACTAATATCTACGGTATTAAACGATATTAACCGGGACCAACGGCTTAACGTGCCTTCCGAAGCACGGAAAAAGCGCCAAATAAACGAACATATGAAATTCGAAAACCGAAAAACACATTGGTACGTGGTGGGATTCGTACCACGACCTCCCGCTCAGGAGGCAGCGGCCCTATCCACTACACCATCGGGCTCTCCGTTTCAAGTAAATAGGATCCCAAAATAGCTACCTAGAAGATACTTTATTTATTGGGATTTCATAACAGAGATCAGATTTTCCTATCTAGAAATATCGAAACAGTAATTTTCCTTTGTCAAATAAATGTCAAGGTTCAACCAGATAGCGAAATGTAGGTTCTTATTTTGATAAAGGAATAAAGAAATTGTGATAAATATATCAAACTCAACGAAAATACTTAGGTACTTTATTTATGTCAGTCGAAGAGTTCTCTAGAACCAGAATTCATAAAAAAATATTTTTAGGTACGATAAATTTCCTTTTATGCTGGCCTGGGAGCAAGAGAAAAATATAGAATGTTCCAGCTGCATTTCCTCCCGGACATGCTGTAAAAACCAGCTAAGGGATCCAAGGGTTTCAATATATTGTAATTTATATATATTGAAATAATAGGGCTGACAACCTGTCACTACAGCAATATACCTACAAATCTATTTTAAATAACCCTCAAAACATCGTCAGACGTGGCCGAACGATCTGTATTTAGGTCGTTAGTGCTCTGCCTATTAGGGATAAAGGCGTGATTATATGTATGTATGTAAATTTCCCCTGATTTCGTAATAGAAACCAACTTATGGCTGTTCAAGTCGAAACGTGTTTCAAACGTCAAGGAAAAGCGCTTTCTTAATTTATGACTATAATTTATGAGCAATATAACCGACGAAATGACTCACTGTAGACGCCTTTGTTAGTTTGTCAGATGACGGTCGTCTAATAAAAATGAAAATAAAATATTACGAAGACATGCTCAACATTACTCAATACAAAATTAAATCATTAAGGTGACTATACAACATGTAACAGAAAGGGTATATGCATCGCGGAAGGTGTGAATCTACCCATGAAACTGAACAACTTTCCCTAAGGAACCATCATCATCTCCCTAGCCTTATCCCGTATCTCACGGGGTTGGCTCTGATGCATTTTGTACGAATGATCAACTTTTTTTTTTGTTTTTCAAACTATGTTCCTTAGGGAAAGTTGGTAATTTTCATGGGTAGATTCAAATATTTCACGACGCATATATCTTTTTATTTATTTAATGGACCTGTTTGCACCATACTACAAAGTGTATATAATGCATCACCGGACTAAGGGCGTTGCTACACGCAATCTATACCTTTAAATGCAATAGCAACTGCCTACGGGCGCCCACTAAGGCTCGAATTTCGGCTTATGGCGTTGCCTTGGGAACTCCTTATCGGGGAGAATCTACCCGGTACGTGCCGGTAAACCCCAACGTGGGGAGCAAAGGAGGGACCTCTGCGACCTCGCCGGTGGGGTGCGCGGTTGCTGAGTGTGGCTCGACTTGTATCGGCAGCGCTAAATGCAACAGTAATTTGGTCATCGCCGTTGGTAAGGGATGCATATATCCTTTATGATACTCGTTGCAGAAGCTAAGTGGCGAACCAATCAGTAAAAAATCAAAACTCACTAAAAATACAATGAATCCAAAATCCGTTCCAACAGACTTACGTAATAGTTTTAAATATAATTTAGAACCTTTATAAATTTTTGATTCTTAATTCGTTGGTGGACGTTATTTGTATTTTTTCTACCTGTTACTACAACGAACTATGAATCGCTAATTTATAAGGTTATAAATTATCTTAATTACTATTACTTTAGGCTGTTGGATTGGTTTTTCGATTCACTGCGCTTTAGTGAGTTATAATAATAATAAATCATTTTATTTCAGGCACCTGTAAATGGCTCTGTTGATATGTTTTTTTTATGTACAGTTCGTATTTTTAACGTTGAGTTATCGATACCCACGTCGTTTGCGGTCCATAAACAGCTATTTCTTTGTTACTTTGCAGATATTCTTATTACGGAACCGCAAACGATAAACGTGTTACAAACATATGTTTTGCGGTTTTCTTTAAAGCTGTAAAGCAAAAAAAGGTCAGGGGCCGCAAACCAAGTTGGTACCTATAATGCAACGTTAAAAAAACGGAGTATATAAGTTATTTTAATATAGCTGTAGGTGCTCTGAATAAATAAAATAAATAAATAATTCACAGAGTTGCATCTGGCCGCACAGCTATAACCGAGCCCACGCGAGTCTTTGTTTTGAGTGTATTGTTTCTTTTTTTTTTAAATGGATTTCTTTTATATATTTATAATAAAACACCCCTGAGCCATGGCCCGTAATTTACACCCTGTATATAAAGCGGGACATCAAAGTGGTTACAAGTGGTTACAATTGGGTTCGGCTTAGGGATAAGGGACAAGCACAATGTGTTAATTAATCCTTAATCGCCTAAAGATGAGACAACTTCATACAATATAGTCAAGAAACACTTAAATTACACTTAACCAGTGCTGCCAAGTGTGGCGATTTATCGCTATTTAGGCTATCTGAGGGTGCTATGGCGACCAAATATTGCGATTTGCGACTGGTCGCAATTTAGGCTATCCGACAACAAAAATAGGCGACATTAGGCTATTTCAAAATAATAAGGAAAAGTAGGCTATTTTCATCAAGAGTACGAACAAAATGGGCCCAAACACATGGGTTTTCTAAGTAACCATTGGAAATTTCTACCATCCACCCTCTTTGACTCAAGATTTTGAGATCGAACCTAATTATATAAATAACATCCCTTCTAAAAAGAATCTTAAGGGACAGGTCTCAAGCAGTTAAAATAATAGTTATCTGGACAAATCATCTCCCTAGCCTTATCCCGTATCTCACGGGGTCGGCTTCCTAATCTAGAGGATTGAACGAGGGTACTGGTTTTTACACAGAGCGACTGCCATCTCCGCAACCCAGAAGGGAAACCAGACCCAATCCTAGATTAGGTCAGAGTTTTCAAGCCGCCAATGCTTAGCACTGGCTTCTGATATGGTTTAACGAATAATATTTACGGTATTAAACGATATTAACCGGGACCAACGGCTTAACGAGCCTTCCGAAGCAAGCAAAAAGAATAAACGTACATATGAAATTCGAAAACCGAAAAACACATTGGTACGTGGTGGGATTCGAACCACGGCTCAGGAGGCAGCGGCCCTATCCACTACACCATCGGGCTAGTATAGTTAATAGGGATCTAGACTATTCGTAAAATAGATAGGCGATTTTAGGCTACTTCACCTTGGGCAACTTTTAGGCCATTTGAATTTGACTTTTCGGCGATTTCATACTAAAATCAATCCCTTAAAATTGACTCAGCGACTGGTCCAGATGAAATACCTGGAATAATATTGAAAGAGTGCGCTGAAGTCCTTGCACCAGTATTTGCAGGTCTTATGAACAGATCATTTTCCAGTGGTCAGCTACCTAATGATTGGAAGCACGCTGTAGTTACGCCTATTTACAAAAAAGGAGACAAATTAAATCTTGCTAACTATAGACCAATCAGTTTAACCAGTATACCATGTAAATGTATGGAAAGGTTGATCTCAAATAAACTTAAAGTATTTCTACACCAAGAAGACCTGATACCACCCCAACAGCACGGTTTTGTGGAAAAGCGTTCAACTGTTACTAACTTACTTTACTGTCTTGACAAGTGGACCCATGATTTTGATAGCCAGAATCCTCTAGATATTTTTTACCTAGATTTTGAGCGCGCTTTTGATAAAGTACCACATAAGAGGCTGCTGTTAAAACTTAACCATTATGGTATAAGTGGGGCACTGTTGAAATGGTTGGAAAACTATCTTACTGGAAGGACCTTTCAAGTGAAAGTGGGGACCCAGCTTTCGACTAGTCTTGACGTGTTGAGTGGTGTGCCGCAAGGTGCAGTCCTTGCCCCAACGCTGTTTGGCATTTTCGTTACTGATCTTTGCTCTGTATTCCAGTCCGAATCCTGTTTTTTTGCTGATGATGTGAAATATTTCGGAAATCCCCTAACACAAGGTGGCACGTTACGTGAGGATCTAGATCGCATCCAGGAATGGACAAGGGACTGGATAATTAAATTAAACCCCTCCAAATGCAGTGTTTTACATATAGGTGGTAAAAATCCCAAAGATAACTACAAAATTGGAGATGTGCCTGTATTGTCTACAAGCATGCAAAAGGACTTAGGTGTTTCAATCTCATCAGACCTGAAATGGGGCTTACATATTGAAGGAATCGTCAAGAGAGCAAATTCCTTACTCTACACAATAAGGAAATCATTTCAGCATATCACTATTAACTGCTTTCTTAAAATCTACAAGACATATGTTAGACCGCTACTGGAGTACGCCTTTCAGATATGGAACCCTTATTTTGCAAAAGACACTAATCTTCTGGAGAGTGTACAGAGGAAGGCCACTAAGATGCCATTTCAGTTAAGGAAAAAGAGCTATGAAAAGAGGCTGGAAATTCTTAAGTTACCAACCCTTAAAGACCGAAGGAAACGTGGTGATCTCATTGAGGTGTACAAAATCCTATCTGGAAAATATAATTGCCCAAGTCTACAGGATATTTTAAACAAGAGCACTGTACATAGAAGTAGGCATATGAATAATGCACAACTAGCAAGGACAAGATCCAATACAAATGTTGGCTACCACACTTTCAACAACAGAGTCATTAATACTTGGAACAATCTCCCTCAAGATATTGTTGATGCTCCCTCCACAAACACTTTTAAAAATAGACTTGACAAGTGGTTAATTAATAATAAAATTTAAAAAGTGTATAATAAAATAACATACAATGTGTAAGACTTTCAAGTGTATCATACAATGGACTTTAATCAAATACTAGCGCACACACCAGCTACGGATATAGCCACATCAGCAATTCTGCTGCTCGGCTATTATTAAATAATAATAATAATAATAATAAAAAGACTTGGCAACACTGCACTTGCAGCTTAAACAATTGCCACATGCGGATCCAAATACCAGGTGTAAGGGACAGCGTCCCACAAACTGATAGGGGTTGCTCAGGCAATGATACTGAACAACATTCACTTCACCAAAAACTTCGTTCAGAAAATTAAAACAAAAATTGGTTTTTCCATACAAAATGTCCACCTGAATCAGACAATTTGTATAGAAAAGTCAGTTATTTTTTTATTTTCTGTAATAGTTTCCTGTTGGAAGTTGTTCAGTGTCATTAACTGACCCCTATTAGTTTGTGGGACGCTGTCCCTTACATCTCATATAACGACCCGCTTCTTGTTATCTTTTTTTCTTTTTGTTAAATCATGTCAGGGAGTGTAAGTATAGTGCAGACAGATTTCATTTCACTGAAATGCAAAACCTGTAAAATTTGAACGGATTGAAATAAAACAATGACTTCCATGCTGAACTGGGAGCGATATAAAAACATAGAATGCGCCAGCTTCATCTCCTCTCTGGGATGCTGTAAAAACCATCTAACGGATCACAGGGTTTCAGTATATTGCATTTTACGCGAGGGGCTGACAACCTGTCACTAAGGCAATATACATACAAATCTATCTTAAATGACCCTCAATACTTTGTCAAACGTGGCGGAGCGACCTTTGCTTAGGTTATTTACGCTCTGCCTGCCCCATTAGGGTCAAAGGCGTGATTATATGTATGTATGAAATAAAACAAACAAGATTAAACCTAGTATCTTTATGTCAGAATTCTTGTATTCTTGAATGTACGAGAAACTTTTAGACGCCTTACAGCAAACGGTAGCGCCCTCACTCGTTAAAAAATCACAACTCACAAAATATAGACTTTTTTTAAACTTTTCTCTGTCACTTCCTTAAATTTAGACCTAAGGATTTTTTTTATTAATGAGTTGAGGAGCAAATAGTACCAGGCAGATACTATCGAAATTATTGCTAAAACCGGCCTTTGGCAATAATTTCGATAGTAACTTTTAGCAGAAATTTCGATGGTTATTTCGTTACTTTACCAATTACGTTACTCCTCAGTTCATTACTTCTAGAAAATTCTTAGGTCTAAATCTAAGAAAGTGACAGAGAAAAGTTTTGAAAATGTATACCTTTACTTTGCGAGTTATGATTTTTTAACGAGTGATGGCGCCAACGCCAGCAGTGAGGCCTTATAAACACCCGCAATAAGGGTAAAATGCTTTTAATGCGCTAAAAGATTTCAAGGAATCAACATACGCGTATAAAGTCAAGCAATTATTTTCCGTTTACCAAAGACAAAGATAATACTATTTAACGCTTTAGTACGCAGTCAGTTAGAATTCGCGAGTGTTGCTTGGAACCCCATGTATAGTGTGTCTTCACAACGTATAGAATCAGTCCAAAGATCATTTACACGACATCTTGCTTTTAATACACCAGGTATTTCACACAGAGTACCCTATGACCAGCGCTTATCACATTTCAAAATAGCTACACTCAAATCCCATCGAAATAAGCATGATTTGGTATTTCTGCATAACATTATTAACTCCAAGATAGACTGCCAAGATATTCTAGAACAAATTTCCCTAACAGTACCATATAAATACCTTATTGAAAATATTCTACATGTTCCTTACTGTCGCACCAATATCGGTGTTCATTCGCCTATAATACGAATGTGTAAGTCTTATAATGAAATTAGTTATAAAAACGACAGTATAGATGTATTTAGCAACTCACTTCATAATTTTTAACGTAATGTTTCAACAATCATGAATACCTTTTACTCACTTGACCTCAATTGATCTCAACTAAATTAGTTTAGTGTATTCCTAATTAATATTTTTTTATAATACTTACATAGTTTTAAGTTTTTAATTTTAAGATTAGTTTACTGTTGTTGTAGTGAACGATGTGTACACCTCTAATTGTCACTCAAATTAGAAATGTATTATTATTTTGTTTGTACCCATGAATGCAAAATTTGACTGATGTTGGTGTTCCTATTTGTAATAAAATAAAAAAATAAAAAGACCTGAGATGAGGTGTCATATTTTTTCTACATAAATTTATTACCAAATAATTTTCATGTAAAATACAATGACCAACGAAAACAAAGCTATCAGACACCGCGTGCTCTCCGAAGCACGGAAACATCTTATTTGACAAACAATATATTCCGTACAACAATCTCACGAAGTGATAATTAGAGCTTTACTCCGATGGGAATCGAACTCTTGACTGTAGAGCCCAAAGTTCAGACAACTAGACTACAAATGTAAACAATCTCGTAGATATAAATGCAACAGAAATGTTATTCCAAAAAATGAAAATAAAATCTTAAACTATAAAATACAAACTCAATTATGCAAACCTAGATAAACCTAGTTAGCCTTAAGTCTCGAATTTTGTTTTATAATCAAACAGAGGCTTTCATTAAACCTTAATTTAATTACGCTTTGATAAACAAAGCACCTATTTAACCTGAGAGCTTTTTAAAATCCCCGGCAGCCCGTCTTGAGCTCGGGGTTTAGCTTGCCTTGAATAACAAAGATTTGCTGAGAAATTACCAAGAAGAAATGCTTTATAAATGATTTAAAAACTTCAGATAACATCTAGAGTCGTTCTTTTAAAACTCGTAGTAAAATAATATACTTTCTGCATTAGTATTGTAAAGAAGATTTTTAGTAAACTTACTTTCGACCTACGAGTTTTACTATGTGTTTCACTTAAGGGCGTTACTTACTGCGCGCAAGGTTGCGCTCAACACGCTGTCAATGCTTTTTGCATTGCCTACAACATACATGCGCTACCTTAGGCGTCGACGTAGAGTTCATCGCTACACGCGCGTTGAGCGTAAGGTGACGCATATGTGTTGTAGGCAATGCAAAAAGCATCGATAGCGTGTTTAGCGCAACCTTGCGCGCAGTAAGTGACGCCTGTGTGTTGCTGCCCTAATGTGTTTCCTAGTTAATAATAATCAAGATAAGACTAACCCAAAAATCTTGGCAGGTAGCGCATTAGTAGCGAGAAATTGATCTCCAGTAAGTCCTCTCGTATATTCAAAAGTTTGCCTTGCTTTTAGCTTAAACGATTCCAAATCTACAGAGAGATTTGTAAATTGTTAATTATGTACCAAAGAGGTTTGAATATTGCAGCAAAAGCAGTGAACCGAGGCTCAAAGACGTTCGCAGACATTCCTATTTATCTCGACTCAGATAATTCGCATGACATCGGATGAGGGTAAGCAGCTTGACAAGATTAATAGTAATCCTCTGTAGTTTAATGTGTACGATTAAGTTGGGTGACAACTTTAGCGGGTTTATTCGAGAAAATACTTACATCTCATTTAAATAAAGTTATGCTTGTACACATTGGTTTTGTATTGTATATTAACGGGTAGACTCTTTTTGCGAGTGTCGTAAACTGATAGTAATATTTACACCCAAGCTGCACATTCATAACTGAAGAAATCAAAACTATAAAATCCACTTAGTTTGTAAAAAAAAATACTCTTCGCCTCTTCTACACGTTACACGACTTAATAGCTCACAGCTTCTATAGCGTATCAAATACTTGCGTGATTTGTGTTTCGTTACCTGTACAAAAAAATGCTTTCACGTTTTCCAATAGAAATAATTTTGACTGTCAGTTTGGTTCAGAAAAATCAAACGGTTATTCCCGGGAATGTTTTGTTTTCAATTTATTCAAAGCTAAATTCTCGATAAAATAGAAAGCCTCTATAGAATGGTTGTTCGTCCAGCCATCGGTTGCGTAGTTAACAATTTCACGCAACCGACCAAATAGTTGATTGAAACGAAACCACATCTCGGTTCGCGGCCGCAAATCATTTTTGCTCTATCAATCCTGTGTCGAAACTAGTTCAGCTTTCCCGCTCGCTGGACGTTAACTAAATCACAGGATAAACTGTTAACCAGTGGATTTGCGGAAATTGAATTTTGTGACATTTGTTGCATAATAAACAAGCAAAAAATGCCAAATCGGTTAAAATAATTACAATAGATACGCTGTAGAGCGGTTAGACAATAGTCCGTCAATTTAAACTATCCTAAAATCGGTATAAATTATATGCAGTTAGGCATAATGTCGTGTAATGGCGGCCAACATTCACTTCTTCGTCGTGTCAACTAGTAACAAATCATGGTAAAGACTCGCTTTGGGTCACTTTGTGAAGCAACACAATGACTTTGGTGCCCATAATTTCACTATCCTGTAAATACAGGATGAAACTAATGATTATTAAATGTATCAGTAATATACAACACAAAACACGCACTATATATCATCATTTTCCTAGCATTATCCCGTATCTCACGGGGTCGGCTTCCTAATCTAGGGGATTGAACAAGGGTACTGGTTTTTACACAGAGCGACTGCCATCTGACCTCCGCAACCCAGAAGGGAAACCAGACCCAATCCTAGATTTGGTCAAAGTTTTCAAGCCGCCAATGCTTAGCACTGGCCTCTGATATGGTTTAACGACTAATATCTACGGTATTAAACGATATTAACCGGGACCAACGGCTTAACGTGCCTTCCGAAGCATGGAAAAAGCACCGAATAAACGTACATATGAAATTCGAAAACCGAAAAACACATTGGTACGTGGTGGGATTCGAACCATATATATATATATATATAATTTAATTCGTATAACCAAAACTAGTTACGCATCCCTACGGCACGCACACAACGGCATTCGTCACAGGTACACTAACGCCGCCGCGAAAGGGTTACTTGTTTACGTTTGTTATAAAAATAAAATATTTTTATTTATTTTATTTAATGTCTGTTTTGTATTGTATATCACTAATCGCATTCGTGATGTAAAGGAACGCACTACTTTTTTTACAACCTGTATACTAGTTACCAATCCGTTTGAAGGCAACCAGTCAGAGGTTTCTTCCAATTCCGTTTTTCATCTGTAGAATTGGAGTTTCAAATCCCCGTCTATCCTCGTGAGGGTTGGGAGTATTTTCCTCGCGGGCTGAGAGCGCATCATTACAATAACATTCTTTATCTAATATTATTTTGTACTAGATGCCGCCGATGCCTGCAGGGGACGAGGAAAAGGGAACAGTTTGTTTGTTTCTTGTTAGTTTCTTTTTTGTTTGGGTGTGTATTTTACGTCGGAAATAAAACGTAGGATCTTGCTTTAGGCGTCATGCATGAGAGACAGTTAGCGTTTTGTGTAAAGGAATTTTATTGCAATACACTAAAAGACAGTTTTGTTTTTTCTTTAAACGTATATTGGGCATCTCACTATCTCTATCATTGCACAGAATACATATATACATACATATAATTACACCTTTATCCCAGAGGGTAGGCAGAGCGAAAACGTTTATTTTCGAATAACTGTTTTCTTTGTCGCTGTTTAATTAGGTCGTTTACGATATAACCACGCCTTTATCCATAACGGGGTAGGACGGGCGTAAACTACTTAAACAAAGATCGCCACGTCTGAGTTTTGAGGGTTATTTAAGATAGATTTGTAGGTATATTGCTGTAGTGACAGGTTGTCACCCCATCGCCTAAATTACAATATAATAAAACCTTCAGATCCCTTACCTGGTTTTTACAGCATGCTTGTTGTTGTTGTTCGACTCGAGAATCTTCACTCGCTTCTTCTTAGCTAAGAAGACAGCATGCTCGGGAGGAAATGCAGCTGGCTACACATTTTATGTTTTTCTCTCACTCCCAGTCCAGCATGGAAGACGGCACAGAATATGTTGTCTAATTTTAAATAATTCACGATGTGTATTGCAATTTGCTCTTTATAGCAAATAAATGGTAGTAGTATAATTTAAATGTAGCTACATTAAGACTTCCAAGTGTCGAGTAAGTGAATAAATTTCCCATTAAACATAGTTTGTAGTACAAAAGCGTAATTATATTCAGTTAAGGTGACGCGCACGCGAGCAATTAGTGATAATTATTAAGCGATAGCGATAGTGAAGTGAGCTACAAGTTATGTGAAAAATAAGAACATTTATTTATGAAGTGACAAACAATTTTACAGGCTTTCCTTGAATTAGGTAGCTATATTAAATTGTATCATAAAAAACACGTTTTTTTTAAAAGTTGTACCTAGATATCGCACCTTGAAAATAAGACCGTCACTAAACAAAAAACACTGTTTTTGGGAAATCGCGTTTAAAGTTTTGTAAAAAAGTAAAGTCTCAGAAAACTATTTTAAAAGTATTTATGGGAGTTTCTTTCTGCATTGGCGTTTAACCATTAAACCTTTTTTTAATTTCTAGTGAAATTTTACTGAAAAAATGGGGTATATGTAACAAAATCTAAGTTTTTTTAAAAAAAATACCCTTTAGTGTCACTATTCCGATCAACATTTCGTTATAAAATAATTAGTGTCATTTACAATTACCACAATTATTATTTTTGTTCGCCTTATTAGCAGCTTTGTTATAGAATTATAATGTTTTTATTGTTCGTTATTGGATATTATTATTATTAATGAAAAAATATTGTGTGAAAGAGTGTTTATTTCCATAAAAATAACTAATACTAAAGATGATCTGTCTGCAATCAAGAATCATTAACTTAATAATAAACAAAAATTCAAAAATGAACTTACTTCCATGCTGGACAGGGAGGGAGAGAAAAACATAGAATGTGCCAGCTGCATTTCCTCCTGAGCATGCTGTAAAAACCAGCTAAGGGATCTGAGGGTTTCAGTATATTGCAATTTGTGCGATGGGCTGACAACCTGTCACTACAGCAATATACGTACAAAACCATCTTGAATAACACTCAAAACTTTGTCAGACGTGGCGGAACGACCTTTGTTTAGGTCGTTTACGCTCTGCCTACCCCATTAGGGATAAAGGCGTGATTGTATGTATGTATGTAAAGATAAACTAATAAGACCAAAAACAGAAAGTAATCAAGTACTTTACTCGTTAATAACTCAAAAACTGGTTAATATTTCAAATAGTAAAATAAAAATAATAACACAGTTTTTTTCCGAACTGAGATTTTAGTCAATTCAAATAAAAATCCAGTAAAATAAAGTTTAACTAACAGAAATGCCATAATATTAAAGCTGTGTGTATGGTTTGACCAAAATGACAGTGCCCTCACTACGGCGCTAGAAAAGCATCGTGATATTAAGACGAAGTGACTACCTTGATCTGACCGAAGAAATTAAAAAGAGCGGTGTTAAACTTAGTAAACTTACTAGGGCATTTAAAGACAGTTTGTGGGTCAGGAAAGCTGAAAGAATTCAGTGGCTCTCAGATACTCAACAACTCGGTGCTTTTTATGAAGAAGTACGAAAACCGATTGACCGTGGAGTGACCGTGACAAAAAGTGTGCCACTGAAATCACTCGATGGCAATCAAAACTTACTGCTAAACAAGATATACTGAACCGCTGGGCAGAACATTTCAATACTCTGCTTTATGTTGATCGGTCGGTAGATCTTGACCATATTGCTTCCATTCGATCTTTGCCGGAACACGCAGCACTTGCAGAGCCCCTGACACTAGATGTGGTTGTTAAATCCATCAAAGATCAAAATAGTAAGAAAGCAGTTGGCATTGATAATATTGCCGGAGAACTGTTTAAGTACGGAGGGAAGGACCTACACTCAGTTATCTGGCATCTTTTCGAACGCATTTGGAACGAAGAAACAGTACCACCTGAGTTAAAAATGTCTCGTATACAGACACTGTATAAGAACAAAGGGGACCGTCCCGACTGTAACTCCTACCGGGGTATATCCTTGCTCTCTGTTCCTGGGAAGATATTTGCCAGAGTACTTCTCAACCGCCTATAACCAGTCTCGGAAACGCTACTCCCGGAGACCCAGTTTGGATTTCGTCCGGATAGAGGTACATGTGAGGTCTTTTTTCGATCCACCAATTTCAGGAAAAAAACCGAGTTCAAAGCCAGTCTTTATATTTATGCTTTGTTGACTTCGAGAAGGCCTTTGGCTGTGTGCCTCGGGAAGCTCTCTGGTCTCTACTACTAAATTTGGGACGCCTTGAGAAAGTTGGTTCGTATGATCCGATTCCAGCATGACGATATGGTCTGTTGTGTTACTTGCAACGGTGAGCAGTCAGAGTTCTTCACCGTAAGCTGCGGCGTCAAACAAGGTTGCGTGCTTGCACCTGCGTTGTTTGCACTCTACTTTACAGTAGTAGTCGGTAAAGCCCTGAAACCACCTTCTGCTGGCATCAAAATACGCTTTCGGACTGATGGAGGAATTTTTAACCTGGCTAGATTTAAGGCCAGCACAAAAGTGTCCCATGCGGTTATAACGGAGATCATGTATGCAGACGACTTGTATTTTATTGCCAACTCGCCACAAGAGCCTCAATAACTGATATTAAATCTTTATGAGGCTTGTTGTCGTTTTGGTCTCAAAATCAGTGTAGCTAAGACTGAAGTAATGGCAATGAGCAGTCTTGAATGGGGAATTTACAAAGATAATTTGTAGGCATACTGTTCTTAACAAAATAAATACACTATTTTACTTAAAATAATGCTATGCCTACCGTTATCATCACTGAAATACCGCTCCTAAACAAAAAAATACACTTTTTCTCTAAATTTCACGCGTTTTATGGTTATGGCACCGACACTACTGTCAAAATGACAGTATTCCAATAAGATGGCGCATGCGTTTCCCAAAAAAGCGTAGTGACACAAGCACTCTCCAGCGAACAATGTTTGCAATAGAACTACCGGTGTCTTCGCATTCTCTAAGTACAAGAGATTTACAACAGATGGCACTCATAACTCAATTTTGCCAAATTTCGTTTAGTGACGGTCTTATTTTCAAGGTGCGATATGTTACTTATGGCAACATGACGATTCTTTTTCCGAATTTCGTTGCATGCTTTAAATCATGCCCATAGAACCTTAGGTTTTAAATATCATTACAGTAAACTAGATAATACAATTATATTAAAACATTCAAAATTAGTAAAAAATACACCATCTTCCTAACCCTATCTCGCGGGGTCAGTTACCTAATCTAGTGGATTGAACGAGGGTAGGTACTGGTTATTACACAGAGCGACTGCCATTTATCGTCCGCAACTCAAAATACAAACTAGACCCAATCCTAGATTAGGATTTTGCTGGGTAAGTGGCCAACTCAACTACGTAATAAACAATATTTTAGTTTTAAACGATAAACAAGTTTTATTTATAGCAAATATTTGTAACGGCTTACTTGTTTTGGTTGAAAGCAGGTTTTTGCCTCAACGTTTCGACCATATACGATGGTCTTCTTCTGGATTTAATATAGTACAAAAGGTTCCTAAACACTATGTTTATGAAACGGTTGATTCTTTTATTAGTTAAGTTTATAAAAAGTTTTATTCGTTCATATTATATTTATATTATAATATTATATTAGTCTCTGAATAATATAATTAAGGATAATGTAACGATCGTTTATCATTACATATATAATAATTAATTTATAAAATCAACCCAACACTTAGCAAAAACAAATAGCATTTAGATTTTTCGTTCAAAAATTGAGACATCTTTACCTGACATGACCCAGCATTTAAACAAGAGTATCAAATGCATAAATACCCATACTTGTTTCTTGGAAATAGAGTTAAATTTTGAATGTTACAAAAGATATTTTACTTTGTATTAATATAGCATAGAACTTGGAAGATTAAAAAAAACAGAGGAACAGCGGGCATGCAGTGGGGGTTGGCAGTTGCTGACGGGCCGGGACGATGTTCTAACGCGGAAATTGGCGATGCGGAGCATCATGTGTTGTTTATTTTCGGCGTTGTGTTTTAATTCGAAGTCCATCGTTGTGATTATTACTGTAAGTGTTTCTTAACCTTACAGATAGACGAATTCGTAATAAAGTGATAGTTTCAGCATTCTGTTCCTGCAGCGTTGCGAGTTTTCAAACATCATTCAATGATAATTGTAGGGAAATGTGTTATTAGAATAGGAAATAGTAGGTGTGTGTTATGTGTATAATATCAGTGTGCGAGAGTGTGAGGATGAATAAATGCAATAAAAACTAATAGGAATATTTTGATATGTCTTTAAGATACAGTGTTACACGTTAAAACAAAACACGGTGTTTTAAAGATATTAGTGGTTAAAATCAATTACTTGTATTATGAAATATTTAATTATTTTTATATTCAGGATAACACTTTACATACATTAAATACACATCGACAAGGCTTATGGGCTCCGAGAGTAGCTGGCCCATAATCCCTCTCGAGAATTCATTCGAATAGGTATTCATACAAACCTCTAATGGTCTATTTCTCAGCTGACGTAGCGAGCTATAAAGGTGATAATTTCTTGACACAGTCTCTATCATTTGAACTGACTTCTTAGCGCATATCATGTGATTTTGGTACAGCAGTCCTTGAAAATTATACTATATTGCAAACTGAACAGAGAAATTGATTATTAAAAGGTTTGAACATTAGTACACCGTCACAGGTGACCAAAACTGCAGTTAATAGGTAACTTGTATGACTTTGATGAATGATTGGTAGTATGAAAGAAGTTTGTGAATGAATTAAGATGATCGGAATATTTGATGGAAGGTTTGCAAGTTAGATAAGACTAGGGTTTGGTGTTAGTCTGTGCAAGGTTTTCGCGCGTTGGCATGGTCTGTAGGTTGGAAGGGAGGGCCATTTCATTTGCCTAGGTATCCTAATTCTAAGATCTTAAAGATCTTTATTCAAATTCCCTTCCCTGGTTATTGAGTCTTTGTACCTTTCAGCACGCTACATTAGCCGGGAGATTTAATATTAAGTATGTTTGGTTTTAGTTTATTTGGGTTAGTTATGCGCAAGAAGAAAGAAGATGGAGATTCCTGATTCCTGCATTTCAGCTGAAAATATTTTATGTGAGTCGCATGTTTTATATTACTCATTTATATTTTGTTTTTGTCATTCTGTGTTATTTTTCAGCTGAATTTGATTATGAACTTTTTTTACAAATAATTTATTTACTTACGTCATAATTTCAATTACGATTACCCTATTCAAACTTAACTTAGATTTATTTCAATTTTCTATTTGAATACACAACGTATGGGTCTTTTTAATTTGACATAAAATCAGTTTTTAGACGATCACATATTTATTTATCTTTGGCCATATTAATTTTATCAGATTATTATTTAAATAGGGAAAGGGTGTTACATTGCTGCTCGTGACGTAGGATGCTTCGTCATTAAAGGACGAATGATTGTTTAATTATTTTCATTCGTACACGAAGTATAAATTATTTGGGTTACTGTTATTATTACGATAGGGCTTTATTTATTCGTAGGTCATTACATTAGTTCATTAAATAATTAAGTAGTGTATTTTATAATACAAAGTAAGTCAGACTGATAGTTCGTTTTTAATATTACATTATCGAAATTGTAGCGATATTTGAAAATAATTTTTATTTTAAAGTAAACAAGTTTTGACAAGTTTGGAACAAACAGAAAAAAAGGTACGGATTTGCACAATAGCGACGCTACTTAAAAAAAGGGCTGGAATAGAAATGTGTCAAAGATATGGTTAAACGGTCAGAGTCATTTGTGTAATGTACTTTTACTAGTATTGATTGCAGTCGAAAAAGTTTTAAATCGAGAAAAAAAAACTGCTGAATAGATTTATTAACGTAGGGGCGAGAATATTATACATTTATGAATGTTTGTTTTCGTAAAAACCACTGAAAAGAAATTTAATTTAAGGATTATTTAGAATAGCATGTCTGGATTATTTATTTACTTTAAGGGTTAAGTACTTCATTCCAACTTAATGGTTAATTTGTACTTCTTCTTCTTCTGTCGAGTGGGTATCCAGTCTATCGACCCGATGAACCCTGGTGTCAGTGTTTTAAAACCGCCTAGTAGCACAACTATCAGGCCTCTGACACGGTTTGAGTAACGACCACTATCAAAGATAGCGACCGGGACCGACGGCTTAACGTGCCCTCCGAAGCACGAAATATTTTTCTTTTCGGACAATCAGGTGATTCAGCCTGCAATGTCCTAACAAAACTGGGGAAAAATTCACAAACTGATAAATTCTCAAAAATCAACTTTGTGTTTCCCCCCCTGGGAATCGAACCCAGGACCTCCGGATCAGGAGTCCATGGCACTAACCACTAGACCACGGAGGCAGTTACACTTATAATTAATTAAACTCTTAATAAACACTTATAATTAATTAAGAGTTTTAGGGGCGGATCGCTAGTTATTTATAAAATGTTAACATTAATTAGAGTTTTCAAACCACATGACTATTCACATGATTCAAACATTTAATTGAATTTTAACAATACATTATTTTTATAAGTTATCCTTCAGGATTAGTTAAAATTTTAAAGCTAAAGTTGATTATGCATTTTTTTTAGTAACCCATGATACCCTGTTTACTCTGACAGGAAAACAGGCGTGATTTTATATGTATGTTTGTCTAATTTACAAACAAATTGGATGGTTTCAAAATCTTTACTTAGGTATGCATTGTCAGCCCTTGAAGTACGTAGGTTAATAAAACAATACAGCTAGGTTACAAAAAAAGAATAAGCCAGAGCATTTGTTTTAGGACGCTTGCACACGTGTTTGGGACAGCGTGGTACATTTATCGCTTTTGAATAGAGATAAGTTTTTGTTAACTATTTCTTGCAAAAGTAGATGAAGTTGAGAATACAGCTTTGATACTTCAAGTGGGTACGCCTTGAGTTCCGATAACGATTTTGGTTCTATGAAATTTGAGTCCTGTTTTTTGTTTAAGGGTGATTAATTTTGAAACTTTGACTGGCTCAAGAGTAGTTTTCTTATGAAATATATAAAAAAGAGCCTTTATAATCGTAGTTTATGGGTTTTCGTTTTGAGAAGTGTTGTTTCTCACCTCAATTAAGTTAGTCACTTTTGACACTTTAGTTATACAAACCATTAAAGTTGAGATAAAGTTCTGGGAAAGAACTACGTAAATTGAAATATGATATTTCAAATTATAAGTGGTTTCTTTAGTCAGAAACATAAGCAAATTACTCTTAGACCTGTTTGTTATGTAAAATCATTATTTTGATTTTAATGGAATTGAGTAACTTTACCATAGTGCTATGGTAAATAAAGAGTAAGATGAAATCAAAAACTATTGAATAGATTTTGAAACAAGGATATTTTATCGAAACTTGAGAGATTAAAACGTAGGGGCGTAGAAATAATTACATACATACATTTAATAAAGCTTTTATCCCTGGTGGGGTGAGCAGAGTTTGAACGACCCGGACAAGAGTCGTTCCGCTACGTCTGACAAAGTTTTGTGTGTTGTTTGGGATAGACTTGTTGATATTGCTGAGGTCATAGTTTGTCTACCCATCGCCTTAATTACAATATTTCAATATATTGTAATCACAAACCCTCGCATTACTCAGCTGGATTTCACAGCTTGCCCGGGAGTGGCACGTTCTATGTTTTTCTCTTCGCTATCAGCCCAGTATGGAAGTAATAGTTAATAAGGATAATTATGAAACATTAGATGATAATGATAATAATAAATGATAATGTTATTAAACGTTTTAGGGGCGCATTTTAGTGTTAACAGTTATTGTTTAAGTTTGAAGCGAGTATTGACTGATAACTATTAATAGAAAGGGAAGATTATAATAAAGGTGAATAGCATGGTCAACTAATAGGTTTTATGTTCAGCAGTGATAATGATAAGCAATTGGTTAGTTTAGTTTAATAAATCGATAGTTATTATTAGAAAAGGAGCGTAAATTAATACTTCTTACAGTGTTACTTAAATTAAAATAAGTTAGAAAGATAATTAAGATAATAGACAGATGAGAAAATAAAAGATGTTGATACTTTAAAGATTTCAGTTATTTATTTGTGACTAGTTTTTAGATATGAGAGAGGTCGGAGGAAGAAATTTGCCCAGCAGTGGGACACTAACGGCTAGATAAGATAAGATAAGATATTTAGATTAGACAATTAAAAAAATGGCTTGTCTCTATAGTACAGACAAATTAAGTTCAGTTACAAAAAAAAAGTCAGTTTAGACCTATGATTGTTTATTTGCAATTTTATCTATTTTGACAAATATCAAAATGGCTCACAAACAAAGGGGCGTCTGTAACGATCGTTTATCATTACATATATAATAATTAATTTATAAAATCAACCCAACACTTAGCAAAAACAAATAGCATTTAGATTTTTCGTTCAAAAATTGAGACATCTTTACCTGACATGACCCAGCATTTAAACAAGAGTATCAAATGCATAAATACCCATACTTGTTTCTTGGAAATAGAGTTAAATTTTGAATGTTACAAAAGATATTTTACTTTGTATTAATATAGCATAGAACTTGGAAGATTAAAAAAAACAGAGGAACAGCGGGCATGCAGTGGGGGTTGGCAGTTGCTGACGGGCCGGGACGATGTTCTAACGCGGAAATTGGCGATGCGGAGCATCATGTGTTGTTTATTTTCGGCGTTGTGTTTTAATTCGAAGTCCATCGTTGTGATTATTACTGTAAGTGTTTCTTAACCTTACAGATAGACGAATTCGTAATAAAGTGATAGTTTCAGCATTCTGTTCCTGCAGCGTTGCGAGTTTTCAAACATCATTCAATGATAATTGTAGGGAAATGTGTTATTAGAATAGGAAATAGTAGGTGTGTGTTATGTGTATAATATCAGTGTGCGAGAGTGTGAGGATGAATAAATGCAATAAAAACTAATAGGAATATTTTGATATGTCTTTAAGATACAGTGTTACACGTTAAAACAAAACACGGTGTTTTAAAGATATTAGTGGTTAAAATCAATTACTTGTATTATGAAATATTTAATTATTTTTATATTCAGGATAACACTTTACATACATTAAATACACATCGACAAGGCTTATGGGCTCCGAGAGTAGCTGGCCCATAATCCCTCTCGAGAATTCATTCGAATAGGTATTCATACAAACCTCTAATGGTCTATTTCTCAGCTGACGTAGCGAGCTATAAAGGTGATAATTTCTTGACACAGTCTCTATCATTTGAACTGACTTCTTAGCGCATATCATGTGATTTTGGTACAGCAGTCCTTGAAAATTATACTATATTGCAAACTGAACAGAGAAATTGATTATTAAAAGGTTTGAACATTAGTACACCGTCACAGGTGACCAAAACTGCAGTTAATAGGTAACTTGTATGACTTTGATGAATGATTGGTAGTATGAAAGAAGTTTGTGAATGAATTAAGATGATCGGAATATTTGATGGAAGGTTTGCAAGTTAGATAAGACTAGGGTTTGGTGTTAGTCTGTGCAAGGTTTTCGCGCGTTGGCATGGTCTGTAGGTTGGAAGGGAGGGCCATTTCATTTGCCTAGGTATCCTAATTCTAAGATCTTAAAGATCTTTATTCAAATTCCCTTCCCTGGTTATTGAGTCTTTGTACCTTTCAGCACGCTACATTAGCCGGGAGATTTAATATTAAGTATGTTTGGTTTTAGTTTATTTGGGTTAGTTATGCGCAAGAAGAAAGAAGATGGAGATTCCTGATTCCTGCATTTCAGCTGAAAATATTTTATGTGAGTCGCATGTTTTATATTACTCATTTATATTTTGTTTTTGTCATTCTGTGTTATTTTTCAGCTGAATTTGATTATGAACTTTTTTTACAAATAATTTATTTACTTACGTCATAATTTCAATTACGATTACCCTATTCAAACTTAACTTAGATTTATTTCAATTTTCTATTTGAATACACAACGTATGGGTCTTTTTAATTTGACATAAAATCAGTTTTTAGACGATCACATATTTATTTATCTTTGGCCATATTAATTTTATCAGATTATTATTTAAATAGGGAAAGGGTGTTACAATAAATTAGTTAATAAGTTTTCTCTCTACAGTTTTCTGTATAATGTAAATAATAAATGCCCTCTCATGCTATATTGCAATGTCCTCGTATCTCACAAATAAAGGGTATTATATGCTGTACTATAATAACAACTGTATCTACCATATGAATGCAATAAACAAATATGAATATGAAGCTCGCAGTTGACACAGCACAGCACGACAGGTGTGATTTCCAACTGCCTTATAACCTAAGAATTGAATTGAATTTATTTCCGACTGCGGTTTGCCTTCTTTCAACTTTAGGAGTAAATTATTGAAGCCAATTCGCTTAGTGATGATGGATGGGAAAAGGGTAGCTACCCGCTTGGTTAGGAGCTACCCGCTTGGTCAGGTTTTGTGACCAGGGGACCAAAGTCCAACCGGACAAGTTTGGAACTTGTATATCTGCTGATCGCTTAGCAAAACTTCGATACCGCGTTTCAGTACTCGTGTTTCTTGATGTGGCGCCATCTGTCTGCTACACAACCAAAATAAGTACGATGTTATAAACAGCTATGCTATAAATATTTAATAAACAGTACAAAAATAATAAAAACAATACACACTTGAGAAATCAGAAAGTACTTCCATAGATAAACCTAATATACGTATCTCCAACCCCTTAACTCTAATGACACTTGACACCTTTAAAGCCAGCTCTCCGCTATCAATATTGTATTAATCCAGTAAGCCACAAATTCCCCTCTAGCAACGACTTAGAAACAAAGTAAAGCTGCCGATTCGGTTGTAGATACAACTATTATATATTTATTTATTTTTGATTATGTATATAATTGAAAGTATTTATTTATTTCTTGTTAATATTTATGTAAAAGATTTACATTATATTATTATTTTACAGTAGTATTATCTTATTGATATTTATTAAATTTTGTGCACGTTTTATCCGCGTATCTTTAAAATTATCATTTCTGTAGGTCTGCTGTAAGAAATTTATTTTTAGAAATAAGCAGTGCCTGTTGTGTCTTTGTTTTTTATGTCCTGTGTTTATGATGTTTTTTGTGTACAATAAATTGTTAAATAAATAAATAAAACTATTTATGTAATAGATTTACATTACATAAGTATTTTACAGTAGTATTATTTTGTTAGTAGGTATAAAATTTTGTGCACGTTTTATCTATTTTTTATAAAAATTCACTTCTGTACCTAGGTCTATAGTAACAAATTTCTTTTTAGTAATAAGCAGTGCCTGTTGTGTCTTTGTTTTAGTATGTCCTGTTTTTATGATGTTTTTGTGTACAATTAATTGTTAAATAAATAAATAAACTTAATTATTGGCCCTATTCACTACACAATCGGGCTCTCCCCAACAAGGGTGCTAATAGTTATATTAGATTATGTTTGTGTCCACAACAGAATCGGCGCCAAAGCCTTATCGTGTTATTGCGTAACAAGCTCAAGATTAATGCTCTTGTAATGAATCAGCTCCCGTGACAAACTAAACAACTTTAATGGATGTACTTAGAGTTTATAATCAGATAAGGCTCGATTCTAGATACCACCGGCTAAAACTAAAATTAACCAGACGAATAAATAAAGAATTAATCAGACTACAACCATTAGAAAAGGACAAGAGATCCATTCTTTCCGGTTTTTGATTTATAGTCAATGATTTTGTGCGTTATCAGTAATTTTTATCCGCCGTCATATGATATGGCGGATAAAATTGACAGAAATAATTGGGAAACGTGCAAAAGCGCGTAAAAATCTAACGGGCAGAGCGTAAAACCATAGAGTAGAGTATTATAAAAGTGACAGATGTATTATTTTAGTTTTAGCCCGTGGTATCTAGATCGAGCCCTATGGAAGGGCGGGCAAGACGGTGTATGCGCTTTTTTAGGTAATCTAATCAACTGATGACGGTTGTTCTAGGGCATATCGCTGAGCGTTCATGATGGCCCCCAGCAGGCACAGTGATTGACTGATGAAAGCACTTGCTTTATTTGTTTTTCAAAAATATATGTTTTCTGGCAATTTGCTTCTTATTTTTGTATTGCAGTTGAGTCGCGTTTTCTACTTGACTAACTACCGTATAGACATAGTGCAAAATTGATCCTGTATTTTAATGGTTAAGTCAACAGATACATACTTGTTTTCCTCTTTACTTCATTTTTTTTTAAAGTAATTTTTAAATTGTATAATACACGAC
This sequence comes from Scrobipalpa costella, assembly GCA_949820665.1. NCBI lineage: Eukaryota > Metazoa > Arthropoda > Insecta > Lepidoptera > Gelechiidae > Scrobipalpa > Scrobipalpa costella. The sequence continues at coordinate 7,406,984 of OX463302.1, forward strand.
CCCATCTTGCCCACCAAAATTTAGTATGGAAATTTCTACGAAACCTTGAGATGAAAATATAAAGGAGAGAAAAGTGGTTTAAGAACTAGAGAAAACTTTTCAAACAACACCAGTTAAAAAAAAGTAATGAGAACCAGAAAAGCAACCAAAATCGGATTTTCAAGAGAGATCAGTAACAGTAATGTTTAAAAAAATCCTTGTTTTTACAGCAGTGGTCATAACTTGGACTCAAGCATAGGCTGGGCTTATTACTTTGCCTTCGGTAATTTGCTTTGCCTTAGGTAATTGGACTCATTGTAGTTGTGCTGCAGTAGAATATTAGTATGAAGACTCGGCGTTTACTTACTTTTGCGAGCAGTAAAAGGTTGGTGCCCTATCTTGCCCCCTGGGCGGGTAAGATGGGGTGATATGAATTTTTGTACTGTTTATTTTTTTGTATTTTTATTCTAATTCCTTTAGACTTAAAACCAGTTAATTAATAAAAATGTCGTAGCAAAGTAGATGGCGGAATCAAAGAAACGGTCTTCCACAGGGTAGCGTTTTGGCACCCACGCTGTTCAATATTTATACGAACGATCAACCACTAAGCTGCAACACAAACAGCTTCATATATGCTGACGATCTTGCATTAGCGTCGCAGGCTCACTCGTTTGAGGATATAGAAAAGAACATCTCAGCAGCCCTGGTGGATTTAACCAGATATTATAACAGTAACTCGTTAAAGCCTAATCCATCAAAGACACAGTCCTGCATATTTCATCTCCGCAATAGACAAGCACAGCGCCATCTTAATATCTCCTGGCAAGGCACCCCTATTGCACACTGCAATCACCCTAAGTATTTAGGAATAATAATGGACAGGGCCTTAACATACAAGCCGAATTGTGAGGCGATTAGGCGAAAAGTGGCTACCCGTAATAACCTCCTGAAAAAACTGACTTCGACCAGATGGGGCGCATCGCCTGAAGTCTTGCGAACGACGAGTTTAGCACTCTGTTATTCTGCTGGTGAATATGCAAGCCCAGTATGGAGTCGGTCCGCTCACACCAAGCAAGTCGATACAGCGCTCAACGAGACTTGTAGAGCTATAACTGGCTGCTTAAAACCGACTCCAAAAATTCAGCTTTTTTCACTGGCTGGAATCGCTCCACCCAACGTTCGCAGAGAAACGGCGAGCTCAGTTGAAAAGGTTAAACAGGAAACAGACCCGAGGCATCCGATGTATGGTTGTAGTCCAGCCCAACGGAGGCTAAAAAGCCGGAAAAGTTTTTAAATAGCGTAGGCTCCCGAGGAACCCGCTTTCAGAGGAACCGTCGGCTTACAGACTAAACCGGTGGAAAGAGACACATCCCGTGGAGTCCTTCATACCACAGGAAGAGCGTCTCCCCCCAGGGAAGAAATTGCGGTGGCCGGTGTGGAGATCCCTCAACCGTCTCCGGTCACAGGTCGGCCGCTGTAAGGAAAATCTCTTTCGGTGGGGTTATAGTAGTACTCGCAACTGTGCATGTGGTGCAAACTCGCAAACCATGGCCCACTTGATGACGTGTCCGGCGTGCCCTAACACCTGCTCGTTGGAGGACCTGTGGAAAGCCACCGATGAAGCCGTGCTCGTGGCTTCGCACTGGTCCAAAATGGTTTAAAATATATTATTTTTATTTTCATCGACACGCAAAGAAGAAGAATAAAAACAGATTATCAAAGCATATTATAAAAATAAACCGGATCTCATAATGACAAAACTGACAATTTTATAACTGTTCAAACGTTAAGAACCAATATTACCAATAGTATAGTTAGGTAAAGTATAGTGTTATACATGTGTTAGCCAAAAAACTAGCCTGAAGGAACACTAGTACTTCTTACCGAGTTATACGGTTATACCACCACTCTAGATTATATGGGATGTAAGGGACAGCGTCCAATAAATTGATCGGGATTGCTCAGTTAACGAAACTGAACAACTTTCACCAGAAAATTCGTTCAGGAAATGAAAAATAAATACTTTCCCATACAAAACCTCGATTAGACAATTTGTATGAAAAAACTACAGAAGAGTAAAAGCTAATGCATCAATAGCGACTTATCAAATCAGTGGAAAAAAACATAGATTTAGGAAAAGCCATTTTTTTATTTTCTTGGTGATAGTTGTTTAGTGTCCCGCTGTCCCTTACACCTGGTATCTTACACCCGGTTTTGTTTTGAACACTTGAATAGTGTTTTTAGAACATTAGCACATAATTAGAATGTATAATAAGTATTGTAAATACCTACATGGTAAAATGAGATAGTAGCAGCCGGCAAACAGCGCACAACCGTATTGTAGTCCTTACACAAAGCGACACGGACAAGGGGCCCATCTGCTCGGAAAAAGCTTAATTATTTTTAAAAGAGAAACAAAACCTACATTTACTCCTTTCGTTTCTCAATTCTTCATTTACAGACGCCAGCAATTTCTCCAAACGACAACAAAGACCCTTTACGAACGCTACACGAAGTCATTAAGGACACACTTGTATGGTTTAGCTGTTTTTTAGTTCACATTATTGATTATTTTAAGGCTGGATGCGCATACAACTTTTCAAATTTACAAAATGGAATGAATGAATGAATGGAATGTGCGCCTGACAAAGGTGCCATGCAAATATGAAACGACGAAATACTACTAAGGAAGAATAGCAAGTTTGATGTTTGTTTTTTAAGTGTATTGTTACTGTTTCCTCGCAAAATGAGAGAAAAGTACTATACGTACTTCTATATGGTCTCGTTTACGCGTCTCGATCTTCCAGAATTACTCGGCCATATATTCCTTTTATTCTGCCTCAGAGTAATGTAGGTACTATATATTTGAACAAGGGAATGTAGCAAATAAAAAAATGTTGAAATGTGCAACATGTCCCGCCTTATTCATGCTCTGTGTACGTACCTACTGTACGTGCTTTCATAGCAACTCATAGCTCTATACTCTTGTATTCCTCTGTCGTGAGAATATAGAGTAGACCCTGCTGTCAGAGTTTTTAAACCGGCCCTCTGACATGGTTTTATGTAACGACCACTATCGAAGACAGTGACCGGGAGCGCAAGTGTAACGCGCCCTCCGAAGCACGGAATCTTTTTTCTTCCAGACAATCAGGTGATTCAGTGTCCTAGCCAAAATGGGGAAAATCTCACAAAGTGATAAATTGACAAATATCAACTTTGTGTGTAACCCCTCTTTGAATCGAAACCAGTGCCTCCAGATCGTAAGCCCATGGCTCTGACCACTAGACCACGAAGGCAGTTATACTCGTGTGTATGAAACAAAATTACATTTACATACCGTAGCGCAACTTATGCTTATAATTTGACGCTTATTTGGGCACGTCTGGGAACGTGTATAAATTTGTTACGCTTGTGCCCAAAATTTCATTGAATTAAAATCTCATCAGTGGTTACCAAATTTTTACTTCCAAGATTAAAAGAGACAGGAAGTATTTGTGCTAAACATTATACTGGAATAAAATTATCTATGTAATTATAGCTAGTGTAAAGCTTTTTTCAATCGATTTACAAACTGTTTACTTAGACTTAATTATGCTAAGCACTATGTGAAAATGATAAATATGATCGGTATATAAAGTAGTCTTTTTCTACTTGTTAAAATTAAGAGGCTTCCCTGGGCTAATTGGCGCCCTCGTCAGTAAAGAAAACATAATTCACTGAAAACACAATCAATCGAAAATCCGAAAGTCAGATTGAGGGAGGTTAAAGCAATGAAGGTCATTTAGAACCTCATAAAGTTGCAACTTATAGTTCATTGCAGATAGAAGATTTTCGAAAAACGGCCGCTTTTAATACTTTTGCTTTTTGTAACTGCGGTGAACACTGAGTTATCACTACATAGTACAAAACAAAGTCGCTTTCTCTGTCCCTATATGCCTATGTATGCATAAATCTTTAAAACTACGCAACGGATTTAGATGTAGTTTCTTTTAATGGATAGAGTGATTCTAGTGGAAGGTTTATATGTATATAATTCATGCAGAATATAATAGAGCAACACTGATGTTTTCCGTGCGAAGCCGGGGCGGGTCGCTAGTTAATTTATAACGCTTAAAATAAACTTCAGTACCTATACTTCAATCTGATCTACCGAATTTTCTTTTAATTGCGATTGCAGTGAGAAATATTTTTTTAACAGATGAAGGCACCGGGTACCCCCTTATTCCATTCTAACTAACCAATCGCATTTCAGTTTTTGAGTGCTGTGTCATCTGTCGGTTATCGCATTGCGACACAGCTTTCGCAAAGCCAATACGAGTGGCTTGGTCCTCGAACCAATCCTGTACAAACCGACAGCGCATGTGGGCAATTCGATACTCCTTTGATATTAGACCCGATGATCAGTATCGTAGACTAGACTCTGAGAGAAAGGCTCTTAAATATGTATTTATTTTAATTTTATTATACCGGGTGTAAGGGACAGCGTCCCGCAAACTGATAGGGGTTGCTCAGTCAACGATACTAAAGAACTTCCACCAAGAAATTATTTCTGGAAGTGAAAATAAAAATTAGCTTTTCCATATTAAATATCCACCTCGATCAGACAATTTGTATGGCAAAACCAAAATATTTTTTCTCTTCCAGGTGTAAGTTATTCAGTGTCGACTGAACAACCCCTATCAGTTTGCGGGACGCTGTCTCTTACCCCGTATCACTGTCGATGCAGATTATTTTATTTTATAGCTGAATAAAAAAAATATTGACATAAAATATGCCTGTCATGGTCTTCTTCTGTCGAGTGGGTGTCAAGTCTATCGACCGGATGAACCCTGGTGTCAGAGTTTTTAAACCGCCCAGTAGCACAACTATCAGGCCTCTGACATGGTTTGAGTAACGACCACTATCAAAGACAGCGACCGGGACCGACGGCTTAACGTGCCCTCCGAAACACGAAATCATGGTGATAGATAATGATAATACATTGAACAAAAGGTTGAGATGTTCGGCAAAAGAATAGCTTAAATGCTAAGTTAGACACATACGACATACTATAACAATTTTTACTCGGCTTGTACCTTGCACTAGTTCAGTGCAAGTCACGCCTTGCATCACCGAAGGCAATCAGAAAATTGTATTACGTGTGCTGTTAGTACTGAAAGAGAAAGCGGGAATCTGTCCCACGTGCGAGGAATCCGTCCCACCTATATAGGACGGTGATTGAGCACGTTTGCAGACAAAATGACCTGCAGAATATGGATACCGACCGAAAGAGTTTAAAAAGTAAAAACTAAATGTTCGAAAGCAAGAGATTACCGTGAAAGGAAATGTAGGTTAGCTTAAAAATAAAAATTAATAAAATGCTGCTTAATAAAAAGCATTAAATGCTTAATAAACCACTGGCGCGACGGTTCACATCCTTGTTACGTTTGACATACATACATACTACTATCACGCCTGTATCCTTAAAGGGGTAGACAGGGCGTCAACGACTCAAACAAAGGTCGTTCCGCCACGTCTGACAAATTTTGAGGCTTGTTTAAGATAGATCTGTATATAACTGTAATGACCGGTGATCAGCCCATCGCCTAAATTACAACATACTTAAACCCTCGAAACCCTTAGCTGGTTTTTACAGTATGCCCGGGATGAGTTGCACCTGGCATATTTCTTCTATGTTTTTCTACCGCTCCCAGTCCACCTACATTTCAGATTGAAATATTTTCGACCCGTTTGACACATATCCTTGTTTACACACTATTTTCAATAAAGGAGTTGAGTATAAGAACCCATTGTATCCTCTTGAGGCTACCGTACCACAGTCTCATTCACACAAAACAGCTTTACCTATTGTTGAGAGATTTTGACAATAACACTTTCCTTTCATGAGAGATTTCTCTGAATTCTTTTATTTTTCAAAAGTTTGTCAGACGTCGCGGAACGACCTTTGTTTAGTTTGTTTCCGCTCTGCCTATCCCATTAGGAAAAAAGGCGTGATTATATGTATGTAGTATCTGATTTGGCATGTCGCAGTCGCAGTATGACGTCCATTGGTCTATTGATCGAACCTGTGATTCTCGCGGGAGTAGCCAATACCGGCGGCATGACAAATACTGAATATTGTATTGTGGATTATGCAATTGGCCACAGATTATTGCAACAATACATACTGTGTCCGTAGGTATTATTTTCAGGATTCTTGTAACAAACACTGAGGTATCAAGAGTATGGTTACTGTATGAAGATATTTTTGTCTTCTTGATACAAAACTGGTAGGAGGCCGTGGAAATGGATTCTGGAAGGGCTCGTGTCCAGACTATAAGGCGCGGACTAGCTTCGCTTCATATAATGCGGTGTGGAAGGCAAGAGAAAACCACCACTTTTTATTTCCCTAAAATGGAGTAATATGAACAGGATTATAATGATTGAACAGACTCGAGTTAGCGACTAAGAACCCGCGTGTAATCGGTCCCACGTATTACGAACAACTACCCACTGATTTAAAAAACGAACCAAATGACGACACGTTGTATTGCCAACTGAAAAACAGTTTATTAGATAAATAATATTATACTGTAAGTGAATATTATCAATTTGTGGAATAAAATAAATATTAATAATTATATTGACATTTGATCTGTACTTCATACTTATTATTTTTATTTAAATTGACATTTTCATTTATTTATTTTACTTTTACTGATCTGACATATTCACATAATATATATTTTAGTATTGACATCGTGATAAAAATAAGTTTTTTAATTTGATTTTACGAATTGACTTAGTTTAAATTATTCAGACATCTGTTAGAGTCCATTTGTATGATTGTAATTTTTGTTTTGACATTTTTGGTTTATTTTATCGTGTAATCTGTATTTTTTTTTTGACGATCATATTATTCTCTGACATTTTTATTATTATTGCAATGTAATTGTGAAAATGATAATGTGAAATAAATATATCTAATCTTATTGATGTTTTTTTTGTTCTTCTGGAAACTTATTAGGTATCATTCTATGTAACATTTGGTTTACAGGAACGCAGTGCTTTTGTATTACAGCTTCCTGAAAATAATACAACTCAGAATGAATTTGCAAAAATGTGAGAAGCAGTAACATTATTTCGGCAAGTTAGGAATTCTTTTTCTTCGTGTTGCTCACGCGGATAATAGCTGGGAGCCACCGGAAACAAATTACCGGGAGATGGGATCCCGGGATCCCGGGTTCTTCCACAGATTAATAATTAACTATCCTATGCCGAGATAGCAACGGTCAAATATCATCGTTACCTGTACAAGGTGGATTTATCTTTAATAGAACAACAGACGCATGTTTTTATTTGCTTGATTATTATTTTTAATTGACTTTTGGAGGAGTCCCGAGATGCGGGATCAGCTCCGTTGAGAGTGATACTGATGACTTGCGAAGGTTTATTAAGAACTGTGTCTCACAAGAAAAGCTCCATTCAGAATTTTACATAATAGAATTTGTGTGTTGCGCGTGCGGCTATTCGATAGCAAGAGGAACAGCGCTGGGGAGCGCGGAGAAAAGTGAAACAAAAATTTTCATTTTTCGATGGTCGTACTCGCAGCATTGGGAATGGGTGCCCTATAAACGACTCCACAAACTTACTAGATACCTACATTGGTCATATTTGAAAATATTAATATTCGTTAGTTACCTACAATTAAATCTCTGCAAAACATTGCTCATTACGTATAACAAAATAATACATACATACATACATATAATCACGCCTTTGTCCGTAATGGGGTAGGCAGAGCGTAAACGACCTATACAAAGGTCGTTCCGCCACTTCTGACAAAGTTTTGAGGGTTATTTAAGATAGATTTGTAGGTATATTGTTGTAGTGACAGGTTGTCAGCCTATCGCCTAAATTGCAATATACTAAAACCCTCGGATCCCTTAGCTGGTTTTTACAGGATGCACGGGAGGAAATGCAGCTTGAACATTCTATGATTTTGTTTCGCTCCCAGTCCAGCATGGAAGGCAACAAAATAATCTTGCACATTATTAGGCCTAAATATGATAGTGGTCTTTACTCAAACCATGTCAGATGCCTGATAGTTGTGCTACTAGGCGGTTTAAAAACTCTGACACCAGGATTCATCGGGTTCATAGACTCGATACCCACTCGACAGAAGAAGAATACGATATATTTGTTTAGGTATCTAAGTTTAATAGGTTCCATCACGAGTGTTATGCCTTTTTGAAATATTTAATCCCTAGACCGTCTTGTGACTTAGATTTCAAAATAATCAAGCTGTTTTCATAGTTATTTAGAACAAAATTAGGAACACAAAATGAAGAAGTTTAAGACAAAATAACAATCTACAGTAGTGTTTTTGAGTGTGAAGTTCGACTAATTGTCTCCGTAGAGTTGCCCCTATAGGTACATTGTAACTGTCTACACAAAGGGTTAATTAGTTCAACAGAAGCCTGTTAATAGCTACTCGCTAACTCGTAGTACAAATATGGTAATTACCAACTGGAAACCAATTTTCGAAATTATTTATCAATTAAGTAAATTGTGAACTAATGTGTACCAATTCTAAAACTAAACCTCTAATGATACCGACATTAAAATTGCTTTCTATTTCTATCTAACCTTAATTATTTTATTATTTTAACTAGTGAACCATGTCACATCAGCAGTTTTACTTACATAATAGGCTTGAATCTAGATACCACCAGCTAAAACCTATCTGTCACTTTCAAAATATTAAAATTTAAAAAGGACAGGCGATTCATACTCAATGCACGTTTACAAAGTATTTCTGTCAATATTATCCCCCATATCATATGACGGCGAAAAATTACAGATAACGCATAAAACCACAAATCAAAAACCGGAGAGAATAGATCTCCTGTACTTTTCCAATGTTTTTCGTCTAAACACTTTCAAATAGGTTTTAATTTTAGTTTAGCCGGCAAATCTAGAATCGAGCCCAATGCCAACTATAAGAGAATCTAATCTGTATTAAGTCATTTATTCTGGACTTGCTGGACATGCTGGACTGGAAGCGAAAGAAAAACATAGAATGTGCTAGCTGCTTTTCCTCCCGGGCAAGCTGTAAAAACCAGCTAAGGGATCGGAGGGTTTCAGTATATTGCAACTTAGGCGATGGGCTGACAACCTCTCACTACAGCAATATACCTACAAATCTATCCTCAATAACCCTCAAAACTTTGTCAGACGTGGCGGAACGAAGTTTGTTTAGGTCGTTTACGCTCCGTCTACCCTATTAGGGATAAAGGCGTGATTATATGTATGTATTAAGTCATTTATTTAGTCTACATAAAAAATACCACACGCGCAATGAGCTATTGGTAAAAAATTTGTTAATTGATGTGCCTCAAGGTTTTTGTAAACAACGCTAGTTTTGTATATTCTATACATCTTTTGAATGCGATCCAATCCGATCCGATCCAATTGGTATCAATCCAATCCAACCCGATCCCATGAGATCAACAATACCATACTACCTATTTTAAGGTGGTACCAGACCATAATTTTAATGGATTTACCTAAGTTTTGTATTATATTTCTTTAACTCAACCGTTATTAACCGTTGTTGTATATATATGTATATTATATATATATATAACCGTTAGTTGAGTTAAAGAAATTAACCGTTATTAACCGTTGTTGTATATATATATATATTATATATATATATATAACCGTTAGTTGAGTTAAAGAAATATAATACAAAACTTAGGTAAATCCATTAAAATTATGGTCTGGTACCACCTTAAAATAGGTAGTATGATATTGTTGATCTCATGGGATCGGGTTGGATTGGATTGATACCAATTGGATCGGATTGGATCAGATTAGTTGAGTTAAAGAAATATAATACAAAACTTAGGTAAATCCATTAAAATTATGGTCTGGTACCACCTTAAAATAGGTAGTATGGTATTGTTGATATACAGGAGTCGCAAGCATAGTCAAAAAATCGTCATAAAAGTATTGCATTATTTAACTATTATAGTCCAGTAAAAAGTTGTCCGAAAAAACAAAACAAGCTCTCTCCCGCTCGTTTTGAGTTAGTTCCACCCTGTCGATTTCAACGTAATCCAATTTAATGGTTTTTCGTGGCAGTTTCTAAAAAAAACAAGCACGTTAACTATTATTTTTCCATTAGCTTCAGGCGAAGAGCTGTTTTATTAATAAAGCAATCACTCTTGCTGCCATAACAATATTTTTATAGATGATATTATTTTTAACAGAAACCACCGGTAGCTGAACCTGAATTTAGACGATTAGTACGACAACTTGTGCCAGACTTATCACTTTGTGCCCTTTGCGGTGGAGGTTTCAGGCTATTGGTGTGCTGAAGCCAAATATTTTGTAAAGAAGCTTGGGTGGCGATTAAAGCAAAACGGTTCTGAACCCCGCGTCGTATCTGGTACAGCACATCTCGTTAACTATCCAACGAAGGAACGCTGCCAGTGTGATGGGTAACTTCCACCAGGTACGATTTGGAGCGGACTTTTTGACTAAGTAGGTTTTTGTTTTTAAGTTTGACATTGTGATTTATTATGAAATTTTGTAATTGACAGGTTCTGTAATCTTTCTAATAAACAAAATTAATAATTAATTTTATAACTGCCTCCTTGGTCTAGTGGTCAGAGTCATGGACTTACGATCCGGAAGTCCTGGAATCGATTCCCAGGGGGGGAACACAAAGTTGATATTTGTCAATTTATCAGTTTGTGAGGTTGTCCCCAGTTTGGTTAGGACATTGCAGGCTGAATCATCAATCAATGTTTGTCCGAAAAGAAAGAGGATTCTGTGATTCGGAGGGCACGTTAAGCCGTCGATCCCGGTCGCTGTCTTTGATAGGAGTCGTTATTCCAACCACGTCAGAGGCCTAAATAGCTGCTAATAGGCGGTTTGAAAACTCTGACACCTGGGTTTATCGGGTCTATCGACTCGATAATCCAATCGCTAAGAAGAAGAATTTTATATGATCAGTAGTGTGATTAAAACATATGGATCGTATTTATTATGATATATCAATAGAGGAAGAAAAATTTTTGACGATAAATGCAATCCGTAAATAAAATTCTGTAGTTCGACTTTACCACAGTACGGCCTGCAGTAAAAAATAGCCAATGTCACATACATAATCACATAAATACATAAAGTTACACCTTCACCCCTTATGGGGTAGACAGAAACTGCAATTTTCTCACGTCTGACTAATATTAAGGGGAAATATGTGTCGCTATCGAGACAGGTTGTCAGCGCATCGCGTAAATTACAATTCACTGTTACTCTCGAACCCTTTTACTGGTTTTAAGCAAGCCCGGGAGGAGAAGCAGATGGCACATTTTATACATTTTAACGCTCCCAGTCTAGCATGGAATCTATTTTAATGTACCTTCTAGGAAGGTGGCACATCTTCTAGGAAGATGGCACTCAACGATTATTTTCTGAGAATACATTAAGGTTTCACTTAAAAACGCACTTTTGTTAAAATTCGCTTTTCAATGCTTATAATGGTACGAATAGGCCACCACGTGTTTCGACTTGCTTTTACCTGACAATGCGAAAAGTTTGCTCGGAACTGCATGCACGCGGCTAGGCCGATTGTCTGCTCAACTAGGCTTCACATTTGTTTTGTTAAGAGCTCTTGTAACAAACACTACAAGTACCTACAAAATAAATTCAGTTCTCTGCTCCACTTCACTGGTTATTACAATGAAACTTTTTTTTACCGTGGTATACCTACTACCTACTACCTTCCTTGCTGGACTGGGAGAGATAGAAAAACATAGCATGTTCCAACTGCCCTTCCTCCCGGGCATGCTGTAGAAGTCAGCAAAAGGGACTCGAGGGTTACAGTGAATTGTAATTTAGGCGATGGGCTGACAACCTGTCACTATAGCAATACACAGTTCAATCTAAAAGTGCCCTCAATTTTTGTCAGACGTGGCGAAAGCGCCTTTTTCGAGGCGTTTAACGCTCTGCCTACCCCGTAAGGGAGAAAGGCGTGATTTTATGTATGTATGTATACCTACTTCTTCTTCTTCTTTCGTGTCGTCAAGAAATACGGGCTCTATCTTGCGTGGTATACCTACTATTGTGATGGGACAACCTGTCACTACAGCAATATACTTACCTACAAAACTATCTTAAATAACCCTCAATACTTTGTCAGATGAGGCGGAACGACCTTTGTTTAGGTCGTTTACGCTCTGCGTACCCCATTAGGAATAAAGGCAAATCAAAGACAGTGACCGGGACCGACGGTTTATCGTGCCCTCCGAAGCACGGAATTTTGTTTTTCTTTTCGGACAATCAGATGATTCAGCCTGCAATGTCCTAACTATACTGAGAAACCTTTCAAAGTGATAAATTAAAAAATCAACTTAGGCCCGTATATACAAAGCGAACTCAAGATTGAGAGAAATATTAAGTATGGATTTGCCAGGCCATATTGTACTGAAATGACATTTCTGATACGAATTCCCAGTCGCTGTCAGTCTCAAGTGCTGACTATAATTACGGGCCTTACTCCCCTGGGAATCAAACCCAGAACCTCCGGATCGTGAGCCCATGGCCCCGGAGGCAGTCAGTAAACATATTAATAAGTCTGAAACATCTGGTTATTTTATAATCTACATAACTATTGACTATTACCTCATGAATATAATCCATGTGGTTACAATAGGTACACAATATTCAATAGGTATTACATTAGACAGGCTCAGCTTGTAGGATTTGGTCTTCTATTGTCTGATAATCACCGAATGCTGACAGATGTCCTCGTTCACACAGATCTATATACATACAATCACGCTTGTATCCCTAATGGGCTAGGCAGAGCGTCAACGACCCTAATGAAGGACGTTCCGCAACGTCTGACAAGTTTTAAGGGTTGTTTAAGATAGATCTGTATATTGCTGTAGTGACAGGTGGTCAGCCCATCGCCTAAATTACAATATACTGAAACCCTATCCATAAGCTGGTTTTTACAGCATGCCCGGGTGGTAATGCAGCTGGCACATTCTATGTTTTTCTCTCGCTCCCAGTCTACTTACAAGTATACTTACAAATCTGTCTTAAATTATCCTCAAAGTCATTAGTCAGACGTGGCGGAACGACCTTTGTTTAGGTCGTTTAAGCTCTGCCTACCCCATTAGGGATAAAAGCGTGATTATATGTATGTTTGTAGTTACACCTGTATCCAGGAAGGAAGTCCTTAGCAACCTCTGGGTTTGCTCTACGTCTGACAACATCTACGTATGTATGTCTTTGAATTTGCAATAGTGATAAGTTGTAAGTCTATCGCCTAAATTGCAAAAAGCACTGAATCCCTCGTTTCGCTCTACTGACTTACAAATAAATACAAATACAAATGATTTATTCAATAAAACTCTCACATAATGCAGTTACATTAGTTCCCACACTAGGCACAGCCTGTATCGTATAGCAAACATACGTTATGACAGATTATTACAAAACAAAGGAAGAACAGTTAGTTACTATAATGGAATTAAATTTATATTAGATAGTTGTTAACATTAAAAGCAGCATTATTCAATATTTATTAAGATCAAATTAAATATATAAGAAAAATATGTGTAAGTTTGAGTATGTGTGTGTGTGTTTGTGTCAAGAAGAAAAAGAAAGAAAATAATTTTTTTTTGCTCCACAACACAATAACAACATGTTACAAAATTAAACTCATCCTAAAATAGAAATTATATTGTGTAATGGGAACAAAAATGGTCTCCACTCAGCATATTTACCAACTGCCTCCGGTGGTTAGTGCCATGGACTCCCGATCCGGAGGTCCTGGGTTCGATTCCCAGGGGGGAAACACAAAGTTGATATTTGAGAATTTATCACTTTGTGAATTTTTTCCCAGTTTGGTTAGGACATTGCAGGCTGAATCACCTGATTGTCCGAAAAGAAAAAGATTCCGTGCTTCGGAGGGTAAAGCCGTCGGTCCCGGTGGCTGTCTTTGATAGTGGTCGTTACTCTAATCATGTCAGAGGCCTGATAGTTGTGCTACTAGGCGGTTTAAATACTCTGACACCAGGGTTCATCGAGTCGATAGATTCGATACCCACTCGACAGAAGAAGCATATGTGCAGGAAGCAGAAGCAACCTACAGCACTGGTAGTCTGTGAAGCCAAAATGAAATGAAATGAAATGTGGACCTGTGTGTGTTGTTGAGAATTTTTCATAATAAGATCAGCTGTTCTAGCAAAGCTCAGTTCAGTCTTAGTATATAAGAGAGTGTCTTTAGATGCTTCGTCACAATTATTTTGGCTTGTCTCACTGCAATAGTATTTGATTTCACAGCACTTAACAATTTTGATGTAGATAAACCCAGACCCATAATCCAAGTGGTGCTGACTTCTTCAGTGGGAAAACGAAGCAACTGGAACATTCGATGTGTTTCTATCATTTTCAGTCTAGCTTAAAGGAGTTTTGTAAACGAAAATTATAGTAAGGACAGTAATTTACATATTTAAAAATACTGTCCGTCTTAAATAACTTATAGGTACAAAAGGATTTTGTGTTGATTTTTAAACGAACTTGATTTCCTTGCCAGAATTTCCTTAAAAAGTATCAATTTTCGATGTTTTTCCTCATCGCCTAATTGGATAAACATGATTCTATCATTTCCAACGGTATCATTTGTTTTGACAAAGGATGTCGAATAAGCAAGGAAGAAACAAACAAGAATCATTGTTTGAGAAGGGCGTGCCTCTGGTGAGACTTTGAATAAATAGATTTTCATTTTGAGTTAATCATACATTCTTTTATATACCTACAAAGAATTACCACTTCTCTTTGCAAGGGTGTCGACTAACGGATTTTCAGAGAATGGACAGCAGCGTTCCCTGGGTATTTAACAATTTGTAATTACTGTATTAGCCACACTGGAAAAAAATATCGGTAATATTAACCGATTTTTAGTTAAAATGCAGCCAATTGAAACAAACAGTTGTTTTATTGGAAGGAACAGTAAGGTCCTAACGGTTAATTTAACTGAGTAACCTTAAGCGAATTTGGTCAGTACATTCGCAGCTATTGTTGTATAAGTACTTATTTCTGTTTGTCAACAGTATTGGGTACTGTATGTGCCTGTACTGTTGAAAACGATAACTGGAACTGTCATTCAGGTAAAACAACTGTTTGTTTTAGTTGGCCCCATTTTAACTGGCAAATCGGTAGTTATTTTTTTTTTTCATTGCAAGACGTCCAATTGGCGTGCTAAGCGTAGAGAGTATTACAAAAGTCTCCAAGCTATGGAAGGCCCATGTCCCGCTGTAGGCTTTATTATAATAGTTCACCAAAGAATAAACAAACCAACAAATCTCTCGCTACCGTTTCCCTGCCATGTACCTTCTTATACGACATTAGTAGGTAAAATGCAATTTATTGGATACAACATAAATTATCGTAACATTGATTATTATACTCGACTGCCCGATAGATGGACTTAAACACATAAATATAGGTCAATAAACGACTCTTACATAAGAAAATATTGGTACCGGTAGAGAAACATTGACTTCTCTTGACATTGATATTTTTAATGATAAACTTAAAAAAATTAAAAAGACTTTACTGTCTGCTTTACAATCCTCAAATGTCTCAAATGTCTAAATTACCCTTGGACTTTGTCATTGTTTGGTCGCCTAAATTTAGTTTTAATTTTGTTTTAATTTAGAATAATTTCTATTTTGTCTTATATGACCGCTTCTTTGTAATTTGGTGCACGCCGTGGCAATCTTTAAGTAAGGCTCCACTAAGCATATTATTTAAGTTTGGTTTTTTTATCATGAATTGTATGAGTGTGTGTCCTTGTTGATTGTCTTTAAATAAATAAAATAAAAGAAAGTAGAAAAAGAGAATGGGCGCTTTTCCACCAGACGGCACGGCGACGGTGCTGTCACTATGCAGTGGCGCTATTTCGCACTAGATAGAGTGCCGTCACAATGCCGTGGCTCTGTTTTCCACTAGACGGCACGGTGACGGTGCCGTCACGATGCCGTGATTCTGTTTTCCACTAGACAGCACGGCGACGGTGACGTCACGATGCCGTGACTCTGTTTTTTCACTATACAGCACGGCGACGGTGCCCTCACGATGCCTTGATTCTGTTTTTCCACTAGACAGCACGGCAACAACACGGCAACGTCCACCTAATTCTAATTTGAGGGCACGTACACACGCGCATGCTTTGTACGAATACAAAACACATGCAGTTTGGCAGGCCGGCGACGGTACCGGTGGGAATCAATGCCGTGCCGTTGCTGTGCCGGCAAGTGGAAAAGCGTGCCATAAATTAATTTACATAGATTATCTCTTACACGTCTAGTCGAAAAACGCCGATTGTACTTGAGGGAGTATTTATATTGGCTCAGCAGTTACCTTAACAAGCCGCTGTATTTATAGAAAAGCGAAAGTAATCGGACTTCGGTTTCTATTTGTTTCTGCGCCATCAGTTTTTACTGGAAGATTGCCTATTGTGATGCCGGCAGTTCGGTCAACTACCCTATCGGCAGTTCTGAGGATTGCTTTTACTCCGAATAGGACCCAATACATCTGATTTATTTATATAGAATCGTTTTGCCCATTCTATTCAGTTTCATCTATCGGGATGAAACGAGGAAGTTGACCGAAACCATTCTTAGTGAAATTAGACTGTTCTTTTATTATATTGCTGACATATTCATTTTAGTAAGTAACATGATTTGAATATACCTAAGAAGAGCTATTTGGTATTTGTGGCTTCAGCTCACCCCTATCATCGCTTTCCCCCCAACCTAGACTATAATATAATATACTAGCTGTGCCCGCGACTCCGTAGGTACGCGTGGTAGTTATGATTTTAAACAGCAATGTATTTTTTTCTTGCATACTGGCCTGGGAGAGAGAGAAAATCATAGAATGTGCCAGCTGCATTTCCTCCCGAGTATGCTGTAAAAATCAGCTAAGGGATTTGAGGGTTTCAGTCAATTGTAATTTAGTCGGTGGGCTGACAACCTGTCACTTCAACAATAAACCTACAAATCTATCTTAAATAACCCTCCAAAGTTTGTCAGACGTGGCGGATTGACCTTAATTTTGGTCGTTAACGCTCTGCATCTAATGGTCAGTGGCGGACCCATCAAATTTATAAATGCTTTAACGTTTTGTAAACTGTAAGTGCTAAAGATTTGATTAGGTTTTCATTGTTTTTACTATAAATACATAAAAAGATCTCTATACCGTGTATTTATAGGTGTCGCTGTACGATTTGGCGATATTTTTAGATTGCGGTAGTAAGAATTTTCTTGGTAACACTAATACCTCTAATGAACTTTTGAGTTTTTACCGCGTCAGAAAGCCGTCGACTTCGCCAATCCCAGGGAGTCTCAGGTCACTCAGCCGCGGTTTTATTATCGGCGGGTTCGCGATCCCCTTGCTCGATTTAATTTTATAATTGAGCCTATTCGTAGTAGCAAAAAAGTCCATATGCGACTTTTTCTATCATGAGGGAACATAAAGGGACAACAATTTAAGCAGGAATAGATCACTCCGTTCTTTACATTTATGGCGCCAAAGACGGTCGGGGTCGGGTTGTCCATCGTCTCAATGAACGTTTTAATCTCTTTACTCTTATTTATTTGTGTCATTACGAATCGCCTTAGCCAAGCCTAACACGTGTATAACACGATTCTTATTGCGTAATGAGACTTAATGTATTCTAATGAGATTTTGAAAAAACAGGGTTCAATTTTCTGTCTAACCCTAAGTCAGGTGGCGTGGTTTTTTACGTATATGTATAAAGGTTAAGGTGAGGTAACTTTCAGCCGAATAAAAAAACATCAAATCGAGTAAAAAACAATCAAAATTTAATTTCCTACTTACCCCCCAACTCAGGTGGCGTGATTATTTGTAACCTTTGTTTTTTCCTAGATGATTGTTATAATCATCTCCTTAGCCTTATCCCGTATCTCACGGGGTCGGCTTCCTAATTTAGGGGATTGAACGAGGGTACTGGTTTTTACACAGAGCGACTGCCATCTGACCTCCGCAACCAGAGAGGACAGACTGTCTGGGAAACCAGACCCAATCCTAAATTAGGTCAGAGTTTTCAAGCCGCCAATGCTTAGCATTGGACTCTGATATGGCTTAACGACTAATATCTACGGTATTAAACGATATAAACCGGGACCAACGGCTTAACGTGCCTTCCTAAGCACGGAAAAACGGAAAATTCGAAAACCGAAAACACATTGTTACGTGGTGGAATTCGAACCACGTCCTCCCGCTCAGGAGGCAGCGGCCCTATCCACTACACCATTGGGCTCTTTTTATCCTAAGTTTGATCGACATCGGTTAAAAACCAGCCAAATTCGAATTTCCTGCATACCCTCTAAGTGAGGTGGCGTGATTATTTGTACCCTATATTTTTTGCTAGATAACAATTAGTCAAATAAAAGCTCGGGAGGAAATGCAGCTGGCACTTTCTATGTTTGTCTCTTGCTCCCAGGCCGGCATGGAAGAAAAAGCATTTTTGAATATTGTCTTTTAAATTGATATTTTGGTGATGATAAGAAAAAGCTGCAGACTCAAAGTCGGCGTAAAAAAACAGGGTTGTTGTAAATTTAACGAAGTGGTACATAAACAACATTAATTCAGTAGGTAGCGAGTAAATACCAGCAGAGAAATCTGATTGAGAAGAAGAATCTTAAGTAAAATTCGTTTAAATTTGTAAATCTTGTTTTAGTACATGGTAAACAGTAAATAAAGGCAAAAATTGCTAGGATGATATCGAGTTCGGTATTAATTTAAATCTCGAATACCCGATCATCTATTGAACTCTAGACTTTGATAGTCTATCTTCCAACCTTAAATAAATTTTACTGGTATTTCACCATGCGCAATCCATTTCAAGTGGGAGCTAGTTTTCAGGTCACCGCGCACGCCGCTAGCTGAAAGGTTCTTCGCTACAAAAATATTTTGACTACCTCCTTGCCCTTTGAAATTAAATTAGATATTTAAATAGTATTTCAAATTCGGAACACAGGTGGTACGGTTCATTGGACTTGGAGTGATGGAAGTAATAATAAAAGCCACACGTATAGAATGTAGAATATTGTGAGTGGAGTATTACAGTAGTATACTCACCACGCATGGGCATAAGCAGGTTGGCGAGCGCAGTAGAAAATGTTATATTTATCTACTGCTTTTTCTGTGGAGATATGGGGTGATATTATTCTAACACCGAATTTTGCATTCTTCGAAGACAATTCCATGTTTTATCGGCCATGTGAGGTAATAAATCTTAAGTGAGGAGTGCAGGCACGTCAATGCGAGCGAGTGAATGCGAGTAATGTACTCGATCGCGCGCCAAATCTCCGCAGGAATGCGAGCCGGGTTGTAAGAGCCGTCACGCTCGAGATATATCACCGACTCTAATTTCGAATACAACGCTTCTTTACATGAAGAGATTTGTAGGTAGCTTCATGCGTATGAATTAATGCAGTTATGTACTCGATCGCGCTCCAAATTTCCGCAGGAATACGAGCCGGGTTGTAGGAGCCGTCACGCTCGAGATATATCACTGACTCTGATTTCGAATACAACGCTTCTTTACATGAAGAGATTTGTAGGTAACTTCATGCGTATGAATTAATGCAGTAACGTACTCGATCGCGCGCCAAATCTCCGCAGGAATGCGGGCCGTGTTGTACGAGCTGTCACGCTCGACATATTTTACCGACTCTGATTGCGAATACAAACGCTTCCTTCCGTTCTAAAAGGCTTTCCTTGATCAAAGAACTTTGATGGTTTATGTAATTACGAAAACCCGTAATTGCTTCTGTGTCCTTGTATCTTGGATTCACTTTTCTTACAATGTTTCGTCCTACGTTCTTTGAGCAGAAATTATAACTTATACGATAACTTAATGAACGAACAACTATCAACAAGTTGCAAAAATCTTTGCACGTCTTTCATACATACATACATACATAAATCACGCCTTTATCCCTTACGGGGTAGGCAGAGCGTTTAACGCCTCGTAAAAGGCGCTTTCGCCACGTCTGACAAAAATTGAGGACAATTTTAGATTGTAATATGTATTGCTTTAGTGACAGGTTGTCAGCCCATCGCCTAAAATCGCACGTCTTTCATTAGTAAGATAAGATAAGAAGATAAGAATATACTTTATTTCACAGAAAAAAACATAAGAAAGAGGAAAATAAAACCAATAGTTGTACAAATAGGCGGGCTTGTTGCTAAGCAGCATCATTATATCAGATTATTATATCGTGCTATTCCGATATTATTACTATCATTCTATGAGCATTTTTAAACGTTTTAAACTTTGTTGAAGTAAGTACTATTAAAAATCTGAAACATTGGATTTCTATTTTATAATAGTTACTAATAGCCCACCTAATATCGTGCTCTTTGTGCTCTACCACCTGCATGAGAGCGCAATTAATACAAGCCACAGAAGACGCGGTGAGAGTTGGCGACAACTGGGCTAGAGAAATTTGAGATGGGGTTTGACTTGCCGTCGACTTGATAAAAGAAGAAGAAAAAGAATAGTTACTTGATCAATACATAAATATTATTAATACCAATATCAAAGGTTTACCATCAAATCAAAGCGTTCTTCATATATTCAAATATTTTATTGCTAATCTCGTTTGAATAAAAATATCTCTAAGAATTTACAGACAAGGAGAGTGAGTGAACATAAGTTATTCACTGCTCGAAGCTCGTATTATGCATGACTCGCCTTACAGGAGATTACATTAGAATGCCACATGAATGACAATTCAACCCTCAATTTTGAACATGTTACAATAGGTAGTTAAGAGCTAATCAATTACATTGGATAACAAGAAAATAGCTTATACAGGACGCAATTAATATAATAATTTCCTTTTCATAGGAAAAATAGGTAAATGTTTCAGTACGCCGTCTGCCAGGAGGGATTGAGCGCGGTATAATACCTTCAAGATGTTTAATATGCTGTGGATAAATATTATTCCCGAGATAGAGTTGTTAGTTCTTATTAAATCTCGAGGAAGTGGAATAGCAATGTTGCGCTTGTTTTCTGCAAGGCAACTACTTAGTTCCTTATTCTCTGAGAGTATAATTAAGTACGTACAAACAGCAGTCGCCAACTTAAGTTACTCAACAAACTTCAGATTTTCAGGAAGGGAAATACGACTGGGTACGTTTTGCATGGAAATTAGGAAACGTCAAAAAAGTTAGCAAAAGTCAAACCGTAAAATCTGTATAATGTGGTCAACATTCGTTGTTCAGTTTCGTTGACTGAATTACCCCTGTCAGTTTGTGGGATGCTGTACACCAGTATAACTATACCAAAGGTTGCATCGTGTGGCAAAAAGTAGCATCCAAACAAAACAAAAGGTGTACTTTTTGGAATGGTATGTATAGCGACGCTTATAGTATATAATTTTTTTTAATTAAACTATATTATGACTACAAGCAAATACACAAAAATACACTGGCTGATTTTTGCCTATTATTGGGATATTTTAATTTCAAGATTGATTTTTGGATATTCTCATATCAATGAATTAAAATAATTATCTCGGTAATGTGGCGCTTGGGCCAAAAATTACGAAGGATATTTTTGATTTCTGTTGATTTGTAGAATCGAATGGTGTAGGTCTGATTGTCATTTGCAGGTTCCTCGCAAAAATATAACATCCCTTTGCAACCCATAAATCAATCACATGAAAAAATTACCAACACACTAAAACAACTTTCCACCAAGTGGAATTCACTCACCGCGCTGCTCAACTCATAAATTACAAGAAATGTTTATCTTCTGAACTCCGTAAGTACTTTTGAAGTTAACACATTTTCTGCCTTACGCATTACGCAAAGTAATCTACTTTATAGGAACCCGTTAGAACAACTTTCGCTGACTCAAGGTTAGGTGATGTTTAGATGCTAAAGTACGTTTATTCTACAGCTTCGAAAATAATAAAGTGATTTAAGACCGTATTTATAATCCGCTCTCGAGTATGACATCTAGTTTGAGTTCGCATTAGAAATGTAATTTCAATACAAAACGACCTGTAAAATACGAAATGAATATTGCTCGAAATCTTGAATACAAGGCTGAGAGCATTTTTGCACTGCTTCGTATTCGGTTCGTATTCGTTTAAAATTATATGGATTAGCGCGAAAGTGTATGAAAGCTTCCATATATTTTTTCACGGATACGAACCGAGTAGTGCAAAAACGCTCTAAGTGTTGGGCTCAATTCAGGAGAGCCACTAAAATAAAAAATCTTATTTGACGTAATTAAACCATATTGTTATTATGCGCGTAATTGTCAAATGACATTGCTAAATTGATTTTGACGTGTCTAAGGCTCATATTTATAAAGCGATTTCAAATTTGAGAGCAATATTAAGTATAGATTTGACCTGAACTCAAACTCGCTGTCACTCATGAGAGCTGATTATAAATACGGAAATAAATGCTATTCTACGCGCGTCAATTTCTAAAAAGCCTTAAGGTCTCGCTTTGTGTTTTGTATTCATAAAACATTTTGTTTGATACTTAAATAGCGCCTTTAATGCAGGCGAATCTGCCGCGTGGACAGTTATCTTTTTTGATATATCGCTACTATCTTCTAATAAATTGGGCATGAGAATATGCGTATTCACCATTAAGCATGATTTAAGGTCCCGTAACTCAGGTGTGACATATAATCGATGGTGGGTGTTACAAGGAAGGACATCCTGCCCGACCCTTCGTGGAACAATTAATTTTCATACAGCATCGGAACATTGGCTCGATTTATGAACCTTTGGACGGTTTATGCTGAGTGAGTTCAAGCTCTAAGGTCTTTTAAATGTCTATGTTAATTTATAGATCTATTCTGATAATAGAAAGTGTTATTATGAAACGACTTTATCGAGAATTCTACAGAGAATAATTTTATCAAGGCTTTATTACCGAAGAATATGATATCCATCCGTAATTTCTTAGCGATTCGCGGAAAATATTCAATTTGTTATTCGTTATTTAAAAAAATCTCTGAAATAGGCCTATTTACTACAGTTAAATATTTCAGTCAATATTTTATAAAACAACCTATTTAAATATGAATGTGTCTCCAACACAAAATTATATCGCTGAAAATCATGTTTCAAAAGGAAACACGATTAAAATTTGCTCATTAGCTTTTCTCTCTGGCATGAATATCCTTCGTCACCTGTTCAGGGTGGCAGTATTGCGTAGGTGACGGTGGCAGACAGCAGTAAGCCACTGTCATTATTCATATTTCCTTTACGTCACCCGAACCTTCCGTTTACCCCATAATATGTCGTCAGAGGGGGGTCGGGGGGATTACTTGTCTTGAAACAGATGTGTTCTGTCGGATAAACATAATTTACTAACTACATCTGCCGGAGCTAACTAAATTACTGCACAAACATCTACCTGAGCACGGAGGAAATTCAATAAACTACTGGCGGCAAAGAAATAAATTGAAAGTAAGATTACTGTTTCGTGAAAGTCTGAATCAAAGGGGACCAGGTGCCACGGCTCACAGAAGAACCACAAATTGTACCTAGTGGTTTCTTGAGTCCAACTCGACTCGATAAGTTTAAAGTGGGTAAGTTCTCGAGGCTTCGGTATTGCAGTATTTACTGTTGAAGTACTGCCAATACTAAGGTAAACGAATTTTTGCAACTCGGGAAATTATTTAAGCAATCCAACTGTTATGGAATTCATTATAACGGTTCCAATAGTATTTTTATTAAAAACTAATCCAAACAGAAATGTATTTAATCGAGGCGAGCTTCGTACAATAAAATAAAATCGGGTAAAGATACCCTTACTTTTTTATAAGCATTTTAAGCGTGTTTTGGATATCTGTCTTATAAAAACGCGCAAACTTTCTGACGACGGGACTTTAAAGAGCACCTGCTACTTTCTCAATCGAACTGTTTTGGACCATCTTGCACAGCTGCAACATTATCTGCTCATTATCGTAGACGGACTTTTATACGTCTATTAACTGTGTATCAGATGTAAAATATTCTGAAAATGAAATCGGGGGGCCCGCCCCATGACGCGTCAAGTCGAGAGGGAAGCACGGATGCAATTGATATGTATTTTTCAAAAACGTAGGTTCGTAGGAACAGCTACTTTTTTACACTACTAGTGACATTTTAAAAAAACTTTATAAATTAAACCCTATCGGAATGCAGGGCCCTTGGTCAGGAGCCGACAGTAAAATTAATAAATTTTAGTATAATAAGTTAGACCAGTTAGAACCAACTTTGAGAGTGCTCTGAATATTAATACGGGGGTCAGAGCTAAATTAATTTTATACAAACCAACCTCAGATCCACAGGAATTTATTATATCAAAATTCCTTTTACGTTCAATCTGGAAATCACGCCCATTGAATATCTCATTCCACTTTATTAGCGACCCGAGCGATTCTTATTTCACATAAAAATTTATACGGATCCTGACGGTCCTGTTATGAATTTGCACCGTATTGAAAATGATGAATTCATTAAATAATTAATTAAAAAGTTTTGTGCTTTCAAAAATATATAAATGGTATTTATTTTAGTTAAGCCACAGAAACTAGAAAAAACCGGAAATTACCTTATTAATAAACTGAACGAAAGATTTGATAACTCATCAAATCTTTGACCAACTTAAGTTTTGATTGGCTTTATATTATTTGTTCCTTTTTAATTACACACATAAATAATACCAAACATACCTAATTACTTGATAACATAATTAATATTTCTATCAAGGTAAGCAATTTTATCGCTCTAATAATAAAATTGTGTTAAGATTTTAAATCGAAAAGCATTTTCTAGTTTGTATTGGCATCGTTCCACAATTGCATCGAGACTGCATTGAACTTTATAAACGCTTGCCTCACAACCAAAGGTAACGGTGGAGAGACTACAAAGTTAATACAGGGTCCAAAAATCATCTATCAGAAAAGACGTAAAACTAGAGTACCTATGCGGAACCATACAAAATAAAAACAAGAATGAAGTATGCACAATGTTTTGAGCTAATTTTATTATTTTGAAAGTGACTATCGTGTGATATTTTTTTTATAGTGATAGATTTTAATTTTAGTTTTAGCCGTTGGTATCTAGAATCGAGCCCATTGGATAGGTAAAAACATAGTTAAAAGCATTTCCTTACATCTTGTGTGGGTACAGCATTTTATAGAGTAATTTCTTAGGATAAAGTTCTTAGTTAATTTTGGCTCGATTCCATATCAACATTTTCGCTTGAACTCGGTTTGTATAAAAATAGTTTTTTAGCGTGAAAAGTACTAAAAAACTGTTTTATGCACAGTGAAATTGCGGAAGTAAGGTGATCTACCAAAGAAACTGAACAACATAATATTATAAGGAACTAGCGACCCGCCCCGGCTTCGCACGGAAATTATCATGTTTCTCTACTATATTATGCAAGTATTATACATATAAACCTTCCTCTTGAATCACTCTATCCATTAAAAGAAACCGCATCATAATCCGTTGCATAGTTTTAAAGATTTATGCATAAATAGGGATATAGGGACAGAGAAAGCGACTATGTTTTATACTATGTAGTGATACAGAATATATAATCCTCCTCTACGTGATCAAGAATTTCCTACGTTTGCTTAGCTGGAACGGTTATTTTGTTTTTTATTAGTGAATTATATGCTGGCTGAAATGCTATAGAAATATGAATTATGTTATGTAATCTGCATCTCTCTTAACTAGACTGCGGTTAAGTTCCAACAGCATTCTAAAGGTGTTAGCAATGAAGCTGGACTCGCCGATGACCAGACATTTTGTGAGCGTTCTGGTTAGAGGTAGGGTGCTAGTTCAATAAGTTTAATTTAAGGTAGTTTATAATTATTATTATTTTTACTAACATAGTTGGTTAAGGCTTATCTGTTTGTTTTTTTTTTACTAATAAGTGAGCTATTTGTTGCTAAAATAAAGAATTTTATTATTATTATGTAAGCCTTTTATAAAAAAACAAGTAATTTATTTTTTGTTCTTTATGGCGTTCACTACATTTTTTTCGAGCTCTTACGGCCAGTTCCAAAACTTAAAACTCCTTGTTCGCTTAGCTGGAACAATATTTTTCCCATAAATAAAAAACTTTGGATTGAATTTGTGAAATAAATGTTTTTTTATTGTTATGGCAATGCCAGGTTCATTACAATTTTTTAGAGCTCATGGTGCCAACTACTTGATAAAACGTTGAGTTTATTTTGTTATGTATTGTTATACACATACATAGTTATTGGCATGTATAGTTATTCATATACAGCCGTATGCACCCGGAGCGATGGCCAAATGTCGTCACCCAATGGGTCCCCCTGACGGACAACGTTGACGGGGTAGACCTCGGAAAAGATGGCGAGACGACCTGGACGCATATCGCAAGAATTGGGGGGGGGTTGCCAAATATCGAGAGAGGTGAAAGAAGGATGGGGAGGCCTTTGCCCAGCAGTGGGACAGCATAGGCTAATCATAAAAAAAGTTTAGAACCTTTTTACTTTATTTCTAGTGAACGCAAACTGACTTTTATAAAATCCGGTTCACTAATATAGAAGTTTGAACAACATTATAAATTCCATCAGATAGATTTATTCTAACAGAGCCTATCATGCTTACAAAATAAACTGAGCTAGTATAGCATCTAATTTATTTTTTATGCCTCGTTTCATCCGAGCTCCGAGTACTAACCGACCCTCGCCGGGGAAGGCTTTAGCTGCAATAACAAGAGCTCTGTTTATTTTCTTTATCTCTTACAGCGTGACCGCCTTGGCGGTTCAGTGGTTAGAGCCGTGGGTACGGAATTTATAGAGTTGTGGTTTTGATTCATTCTTAGGCAATAAGCGCTTTGCAAGTCAGTCGTGTAGTGCAGAGATTTAAATGTGTATTTAAAAAATATTTAATATATTTATTTAATTGAATAATTTATACATACATTATTATTAATTAATGAAAGCTTTTTGTTAGTTTATTCTAATTTGTGACTCCATCTCGATTTTTCTAAATCAGATTTTTTTAAAGAATGTTAGGTACTTTTTATAGATAAGACAAGTTTTTTTAGAGCTATGAGCAAACAGGTTCTGTTATTTTTTTTTTTAATGCTAGTTCTTTTAGTAATAAAATGCAACGAACCAACAAATTACTCGCGGAAAATTAAACACTGATCCTTGAAAAAACACGTTGTGCCTTATCTTGGTCTTGCCGCCGCCATGTTGCCGCGAACATAAAAAATCCACCTTTAACATAATTCCTGTGATAATTAACTAGAGGATTAATTAAAAGGAAAATCTTGCGGTGGCCGGCTTTTGATAATGTTCTTTGCGAAACCGCCTGAATCGGTTTTTGGAAGTTACATTGAGTGATGCATAAACACATTTAATATGTAAGCTTCTGTAATAAAAGTATGACAAGAGTACGTTCGTGAGTCGCAGTGCACATAACAGCACTGACTATATTTTTCACAGTTTCCATAGAAATGAGACAATTATTTTATTATGAATTCCTAAAGTTCTTAGGTATAGTTTTAATTTTAAATATTTATTTTTATTTTATCTGTTTCCTGCCCCTATTCTAATAGACTTTTAAGATCTATAATAAGCGCTAACCAAATAGACCATTGAACGTTTAAAAAAAAAATAATAACAGTAAAATATTGTAAATTATCCCATAAAAATACTGGTGTAATTAAAATTTGCTAACCAAGCTTTAAGGAATGAACCTACACAACTTTCCCAAGAAACATAGGTCAATATATGATTTTCTTCATACTTACTATATTTCACAGAAGTGGACATCGGTGAACTAAAACATTCTCGCATGCTGATCAGCTTCAACTTATTCAGTCACTCATCAACGCTCAATGCACGTCAAAATAATGAATAATAATTCAAAAATTAATAGAACTTTGTAATGAATGGATGTACTGTTCAGAAAACTGGAATAATAACACAATTAACAGATAAAACATATTATCCAGCCATAACATCGATCATTTAACAAAGTAGCCACTGATACCAAACATTCAAAAAAAAAATACTGTTCCCGCGTTCCCGCCATTATAGACAAAAATAGATTAGAAAGTTGGACTCAACTGTCAAATGTCACATCTCAGCGAGTATATGTTTTCATTGACATGTCGGCTCTACATTTTAACTACATTCTACTTTTAAGTACATAAACAAACAATAGCGTGGACGAATTTTTAAATGATAAATCATTAAATTGAGGCATAAATCATGACATTTATAAGTTAAGAACGTATTAATTTAAACATTTATTTATTTTATCACTAATGTAATGAATGAACTATTATTATTATAATGACTATTGTGAAAATTTTATTGAAATTGAAAATGTTTGTTGTGATGATTAGTAATTATTTTGAAATTTAATTAAGAAAATTTTATATAATATGCAGCACTCTCACCCGGGTTCATATAAGAAACAAACTTATTTATGTAACAACAGTGTACCTACCATATGATTGCAAATTTTTTTTTTTTTAAAAAGCACTTTTTTTACACCCGCCGGTATAAAACTGTGTTTAGTTTAGTTATGATAAGCAAAGCACCTTATTTACCCTGAGCGCTTTTAAAATCCCCCGGAAGCCCGTCTTGAGTCCGGGGATTAGCTTGCTTTAAATAACAGAGGTCTAAAGGGAAAATTTATATCAACAACAGTAAGTATTTCGCCACATACTCGTACATAATCATTCTTATTTCTTCCATGCTGTTGTTTAAAATGAACGAATTCTTTCAGTTTGCAGGAAGCTCTCCCTTTAATTTTTGTTTTATACATAAAGTAATTGAAAACAAGTTTCACTTCCTAAAACTGTTAATTATGAAGATACAAGTAACAAATAGTCAATCACTTCTTCTGCGCTATAGTGGCAGCGTAGCAATTTGGTACGAAACGTTATGCGTGGACGTGATTTGCGTTGTTAATAAATTAAAATATCTATCATTACATACATATAATCAAGCCTTCCCTCTTTTATCACTAATGGGGTGGGCAGAGCGTAAACGACCTAAAAAAAGGTCATTCCGCCACGTCTGACAAAGTTTTGAGGGTTATTTAAGATAGATTTGTAGGTGTATATTGCTGTAGTGACAGGTTGTTAGCCCATCGCCTAAATTGCCATATACATAAAACCCTCGGATCACTTAGCTGGTTTTTACAGCCTGCCCGGGATAAAGTGCAACTGACACATTCTATGTTTTACTCCCGCTCCCAGACAGCTCCCAGTTAATTGGATTATTACAATTTTAAATCAGAATAAAAATGCCACCGTTGGAATAAAATAAAGCCACAATTAATTGGTAACAGACCGCCAATAATATTAAAATGTTTATTATCACGGAAAGCAATTCCCGTTGCAAGCCGCAGCACAATACACGCCGGGAACAGCTTACTGTGCAATGGCGGGTAGAGGTGCACACACTGCATTTACGAACACAGTAAATGATAAATACATACATACATAAAATCACGCCATTATCCCTAATGGGGTAGGCAGCGCGTAAACGACCCAAAGGAAGTTTTGAGGGTTACACAAAGCATACATAGTAAAGGTATGTCACCTGATCTGTGGTTGTTTAACATTATTGCTTTAGTGACAGGTTAGCTGTGCTACTAGGCGGTTTCAAAACTCTGACACCAAGGTTCTTCGGGTCGTTGTTCGACTCGAGAATTCACTCGCTAAGAAGAAGTGACAGGTTGTCAGCCTATCGCCTAAATTGCAATATACAGAAACCCTCGAAGAAAATGCAGCTCCTAGTCCAGCTTGGAAGAAATGATAAATGATATAAATTATTGCTTCCATGCTGGACCGGGAGTGATAGAAAAACGTGGAATTTAGTAAATGTAAGGGGCATAAAGTTAGTTATCGGTACTGCGTACAGGCCACCCGCGCACGGGCCAATAGTGCAAACTTTTCTGGATGAATTAATGGATACGATTTCAGCGTTACATAATTTCGATAACATCATTTTATTGGGCGATTTCAATAAAGATCACTTAAAAGTTCAAGAAGGTGGTCATCATCTCCCTAGCCTTATCCCGTATCTCACGGGGTCGGCTTCCTAATCTAGGGTATTGAACGAGGGTACTGGTTTTTACACAGAGCGACTGCCATCTGACCTCCGCAACCTAGAAGGGAAACCAGACCCAATCCTAGATTAGGTCAGAGTTTTCAAGCCGCCAATGCTTAGCACTGGCCTCTGATAAGGCTTTACGACTAATATCTGCGGCATTAAACGATATTAACCGGGACCAACGGCTTAACGTGCCTTCCGAAGTACGGAAAAAGCACCGAATAAACGTACATATGAAAATCGAAAACCGAAAAACACATTGGTACGTGGTAGGATTCAAACCACGACCTCCCGCTCAGGAGGCAGCGGCCCTATCCACTACACCATCGGGCTCTCTAGTTGGGTAAATTTGTCCAATTCTTACAAAGCTCGGGGTTAAATCAAATTGTCACAGAACCAACACATTACACAGACCACATCACTACTCTTATTGATGTTATTTGTACAGATATTCAGTCTAAACAAGTTGACTTACATAAAATTTTAAATGAAAATGGTCATCGCATGGTATTTGCGACACTTAATATAAAAAAAGTAAAATTTACTCCCAGATCTATAGAATATAGGCCCATCAAAAATATTAACTTAAAATTATTTGAACAAGACCTTTTGGCTTATGATTGGAATTCTCTACTTACTTGCGATTCAGTTAATGACATGGTTCAAATTTTTAACATTTTCGTTTTGGACCTTTTTGATCAAAAGATCTTATTTAAAAACAAAGGTAATCCCTTTGTTTACTGATAATTTATTTCTATTAATTGACTTAAAAAATAAAGCCCTGGAAATATATCGATTGACTGGCCTTGACTCTCATAAGCAATATTACAAAAGTTTGAAAAAGCAACTAGAGTGTATGATAGTTAATGACAAACAAGCGTACTTTAATCAATTTATCAACGAAAATTCAAATGATCCCAGGATGCTATGGAAAAATCTTAAGAGCGATGTTTTAATTGATTCAGGCAAGAATGAACGTCTACCACAGCAGCTAGCAGATCCTGATAAAATTAACAAGCACTTTTTAAATATCCCTTGTGAAGAGAATGTACCAATTACAGAATATAGTTACTTTCAGTCACATAAGTACGTTGACAAAGTTTTCAGCTTGGACACGGTGGAAGAGACCGATGTTGCTAAGGCAATTTTGTAAATTAAATCAAATGCCCAGGGTAGTGATGGCATTAACATGGATATGATTTTATTAACACTTCCGTTTACTTTGCCATATATAACTGCAATTATTAATAAATCAATCGTTTCTTCTACCTTTCCTTTGTTATGGAAAACTGCTCTAGTGACACCTATTCCGAAAATTCAAAATCCGACTGAACTAAAGGACTTGAGACTTATTAGTATTTTGCCGTTTTTCTCAAAAATCCTCGAAAGGATCGTTTTTTGGCAGTTTTCCAAGTTTACAGAGGTAAACAATATCCTACCAGACAGGCAATCGGGTTTCCGCAAGCTGCATGACACCGGTACTGCTCTTTTTGACGTAATTGATAATATACTTGATGCCCAGGATAAAGGTCAAGCAACTATACTTACTCTATTGGATTTTTCCCGAGCGTTTGACTCAATAAGTCTATCTCTGCTTTTGGAAAAATTATCTTACTATGGATGTCATTCCCACACCATAACTTGGTTTAAAAGTTACTTATTAGGTAGACATCAGGATGTTAAGTTGCGCTTACCTGATGGAAATAGTAAATTATCTCAGGTAGAGTCGGTTTATGGAGGTGTGCCTCAAGGGTCAATTCTAGGTAGGGGACCTAGAATTGACCCATTCATATTTATATTGTACACATCGGACATAGTTAATCAAATTCAACACTCAAAATTTCATATTTACGCCGATGATGTTCAGATTTATGTTCATATCAATCCTCTTGATGTTTCTTCTAGCCTGCGTAATCTAAATCAAGACCTAAATAGAATATCCGAGTGGTCAAATCGAAACGCATTGCAGCTTAATCCAGATAAGTCAAAATTTATGATTTTAGGTTCCCATCATCAAATCGAAACTGTTTCCTCTTGTCAGCCTACTGTCAGTATTCAAAATACTCTGGTAGAATATGTCACAAAAACAAAAAAATTGGGTATACTTATGGACAACTTGCTAAGATTTGAAGATCATGTGTCAAGTATTGTCAGAAATTGTTTATTCAGACTAAAGTTATTATATAAAATTCGACATTTTCTGACTGAAGATGTCCGTTTGAGTGTATGTGAATCTTTGGTTCTATCCAAACTAAACTATTGTGATATAGTAATTGGCCCACGCTTACTATCCACTTCGAAACGAGCCATACAGCGAGTCCAGAACGCATGTGTAAGGTTCTGCTATAAAGTTCCTCGGCGTAGCCATATAACACCACCACCACACCGCCACACCGCCACTAAGACAACCTTCAATTGGGAAACTGTCGTTTAAAAATAAGTTAAAACAATATATTTTAAATAAAAACCAGTTTCCCTGTTAGCGGAACAAACACAAACCTCATTAAGAATATGTATAATATTACTATGTTGTATATTTGTATTATATATTACTTTATATATGTATACTGTATGTGTTAATAATGTTTAGGGTGTGTAATTGTGCATGATATAACATAAAATATAATAAAATACAACTTCAAACTAACCTTTTGAAAACTTGTGTCTTATCATAATTATTCTCTTTCTGAGATATATGCGAAGACAGGTGGCGACAGAATAACAGCGTTTGCTTCGTATGAAGCAAACATATAGCTGAGTCGTTACCCTTTTTCCTGACTGTGCACACTGTTTACGATATTTGTATATGTTTTATTTCTTTTTTGTTTTGTTTCTCAATTATCTAGTAAATCATTGTTTTTGTTCAAGTACAAAAAAATGTATTTTGTATGTGTTGTACTGTCTTGAAATAAATGTTTTCTCTCTCTCTCTCTCTCTGAATTTGCCAGCTGCACCTCCAAACTTCAGTATAAAGATGGCACCCCATGATGATGATGATGATTTTCTTCCGGACATGCTGTAAAAACCAGCTAAGAGATCCGAGAGTTTCAGTATATTGCAATTTAGGCGATGTGCTGATAACCTGTCACTACAGCAATATACCTACAAACATATCTTACCGCGTCGCGTCGCTACTTAGTGTGCAAATACATAATCCTACGCGTCCGTGACAACTCTTACCTTATAATATCCTTATTGCAAGAACTCATTACGGTCTGTCCCATATTTTACAAGGCGACTGCCGCTGTGGTGCTGAGCTTTCTGAAATACGCACGTAGGTATATTATGTATTTCTG
Source organism: Scrobipalpa costella (assembly GCA_949820665.1). Lineage (NCBI taxonomy): Eukaryota > Metazoa > Arthropoda > Insecta > Lepidoptera > Gelechiidae > Scrobipalpa > Scrobipalpa costella. Next base: position 7,440,443 of record OX463302.1, read on the forward strand.
TCGTAGATGTAAGACTGCATAGTTAATATGACGTAATATTTTAACCGATTTGTCAAATAACTCATATGTCAAAAAAATACAACTATACGTGTTTTAAATGTCATATTTATAAAGCGATCTCAAGACGATATTAAGTAGGGATTTGACAGGCCGTTTTGTACTGAATTGGCATTTACGATACAAACCCAAAATCGCTGTCAGTCTCAAGAGCTGATTATTAATACGGCCCTAAAACTCCTTCAGTCCTCGAACTCAAAAAAGTATTATATAAAGCATGCAAACCCCCTGTCAATACAATTTTACTTGCCAAAATGTACCTATGTCAAATACAAAAACTCTTTTGATTTTGACTTGAAGCAAAAAGTATGTCAAATAAACACCTCAGAAGCTGAGATCTTGTTCCAAACCAATGCAATAGTATTTAAAGTGAATTCGTCGATGCTAAAACAACAGAATGTATTCGTGCTGAGAAGGTTTCAATAGTTCGAGGCGTGTGCGGTGAACCGAAAATTTGCTCTCGCTCGAAATGGATTGCAATGTACTTACAATATTTGTTTTCAGGTAGAATAGTTTGACTACAAATGTATCTTTCGCTAAACTAATGTAGGATATTCAAAATGCCATTATTTTTTTCTAGCTTGTTTTAAATTTTTATTAAGGCAGAATGAAAGGGTTAGGTAAATTTAAAAACAAAAAAAATGTTTTGTCTTGTCATCGATTCGATTCGATATAAGAAGTAAAAGAGATATAAACAAATAATGTTCTTAAAAATATTTTAACAGCACATGTTTTATCGTATAGAAAAATATATGGGATAGATAAACTTTAACTATCCGTTTTGATAACGAAACTTCTACTACATTCTGCTTTTCATTTTAAAATGTATTGTTTAGTAAAATTATTTACGTAGAAAAAGAACTGCAATTTAGATTTTCAGCCGAGCTCTTAATTAAATGTGCACATGTTAACCTGTTTGCTCATGTGAATAAATACAGCTACGTTTTGAGGTCTGACTACAAATGATTGATGATAATTATTACTTACGTCGTAATTATGCGACAAATATAATATATTTTAATAATATGCCTTTCCTTCTCTTCCTGTTTGTAATGAATTACTGACGTAATTGCATAACAACGCTCGCGTGTCTGTGCTTTCACGTGCTACCCTAGTAAACGAGGAAAGACTTGTATGAAGGACTCCAATATATTTATTTAGAGATAACAAAATATAAGACGACGACGATTTTTGACATAAAATGTTTCAACAAGTATATCACTTCCGGCATTTTGTTGTTTGTAATAAGTTTATTTTTCGTTCAATTTATGTGTTACCGCTGTACACCAAAATATGTAATTTAAGGTATTCCACCCATATATTCCACCATACAAAAAACTTCAATGATATTATAGGTTTATGCGGTATCAACTTTCTCTTTGATTGGACTATGCCTGCAAAATACGAGTAACACCGTAAGTAAAACATAAAACATTATGCGCTACACAACTGCTACGAACGTGCTACAAATGTGCTACAGTGTGCTACGAGGCCGAAGCCGAGGCCTACAACACGGTGAATACCGATAAAATTACATTTTCATTTTGTTTGTTGGGTTCTAGTTTCTACTGTTAATTTTTGTTCTAAATTTATGCCAGCAAAACCATCCATAACCATATCCATATCATCACGCCTTCATCCGTAATGGGGTAGACAGAGCGTAAACTACGTAAATAAAGGTCGTTTCGCCACGTCTGATAAAGTTTTGAGGGTTATTTAATATGTAGGTATATTGCTATAGTGCCAGGTTGTCAGCCTATCGCCAAAATTGCAATATACTGCCCTCGGATCCCTTAGCTGATTTTTACAGCATGGAAATGCAGCTGGCACATTCTATGTTTTTCTTTCGCTCCCAGCCCAGCATGGAAGTAATAACCATCCATTTCAAAAATATTTATAGTTTAATCATAAACATGGAAATACGTAGACTTAAAGTCTTGTACTTTATTTTTCTTTAATCAAAGGTCTATAGTGTTTTCAAACTTTGAACTATAAACATTTTCATTCCCATCAGCTTACTTAAGACAAGAAAAGGGAAAACAAAACTTTCCCTTAAGTCCCAGTATCTGCTTACAAGCTTTACATATTGTGCAGTCCCTGTTCTCCATTACAGGAAGGAACTTTGCTCCGACAGCCAATTCATTAGAAAGCCATTCATCTCCGCTCAGCGAGCCAACTCGGCCGAGCCTACCTGTGTGTCCAACCACACTAATTGAACAACGTAGCCCAGTGTGTACGCAAATTCAAGTGAATTCAAGTGTGTCAACTTGCATCAAAAAGTGAACTGTGAAGGTACTACAACAAACGCATTTCAAAGCGCAAGTATAGATCTATTTTCACGTACACGATTTATACCATTCAATGTTGTATACATGCGTAATTGTCACACGTGATTTTAACACTATTTCTAGGTTTACTAGTCAGTTTTTTTCAGGTTTAACATCCAGTTTTAAGCCCCTAAAACGATTACAAAGGTGCTTTACAAACTCACAAACGTATTTGACAGTTTCCCCGTTATTCATTAGAAAGCCATTCATCTCCGCTCAGTGAGCCGACTCGGCCGAGCCTACCTGTGTGTCCAACCACACTAATTGAACAACGTAGTTCAGTGTGTACGCAAATTCAAGTGAATTCAAGTGTGTCAACTTGCATCAAAAAGCGAACTGTGAAGGTACTACAACAAACGCATTTCAAAGCGCAAGTATAGATCTATTTTCACGTACACGATTTATACCATTCAATGTTGTATACATGCGTAATTGTCACACGTGATTTTAACACTATTTCTAGGTTTACTAGTCAGTTTTTTTCAGGTTTAACATCCAGTTTTAAGCCCCTAAAACGTTTACAAAGGTGCTTTACAAACTCACAAACGTATTTGACAGTTTCCCCGTTATTCATTAGAAAGCCATTCATCTCCGCTCAGTGAGCCGACTCGGCCGAGCCTACCTGTGTGTCCAACCACACTAATTGAACAACGAAGCCCAGTGTGTACGAAAATTCGAGTGAATTCAAGTGCATCAATAGGTGAATTGTGAACCAGTTTACAACCAGTAGTACATCTCCACGCGCAAGTATAGATCTATTTTCACGAACATATACATACATATGATAACGCCTTTATCTCTAATGGGATAGGCAGAGCGTAAATGACCCAAATATAGGTCGTACTGCCACGTCTGACAAAGTTTTGAGGGTTATTTAAGATAGCTTTGTAGGTATTTTGCTGTAGTGTAGGTATTTTGAGGTTGTCAGCCCATCACCTAAATTACAATATACTGAAACCCACAGATCCCTTAGCTGGTTTTTACAGCATTCTCGGGAGGAAAGGCAGCTGGCACATTCTATGTTTTTCTTTTGCTTCCAGGCCAGCATAGAAGTACACGATTAGCACCATTCAATGTTGTACACATGCGTAATTGGCAGACGTGTAGTTTCCCCGTTATTCATTAGAAAACCATTCGTCTCCGCTCAGCGAGCCAACTTGGCCGAGGCTACCTGTGTCCAACCACACTAATTGATCAACGTCCCTCAGCGTCCCCTAGCGGCTAGACACGCAAAGTCAAGCGAAAACCTGTCCTGCCGACTTGTATGAATAGGAACAACTTGTATGAATGGGACAATGTAGAGGTCGTTGAATAGAGAAAAGGAAGTGGTGATCTGGCAAAAAGGTTATACGGGGTGTAACAAAAAGGGTATGTACACCCAGTTACGTACCCTACGTATGTGTCTGCCCATTAAATTGAACTTTTCTCAAAAAAAAAACACCTTCCAAATTTTATTTTCTGATGAAGAATTTTGTATGGAAAATCACAAGTCTTTTATCGTTTAGGAGCGGCCCTGATCCTATCTCCTTGGTAATCTAGGTTCCACTGAAATAAGCACTCGTGTTTTTCTCGACAAGTCAACAACAAACAATATATTTCCTTTCCCTCAGCCGCAACTTTTGCTTATTCCGCCATTTCAATTTGATGTTATTACTATTTTATTTACCCACTTCCAAAGTTTCATTTCGCTTCCATTTGCTTCGTAATTACATTGTTCTGCGCTTCGATATCATACCTGAATGTTGTTACCGGAATGAACTCTTCAATTTTACTTACTTCACAAAAATAAAACAATAAGAAATCACAAGAATAAAACACACCGTATGAATATTGTAAGGATATTGACAAATGTAAACTAGGTAGGAACCTATTATATTAGATTAAAACAGTTTTTTTATTTTATTAAGTTATTGTAAATGCCGTATTGTATACTCATACCAATAAGAATTCATTTACTAGCTGTGCCCGCGACTCCGTACGCGTGGTGGTTATGATTTTAAACAGCGATGTATTTATTTGTTTTAAATTTTAAATAATTGGGATAGAATACAGTCTGACATTACACCTATGCGAGCATAGTACATTATAGTAGGTATTCTATGTACCTGTCTACTTAATTATGGAAGGAGTTGTGTTACCTAGCGATTGTTTCTTTGTTTCCATTTCTTTTTGTTTTGGAACAATAAATTATATACAAATCATGACATTTTTTTTTCGTTGAATTTGTCATTAAACTATTGAATATTTAAGATTATTTACAACTTACGTTTTTTTAATAGACAAAAAGTTAACTTATGTATGAGATGTATAGCTGTGCCCGCGATTTCGTACGCTCGGTTTGTATGGAAAACACGCAGTGTCGAACATACTGAAAACGCTTCTCCGCGCGTAGGAGCGCGATTGGCTAACCCGCGCGCGGAAGCGAGTTTCGCATTGTCTGACCTTTGTTTTTGTATGGAAAACACGATACCGCGCGTGAGCTAGTAGATCCTGCTCCTACGCGCAGAAGAGTTTTCAGTATGTTTGACACTGCGTGTTTTTCATACAAACTGGTGTACTTACTCAATATTAGAACGGTTTGCGTGATAATTTCTAACCTAGGCTGGACAAAGGGTAATTAAAAAATCTAAGTCAAATAAAAAGTTCCTTAAAGAACGGGTAAAAACGATCAGATTTCAATTTCCTGCCTACTCCCTAAGTCAGGTGGCGTGATTATTTGTTTCATAACTTTGAGTTTAAATAATGCTGAGTCGAATTAAAAAAGTTCCATTTATATCGGTTAAGAAACAGACAAATTTCAATTTCGTGCTTACCCCCTAAGTTAGGTAGCGTGATTTTAGGTATATTAAGTTGCGACCCGCGGGTAACACACAGTTGAATAAAAAAAGTCGCATCGAAATCAGTTCAGTAATTTTGGCGTGATGTGGTAACATACAGACAGACAGACAAAATTTATAAAAAAAGTATTTTGATCTTTATATCGTTAATAATGCTTGCTGCAATTATTTTTTTGGAAAGATATTCAATGTACAGACACGATCCTTCTAAGGATTTATTATATGTATAGATTAGAAGCATAACATAAAAAAGAGCACAGACAAACTTTATTTTCCAGAAGCTTTATCTATGATTCTACTAAATTATTACGGAAAACTGTCTTGGTCCTTTATTTAGCTAAGTATTTCAGACCAATTTTCTTTTAGTAAAAATATGAACGTTTGAAGCGTAATGTATATGTCGCAGGGATATGCCAAAATTAGGGACTTGGCCGAATCCCTAAGCGATTTGATCAAATCCCGGCAAATGATCAAATAATTACAACATTTTAACATATCCCTAAACAAATCTAGAGATTTGGCCAAATCCCTAGACAAATCTAGAGATTTGGCCAAATCTCGAATCTGGTTTAGTGAAATGACATAAACTAAGTTTGAGTGTTTAATCAAAATGTTTAATTGGTAAGACAAGTATTTTAATTTGAACATAAATCTCAAAAATCAATTCCTACTAATCGTAGCATTTAAGTACCTACTACTAGCCGGAGAGCTGGCTACGTTAGAGGGCGTACGATTTGAAGAGCAACGAAACTTTGTAGGTAGTAAGCCATTCTATATCCTTATCTTCTATATTCTTATCAGATCGAGATGCCTGCCAGCTTTTCATTTGTAGGTTTAGGTATGGCAGAGTATTAAAGGTGTTAAAAAATTAAAAGGAATTAAAAATCCAAACAAATGGAGGAGTATTTTTGAGAATAATTTACTTGATACGAGAAAAATATAAAATAAAATATTAGTTGGCGGGAAAGCAGCGGTAGGCGACGTTGAAATTTCAAAGTTTGACGGTGCCTACTAAGTTTTGTAGCTCTTCAAAGCGTACGCCCTCTTACGTAGCTAGCTCTTAGGCTATATAAAATCAAATAAATTAATGAATAATGAAAATAGCCTCGATTCTGACACCTCCTTAGCTAATTCTTATATACTTGAGTCATTTTCTTAAGTAAGCTAGAGAAAAGAGACAGGAAATCTGCAGCTGTCAATCGTCTCCCTGAAGTAATGTTTGATTCCTTATTTACGCATTTTTACACAATAGGACCATTAAATATGCTTTCTAATTTTGCCTTATTTAAGAAATCAATCGTCACTTTAGCAGCAGTGCAGAAGGGGGCGCGGTAAAACTCAAGAACTGACATGAATTTTCGACATTTCACTGAAATCGTATAGGGATTTGATCAATTCACTAGATTTAGTCTAGGGATTTGGCCAAATCTCTAGATTTGTTTAGGGATATGTTAAAATGTTGTAATTATTTGATCATTTGCCGGGATTTGATCAAATCGCTTAGGGATTCGGCCAAGTCCCTAATTTTGGCATATCCCTGCGACATATATAAGTAAAAATATAACTCAAACCATGTCAGAGGCTTGATAGTTGTGCTACTAGGCGGTTTAAAAACTCTGACACCAGGGTTCATCGGGTCGATAGACTCGATACCCACTCGACAGAAGAAGAAGTAAAAATATGCTTTAAATTACCCCTACTACGGGTTTATAAAAAAAATAAGTGAGTACGCATATAACCCGGAAATAGAGTGTCTTTAGATTTGAGTGGTCTTAAAGATTGAGTGGCTATTGTAAACTCGTTGTAAGCCATTGTTATCTTAACGTAATCCAACGCTCTATAGAGATAGGAATATAAGATACCTACTAGCTTTATACTCGCTGTTTAATGTTTATACCGGGGCTAAATTAGTTTTGCTTTAGGAATTAAGTATTTCCTTTTGAAAAAGTCCTATTCGGTGGCCTCACTTCATATTTGCCAAGTTATTACCTAGTAACAAATATCAAAACGTCTAAACAAACTTTCGCACTGATAATATTAGTTGAACGAATGTCTTACATTTTACAGCCGTCAACAGTCCCTCCAGACATCCCAACAGTGATCCCCGTATCATGATCAGGTGACGCAACAAAACATAAAAAGCCAATTTGTACATCTTTTTTCAGTTAACAAATCCGCCGTGACGAGGGTCCGCAGTTTTTCCGCCAAAAGTAGAAATAAGGAAAGGATATTACAGAGAATCCCGCTAGATCACGTTTTGGGCCTTGTTTTTCGATTATTTCGAAACAGAAGCTGCTTAGCCAAGATCCGTGGCGGAATGGAGTCCGAAAATGGACCGTCGTAAAAACGGCCTGTATTTATAATGCTTCCGTTCTTTTCCCAGCTAGAGGTATAAAAATAGTATTTTATATTTCTTTATTTTCAATATAGAAGGCGAGCAAAAATTTAATTTTATTCAGCATCGTGTTAAACAATTAGATACTACTTTTCAATCACTACTAAAAAATATCTAAATCACATTCAAGTATTTAGAAGATAAATTTAAGAAGAACAGACTTTTTCTATTTGTCATTTTAGTTAACATGCACCCAACTGCAATAAAGGTTAGACCACCCTATGACTTAGCTGCAGCGGAGCGGAGCGGCGCGGCGCGATACGACTCTGCAGCGACGAGACACTGCGCGACAAAATCTGTCATAATGTATGAACTCACATTGCCGCGCCCTGAATCGCCATGAAGCGCTGAAAAGCTCCGCTGCAGCTTCAGTGACGCTTCAGTGCAGTAGCTGTCACACATTTTCATACAAAGAATCATTTGGCGAGCAGTGCAGCTCCGCTCCGCTGCAGCTATATCTTAGTGCGGTCTAACCTTTAGGATAAAGCTATTTTGTGGTGTAAGGTCGGCAACATATGCTTTTGTTTAGAAGATATTAAAATAATTCAGATATTCTAGCTCTGAAACTAGAAACCATAGCATTAATTCAGCTCGCCCACACTTGTGGGGCTTAAAATTGTAATTTTGTTAAAACAGCACGGCCATATAATTTTACCTTACTGGAATTTACAATTCAAAATCATTGTACTTAGTTGTGGGAGCGTACAGATATTTTATCTCACGACTTCAACTAGACCATACTTGTGTGTGTAAATGTACCTACACATTACAGATATCAATACCAAAAAGTATTTAGCCATTTAATACCATGCTAGCCTGGGAATGAGAGAAAAACATAAAATATGCCAGCTGCATTTCCTCACGGTCATACTATAAAAACCAGCTAAGGGTTCCGAGCGTTTCAGTATATTATAATTTAGGCGATGGGCTGACAACCTGTCACTACCGCAATATGCCTACAAATATATCTTATATAACCCTCAAAACTTTGTCAGACGTAGTTTACGCTCTACCCACCCCATTAGGGATGTATTCAGCCAAAAAAAGCCTATTGAAAATATTAGTGGAAATAAAATATGAAACTATAAAATCCTACTTTTTAAAAACATGTTTCATTTTATTCAATTTAAACTTCATTTAAATTATTATTCCGGCAGTTTGGGCGAAAGAACAAGTTTCCTCACAATCGAAACCACGCGATTTATTGTTAATTGATTGTTAAAACACTGTTAAATAGAGATATTATAAACCCATTGAGCTCAACTCGATATAAATAAAAATACTTAAATATTACTCAATCATCCGTAGTAATTTTACGCAGAATATTGTTTTCCTTTTGGTGGTCTGGTAGGTATTTAATATGACCTGACCATGTTGTACTACCTCCGTAGTCTAGTGGTCAGAGCCATGGGCTTACGATCCGAAGACCTTGGGTTTGATTCACAGGGGGGAACACAAAGTTGATATTTGTCAATTTATCACTTTGTGAGGTTTCCCCAGTTTGGTTAGGACATTGAAGGCTGAATCACCTGATTGTCTGAAAAACAAAAGGATTCATTCATAAAGCCGTCGGTCCCGGTCGCTGTCTTTGATAGTGGTCGTAACTCAAACCATTACAGAGGCCTAATAGTTGTGCTACTAGACGGTTTGAAATACTCTGACACCAGGGTTCTTCGCGTCGTTGTTTGACTCGAGAATCCACTCGCTAAGAAGAACCATGCATAAAAATAAAATCACGCCTTTATCCCTTACGGGGTAAGCAGAGCGTAGAACGCCTCGTAAAAGGCGCTTTCGCCACGTCTGACAGAAATTGAGGGCAATTTTAGATTATAATGTGTATTGCTGTAGTGACAGGTTGGCAGCCCATCGCCTAAATTTACAATTCACTGTAACCCTCGAATCCCTTTCGCTGACTTTTACAACCGGGTATGTTGAGGAGGAAAGGCAGCTGGAACATTCTATGTGTATCTCTCCCAGTCCAGCATGGAAGAAAACCATGTTGTAGGTAAATACATATTTTGGTAGGTTGTGAGCCATTCCAAACTATCATAAGGTCCATGCGTAACCGGTCCCACAATCCAATATTATGAATGGAGTTATTAACCATAGTGCATACGTTTTGCTCCGTAGGTGGAGTTATTGGTCTCTGTTCCGATTCATAAAAGGGTTTGAAGGGGAAAACAAACTAGTTCATTACTCGTTGAATTTCCGCGTTTATAATGAGAGCTGATATATATTTTTATATGAAAAATTGCACGGGTCGCTAATAAAGTGGAATGAGTTATTCAATGGGCGTGATTTCCAGATTGAACGTAAAAGGAATTTTGATAAAATAAATTCCTGTAGATCTGAGGTTGGTTTGTATAAAATTAATTTCGCTCTGACCCCCGTATTAATATTCAGAGCACTCTCAAAGTTGCTTCTAACTGGGAGCGGGAATACTTACTCCAATTTATTAATTTTACCGTCGCTGCTGACCAATGGTTTTGCATTCCGATGGAGTTCAATATAAATGCTATTCCATCAGAGTTTTAAAACATACAATATTATTTGTATAAAAGTCTTTATATCCGGTAGCTCTAAACAACACACAGATATTGAATGTGTTCACTACATTGTAGATATTTCTTGCGAAAAGTTTTATTATGTATTAGTTTCCCCGGGGAAATGAAGGTTTTCTTGCAACAAAAAGTCGCCTTCATTCTATTCCAGGACCTCACCTTTATGTGTGCAAACAACATAATGGTTCAAGTTACTTAATCATACATAACAAACATTCAAACTCGCATTTATAATTTATTTATTTTTAATTATTTTTTTAAGATCACGCTCAAAATGTTACACAGCCAGACTTGACGCCAAAGGTCATTAGTAGGACATACTTACTATTTATTTCATAAATCCATGCCTGGCAGGCCTGCTAAGTTGTTATTAAATTAGTTACGTAAAATAATAAAATACCAATCATCAAATACTCGGCAATTATCAGATTTCGTTTTAAGGTTAATAAATCAAATTTCAATTCGGTAGTATATGAAAATGAATTATTCTGCGAAGGGTTGGGTAATGTCCTTCATTGTACTATCCTCCTTCGATTATGGCTCGCACCTGAGTTACGGAACCCTAAATCATATTTAATGGAGAACACGCATATTCTCAAACCCAATTTATTGGAAGATAATACTGATATATCAAAAAAGATAGTTATTCATAATAGCCTGGCCAGTATATTTTTAAAACTTTCCTGTAACACATTTTTTTTACGGCTGTAGATTGTAATGTATGCTTCAATCAGTCTCAATTTTACTGTTAATGACACAAAAATATCCTTACAGCAATATTTATTTGTTCCTCTTCTTCTTCTTAGCGAGTGGATTGTCGAGTCGACCCGAAGAACCCTGGTGTCAGAGCATTCAAACCGCCTACTATCACAGCTATTAGGCCTCTGACATAGTTGGAGTAACGACCACTATCAAAGACAGTGACCGAGATCGATGGCTTAACGTGCCCTCCGAAGCACGGGATCCTTTTTATTTTCGGACAATCAGGTGATTAAGCCTGCAATGTCCTAACCAAACTGGAGAAAACCTAACAAAGTGATAAATTGTCAAGTATCAACTTTGTGTTCCCCCCCTGGGAATAGAATCCAGGACCTACGGATCGTAAGCCCTTAGCTCCGACCACTAGACCAGCAGTCTTTTGAGTTCGTAAAACGATCGAGATCGCTCCACCCTAATGCTCAATCAAGCTACTCGTAATAAAGAGGCAGTTAAATTTTATTCTGATTAGTCGGTCGATCTTTAGATAAACAATCAAATCCACTGTAGCTTACTAGTAGCTCCTGAGTCAGTAAAAAGTTAGTGTTGTCTATGAAGTACTTAGGCCCGTATTAATAAACAACTCTTGAGACTGACAGCTAGTTTGAGCTCGTATCAGAAATGACATTTCAGTACATTTTGGCCTGTCAAATCCATACTTAATATTGCTCTCAATCTTGAAATCGATTTATAAATAAGAGGCTAAAATTACGTTGTTTGATGGTTAGTCCACACTGGTAAATGACGCAACGCGGCGCGAAGCAGCTGGAAGATGCATCACGTACCACAAAGCGACAGGCTGCAGGCTTCAGCGTAGCGCGACGCAGTGAGGAATTTTCGATCGACATGTTTGCTTATTGACATTCAGCATGACGTCAGACAACTCAAAACACAACTAGTCAAAGTAGTTCTTACTAAAAATAGATCGCTCAGAGTTGCGAAAGACGGTATCTTGGGTGGAAGGTCTTGGATAACATGTCTCAAGGATGAGCATGGAGTCAAGCACAGAATCAGAGCAAAGACCACTGGAATCAGTACCAAATTCTATGAGACGCTTTACTCTGATCCTCACCCCCAAGTAGAAAACGTACCCTCCACTAATTACTCCTGTCCTGATACCATCCCCCAATTACTGAATATGAGGTGCGGTGCATAAAGCCCTAAAAACTATGAAATACAACAAGAGCCCTGGCGAGGATGGTGTCACGACATAAGCCCTTAAAATTGGTGAACCCACTCTCTTACCTCATATAACAAATTTATTTAACGCTATTCTTCAATCAGGTCGTCTACCAGATAATTTCTGTCACGCCCACATTATTATTTTTCACAAAAAAGTACAGTTCAGTACCCTCGAAGAGGTATTTAAAAAAACCTCAAACTCATGGCAACAGAGGGGCATTGAAGTCGGTGAAAGGAGGCTTACAAACTTTTTGCACCGACTGCTCTGGAACTTCAGAACATGCTGCAAGATCTGAGCTCGGCGAGCCATGAGGTTGGACTTCAGATGAACCAATCAAAGACCAAGTAATGACCAACAGTCCCAAACATAGGGTAACGGTAGATGCGGACGATATTCAATATGTCAACGAGTACATTTAATTGGGCCAGTTGGTTTCTTTCAGCAACCGGCAGGACAAAGAAGTCGATCACCGAGTCGAAAATTCCTGGAAGAGCTAATGGTCCATGAAGGACTTGATGAAAGGAGATCTTCCTTTAACAATAAAACGCAAGCTCGTCGATATGTGTATCTTACCCGTCCTAACCTATGGTGCGCAGGTCTGGTCTTTGACTGCTTCTCAGAAGTCCGAACTGGCGGTTTGTCAGCGAGCGATGGAGCGCAGCATACTTAGTGTCAAAAGAATAAACAGAATTCGGAACACCACTCTGCGCTCCAAAACACGCATCACTGATGTGACCGAGAAGAGTCACGTATGCCAAATGTATCTAGAGAGATCGGCCAAATTAGCGACCGATTGGGTTCCCCTCGATAGCCGGCGAGGGAGTAGAAGACCGAGGAAACGATGGCGCGATGACTTAGATTCTTTTGAAAAAGACTGCCAAAACATAGCTGGAGATCGAGACCAGTGAAAAAGAAAGGGGAGGCCTTTGCCCTGCAGTGGAAAATTTCAGGCTAACTAAAAGAAAAATGTTTGCTTATATAGAACATCTTACTACTACTTGAGTAAATAAAGTTCTATATTGTATCACGCTATTGGAAAGAGCGTACCGTTTCGCGTCGCGCCACATCACTTCCCGTTGTGAACTGACCATTAGTCGTAAGGCACAAAATATGTTAACTTCAAAAGTACTTACGGAGTTCACAAGATAAACATAATATTTCATGTTATTTATGAGTTGAGCAGCGCGGTGAGTGAATTCCACTTGGTAGAAAATGTTTCAGTGTTTCTTCGTAATTTCTTCACATGCTTGACGACTTGTGATTTTTATTTGAGTACCATAGTAAATTATTATTTGAGAATAATCGTTCAGTCTATCTTGGTTTCTAAATCAATGCAAATCAGTCCTAATCGAAGTACACCCAATTCGTTTTATAGTATTTAAAAATACCACATCGGCCATTTCTTAGGGTCAAAAGTAACTTAGGGTCAATTCAAATATCAATCGTATACGCGTATAATCGTATGCGCGACACGGCACTGCAGCAGCGCAATACTGCGTGACAAAGTCTGTCAAAATGTATGAACCACACATTGCCGCGCCGTGAAGCGTCGTGAAGCGCCGCGCCGCTCCGCTGCAGTTCAGTGCGGTACCTCTCATACATTTTCATACAAAGAATCATTTGTCGCAGTGTCGCGCCCCGCCGCGCCGCGCCGCTCCGCTGCAGCTACGTCTTAGTGTGGTCTAACCTTTACTTGTAAATTGTATCCAGATGTATTTTCTACTCCTGAAAAGCCGTATGTTCAGTAACTTAGCTGCTTGTACGTAATTATACGCTCTCAGAAACAAGAAACTAGTCGCCTAGCAGCGGAAAATTGGCGCAGCATCCAGAGCAGCATCCAAGTTGTATTTCACTTCTCTGAGATTTAATAAGAGCTGACAACTCTGTTACGAAAAGTGCAATAATATATACATATAATCACGCATTTAAGAATATAAACGACCTAAACAAAGGTGATTTCGCCACGTTTGACAAAGTTTTGAGGGTTATTGAAGATAGATTTGTAGGTATATTGCTGTAGTGACAGGTTGTCAGTCTATCGCCTAAATTGCAATATACGTACAGAAATCCTCAGATCCCTTAGCTGGTTTTTACAGCATGTCCGGGAGGCAAATGCAGCTGGAACATTCAACGTTTTTCTCTCGCTCCCTGTCCAGCGCGGAAGAATCCACACAAATAAAACATACAATTTACCGTTATGGTAGATAATTATTTAATTGTATTGAAATTGTAAAGAAATATTAAAACGTAGATTAGTCTATGGAAATAAGTGACGTCACCGTGGTCCCTATTGAGACGCCTATAAGCGATCATAATGCCCAATTGTTTACGTTATTTACGGGACAGTCACACCGCGAAAAAACGGCTTCTTTCATTGAACGCCGATTATTCAAAGATGAATCAATTTATGCTTTTTATATTGACATAGAAAATTATAATTTTAATTTTATTTATGATATCAGCTTGGACATTAATATTAAATTCGACAGATTATTTACAATATTGACATATTATATTGACATACACTTCGCTCTTAAATTAATTAATATAAAAAATAATTAAACTGTCCCCTGGATGACGGAAGCCCTAGGCGAGTACATGATGAAATTCAACGATTTGACTGAACTCAGGCGGCAATATCCTCAAGAAAAAATAATATTTGAATGCATTAATCACTATTCTCATTTAATTAAATCTGAAACATTAGCATCCCGACGAAAACATATTGAAAAGAGTTTGGCTGATTGTAGAAATCCAGCTAAAGAGATATGGAGTGTGGTCAATGACGAAATTTCTACAAAAAGTTCATGCGAAATACGTCTAAGGGATACAAATTCTTAGGATATACCGCTGGGTGACGTTCCAGACTACATTAACTCCCATTTATTAAATATTGGTACGAAATATTCGCAGCGGATTGACTATCAAAGTTCTAAAAACTATCTTTCCGAATGTCCACAAAACACAAGTATTCCTGTTTTCTCTCTGCCTATAATTAGTAAATCTGGCTAAGACAAAGTGCTCAAATCTATGCTGAAATCTCGTGGTACTCTGGATATGTATGATATATCTGTAAATATACTTTTATGTATCTGGCCAGTACCTGCGGATATTCTTGTGATACACTGATAAATGAAATGTTTAAGGGTGGCGTGTATCCAGAAGTTTTAAAATGCACAAGAGTATGTCCAGTTTACAAAGGGAAAGGTGAAAAGCACAAAATTGATAACTATCGGCCTACTACCATCGTCCCCAATATATCAAAAATAATTGAATCGATTTTATCAAAACACCTTATGCAACATTTAGAGACAAACAGCTTGCTGACTGATAAACAGTTTGCTTACCGTAAAGGTATGTCAACTTCGACCGCCGCTCATAAAGTGTTGGATTGCATAATTACGGGGATAGATGATAAGTATAAAGTTGCTGGTATATTCTGCGATCTATCAAAAGCATTCGACGTCATTAATTATAAATTATTGTTAGAAAAGTTGAACACATATGGAGTCCGAAATCATGCTCATCAACTACTGAACTAATTTTTAACGGGTCGAAAACAGACCATTCAGTTTACATCACAGGGCAGAAAGATAAAATCAGAGGCAGGTAACGTTAAGATAGGCATTCCACAGGGATCCTCATTAGGAAATACGTTGTTTTTGGCTTTTGTCAAAGATCTCCCATCTATTGTTACTGACGGTTTGGTAGTTCTGTTTGCTGATGACACCACTGTAGTTGTGACCGCGAAAACTTTTGAGCAACTAAACATTAAGATCTGTCGAGTATGCGAGCAGCTGCAGAAATGCTTCTTAGCAAATGGACTCATCCTAAATGTGACAAAATCTAATATTATGTTGTTCTCTAGCCAAAACGTAGCTCCCCTTCAAATGAACTGTCCTATGCCAATAAGCAACGAATGTAAATTCCTAGGTTTTGTGCTTGATAGTCACACAAACTGGAAAGCGCATATCGACACTCTTTGCGATAAGCTGAGTAGTGCAGCATTTGCATTGCGAAGACTGAAACCCCTTATATCTAGTGATGCGCTCCGGCAAACATATTTTGCACATTTTCACTCCATTATGTCGTATGGTTCAATTCTATGGGGTAACTCAACTGACTCATCAAGGGTATTGAGATTGCAGAAACGTGCTCTTCGGACGAGGGCCGGAGTAAACTCACGATATTCGTGTAAGGGCATATTCAAGAAATACGGTATAATGACGCACTTCTCGCAATACTTATTCGACGTAATCATGTATTTTCGTTATAATTTAGTAAATTTTGAGCGCTTAAGTGTTCCGGGAAGGACGTTACGTCGGACTGGATGCCTACTTTCAGTCCCACATCGCTTAGTCCTTGCCGAGAAAAACCCGCGCATTATCTGACCGACCTTCTACGAAGCACTACCTACCGACTTAAAAGCCGAACTATCTGACGAAACGTTTCGGTCTCGATTGGAAAACCTTTTGTTGGATAATGTATTTTACTCTGTTAAAGAGTATATTGAATTTAAATTTACAAAATGACATTGTACCTAGTATTTTTTATTTTTTTATTTCTTTTGATTTGTAAATTATTCATGACATTTTGTATTTATACAGATATTTTTATTTTATTTTGTTTAACTGACGAACACTTTGTGAATGCTTATTATATGACATGTAATTAAGAACAATGTAATTTTCACTGTGTTTTATCACACAAAACTAAACTAAACTAAACTAAACTAAGTGGCTTGCATGTACTTCTGTAATAGCGCAGATTGCGTTCAAATCTCTTCATATTGACGATGAAAAACCCTGACTGAGACTGTTGAAATAATTTCACTATGATAAAGTCGATAACGAAGAATGAGTTGCTTCGTTTGAAATAAAATTATTTGATCTAAAATAAGAACGTCCAATCCTCGAAATGATTGCCCTTGCTCGTAGTAAACGGTCTCTATTGCATATTGGCTCAAAGGAATCTCTACAATTTTGCTTTATATTCTCTTTTTGATAATTATATAAGTTTGATAAAATCTAGGTACGAAAACTGCATCACAGAATGGATCTATAACTAATGAAACTTGACTATAATATTATTTTGTGTAGAAGAAATTTAGAAAAGTATTTTATTTATTGATATATATAATAATATATTTTTAATTTTCCTAACTAGCGAGCGCGCTTTCTCGTGTAATTTTATATTCCCGGACCCATGTATTTCTATTCTAGAAACAAATAAAAGGCATCGTTACTTCTCTTATTGCTGCTTATTTGTACAATAATGATTCTAGGAATGCCAAAAATAGATTCTGTCTCGCTTTTATTACCCGACAGAATAGACTGAATGGAGCAGATACTTCGAGTCTATTTCTAAAGCAGAGTTATTGGTCTCTATTCGGACATATCGAAGTCAGAGTTATCCTCAGAACTGCCAATAAGGTAGTTGACTGAACTAGGTAGAACTGCCGGTAGTACAATATGCAATCTTTGCTTTGAGTTAAAACTGATGGTTCAGAGCAAATAGACAGGAACGTCCGATTGCGAATTGTTGTAGTAACTGCTGGGCCACTAGTTGTTGAAACACGATATTTTTTTGTTTCCCATGGGAGAAGAATTAAAATAAAGGTCATTGCTTTGCATATCTATTTGTTCCTATATCTAATCGAAGTCGCTGTCGTCATATTTATATTAAAACCTAGTTATTGACAAAGAAATGTTATCATTTTCCATGCTGTCCTGGGAGTGGGAGAAAAACATAGAATTTGCAAGCTGCATTTCCTCCTGGACATGATGTGAAAACCAGCTGAGGTATCCGAGGGTTTCGGTATATTGTAATTTAGGCGATGAGCTGACAACCTGTCACTACAGCAAAATACCAATCTATTTATACAAATCTATTTATTTATTTAACAATTTATTGTACACAAAAACATCGTAAAAACAGGACATACAAAACAAAGACATAACAAGCACTGCTTATTTCTAAAAAGAAATTTCTTACAGAAGACCTACAGCAGTGATTTTTTTAATGATACGCGAATAAAACGTGCACATAAATTTTATACTTACTAATAAAATAATACTACTGTAAAACTTATATAATGTAAATGTATTACATAAATATAAACAATATATAAAGAAATGCATTTATATAAATAATAAAAAATAAATAAATACGTATAGCTATTTATATTTATACAAATATATACATACATAATTATATATCCTAAACACAGATTACTTTGACAGGGAAAGATAATGATCTTAAACTCACCTTTTGAAGACGGCGATAGACGAGCTATTACGGACTGTCGGTAGAACAGAGTTCCATAATCTGACAGCATGAACAGTAAAGGAATAGGAGTAGAAATCGGTACGGTGGGAGGGGATGGAAAGAAGAGTCCTGATCTATCTTAAATAACCCTCAGAACTTTGTCCCACGTGGCGGAACGACCTTTGTTTGCCTACCCCATTAGGGATAAAGACGTCATTGTATGTATGTATATATTTATTTACTAAAGCTTTTTGGATATTCTCTTACACCCTTAAATATCTATATGTTTATTTGTGTTCTTTCCATTGTTCGACAATCTCGTTTCTCAAAATAAATTAAAGGTACGTCTAGTATCACACTAATCCAATTTGGTGATGGAGGAAACACACCGAACATTAAAATAGGCAATTGAATAATAAGGTAATTGAATAAAAGGAAATTCAATCAAAGGAACAAAACTATTCACTCTTGAAAAAATTAAATTATTGACGTTATTTGATTTCTAGGTTAAGGATGTAAGTAATATTTATTTATTCTATACTGAGTTAATATTTTTTCCTTATAGTCGTACGCTGTCATTATATGTACCCATGTTATCAAAGATTTCAACTTAAAACTGCCTCCGTGGTCTAGTGGCTAGAGCCATGGACTCCTGATCCGGAGGTCCTGGGTTCGATTCCCAGGGGGGAAACACAAAGTTGATATTTGAGAATTTATCACTTAATGAATTTTTCCTCATTTTGGTTAGGATATATGATAATTTATAATTTATCAATCACTTTGTGAATTTTTGCCCAGTTTGGTTAGGACATTGCAGGCTGAATCACCTGATTGTCCGAAAAATAAAAAAAAGATTTCGCTGTCTTTGATAGTGGTCGTTACTCAAAACCATGTCAGAGGCCTGATAGTTGTGCTACTAGGCGGTTTAAAAACTCTGACACCAGGGTTCATCGGGTCGATAGACTGGAACCCACTCGACAGAAGAAGATCAAAGCTTTGGCAATTCTATGCATCTACTTACTTTACATAAATAAGTAGGTAATCCATCACATTACTTGTGGGACAATAATGCAATTTGCTTATCCCACATAAAGTCGTATAATCCGTCCAAGTTGGATTAATAAGCGAAAGCTTCAATTATGTTTCTAGCCATCCAATAGGGAATTTCAGTTTCCGAGTGCTGTGTCATCTGTCGGTTATCGCATTTCGATACAGCTCTCGCAAAGCCAAAACGAGCGACTTTGATGCTCGAAAGCCGAGAGATCGGTTTCCCACTAGACGACGCGGCGACGGCACGCCAACGTTGCCGTCACGATGCCTTGGCTCTGTTTTTCCACTACACAGCACGGCAATGACACGGAAACGTCCCGATAACGTCCACCTAGTTCCAATTTAAGCGCACACACACGCGCATGCTTCGTACGAATACAAAACACATACAATCTGGCACGCCGGCGACGGTACCGGTGGGAAGCAATGCTGTGCCGTTGCTGTGCCGGCAAGTGGAAAAGCGTGCCATATAATTTCATTGATTTTCATAGAGTATCTCTTCCGCGGTGCCGTGCCATAGCCGTTGCCGCCACCGTGCCGTCTAGCCGAAAAACGCCCATTCAGTTTGATAATTCCAACGATAATTCTCTGTTTCCGCAGTAGTCGCTTTTAGAATTATGTACTTCACGATGTGGGTTTCTCGAAGATAATATAATTGATAAAATGCGACTAAAAAGAAATTTGTCCCGTAGTGTATGCTGTTTGAGCACATTTATAGACAATACTAGCAAATATGACTAGGCAGAAACACAATGAATGAGTCTTATGCTCGTATTTATAAAGCGATCTCAACATTGAGAGTGATATTAAGTATGGATTTGACAGGTCAGCTACGGAGCTTTTGTACTGAAATGACATTAAGACAGGACTCAAACTAGCTGTCAGTCTCAAGTGCTGTTTATAATTACGGGCCTTAAAAGTGAAAGAAAAATATTAAAACGTAATACTTTTCAGTTTTTTCTACAAAAAACATCCAATAAAAACAAACAAACCTTTTTTATATGATTTCATTCTGATGAAATTGTTCTTCCATGCTAGACTGGGAGTGAGTGAAAAAGATAAAATGTGTCAGCTGCATTTCCTCCCGGGCATGCTGTAAAATCTAGCTAAGGGATCAGAGGAATCAGAGGATTTCAGCATATTGCGTTTTAGGCGATGGGCTGACAATCATTCGATTTTGACCATAGCTTTAGCCTGCATAGCTTCAGCTTGTTTTTATAGACTTTGAAGCGTGATTGTACATACATATAATCAAGCCTTTTAACCTAATGGGGTAGGCACAGCGTGAACGACCTAAACAAAGGCCGTTCCGCCACGTTTGACAAAGTTTTGAGGGTTATTCAAGATAGATTTGAAGGTATATTGCTGTAGTGACAGGTTGTCAGCCCATCGCCTAGAGCTAGCTGCTAGCTAGTTTTTACAGCATGCCCGGGTAAAGATGCAGCTGGCATATTCTATGTTTTTCTCTCGCTCCCAGTCCAGCTTGGAAGTACACACACACACACAACTATCCACAATATGAACATTCTAAGTGATATCCTCCCGTGCTCACTACCGGCGCAACGTGTCTCAACCTTGTTTCGTTTTAGATTGAAAAATTTCCGACCCAGTTCACTCACACATATCCTTGTTTATACACTCCTTTCAATAAAGGAGTCACGCATAGAACCCCATTGTATCCTCATGAGGTTACCGTACTACAGCCTCATTCATACCAAACTGATTCAACCATTGTTGAGAGATTTCGGCAACGACACCTTTTCTTTATAAGATCCTTAAGAGATTTTCTTTGCGTTCTTTTCATTTTTGAGACACAAGTATCGTTTTTAGGATGATATATAGAAGCACCTAATTATTCAATTTTAATTTCAATTCTGATCTTATTTTAGTTTAGTTTTTAATTTTTATTTTAATTTATTTTTTTAATTTTTGATTTTGATTTCACGTTTGATTTTAAAATTTAATTTTTGTATATATAATTTAACTGATTATGATGCCAATTTTAATTCATTTTGTAATCTGTAATGAATGATTTATTCACATAGGATAAGCATATTGTTACTAACCATAACTGGACCTTTGTTGTCTGTTAATAAATAAATTATTATTATTATATAACTTATCCGCGTATCGTTTTTTGCTGTTTTCACATCTGTAGGACTCAGTAAAAAGAGATAAACAGTGCCTGTTCATTTCAGTCTTTGTTCATTTTGTCCTATGTTCGTTTCTGTGTAAAAAACTTTTTTAAATAGATGTTGTCATGATATATGAAAGAAAGAAAATAATAAATTCGTTTCTGGCAGGAACGGAAACAGGAACTTTTAATTATATGAAATAAAATAGCATTGTGAGTGCTAAAATCCTCCAAAATATGTATTTAAGTATAAAGTATAACTTACTAGCATTTTGCACCGTAGCTTCACCAGCGGCATAATAAGTTTTCCCGTGGGAATCAGATATATTCTCGCAGTAAAAAGTAGCCCTACGTAA
This sequence comes from Scrobipalpa costella, assembly GCA_949820665.1. Taxonomy (NCBI): domain Eukaryota; kingdom Metazoa; phylum Arthropoda; class Insecta; order Lepidoptera; family Gelechiidae; genus Scrobipalpa; species Scrobipalpa costella. Next base: position 7,462,366 of record OX463302.1, read on the forward strand.
CTTCTAGGTAGATGTAGGTTTCTACCGGTGAAAGTACTTTTATTCCAGTCAAACAGTTATTGAGTTTAATTGTTACAATCATACAAGTTCAAAAATCATTACGTTTTATAATATTAGAATAGTTATTAAAAAGTTTGGGATGTATTCATTTTATTTGTTATCCGGATAAATTTGGACAATATGTATTAAATATAAAAATAGGTACTTTTGATCTTGTTCATTGCAAAAAAATCACGTCTTTTTATATAATTAGTATGGATTTCAACTTACCAGTTCAGCTGCTAGCAGGCAATGTACAGGGGTCATGAAACAGCGTACATTATGCATGCTCAGGCACGTAACTAATGGCACGGAGCGTTCAGCGCCTGGGCGATTGCGTGGATTGCTATATAATTAGAATTACATTTATATTGAGTTTACATCACTGATCCTGATCTGTTTAGTCGATTCAAACATATTTAGTTTACATCACTGATCTGATCTGTTTAGTGATTCAAACATATTTAGTTTACATCACTGATCTGATCTGTTTAGTCGATTCAAACATATTTAGTTTGCATCATTGGTCTGTCTGTTATAAGCGTATTTGTTGATTTAAAAATGCAATATTAAAAGTTAGACCGCACTAAAGCGTAGCTGCAGCGGAGTGGAGCGGCGTGGTGCGACACGGCACTGCAGCAACGCGACACTGCGCGATAAAATCTGTAAAAATATAAGAACTGACATTGCCGCACCGTGAAGCGCCGCGCTGCTCCGCTGCAACTTCAGTGACGGTTCAGTGCCGTACCTCTCATACATATACATAGATAGAATAATTTGTCGCGCAGTGCCGCGCCGCGACGCGCTGCAGCTGCATCCTAGTGCGGTCGAACCTTAAAGGCTATTTTATATTCAATTACTGCTATGCAAGATAAATAAGAGAGGAGCTGAGAATATTTTTACCTGTATTCATAAATACTATCACGCCTGTATCCCTAATGGGGTAGGCAGAGCATCAACGACCCAAACAAAGGTCTGTATTCAACACAGTAATAAAATAGAAATGGATCATTGTAATTTACCTATTTAACAAAGCCTTTTAAGATTAATTATAAAAAAATATAATTTAAAAATTCTATTAACAAAGTCATAAACTTCAAAGCTATTAACAGCTAAAGTTTTTACTTTATGAACTCCATAAAATGTAAGAAAGCGTCGAGACGTAGCGGAAGCTGAACTCTCTTTAATAACGGATAGCCACTTCATAGCTATAGCAACATAGCTTCTTCATAGCAATCCGTTATCTGTCATACTCAGATCATGATACTCTAGTAGTGCAGACACAGTATCTGTCAATGTGGAGAACCCTTGAACCATGACGCATCTTACCAACTGTAAGTAAGTAAAGTAAACGTAAAAAAGCATTTATTGCGACACGGACTTAAAAAACAACAATAAAATAGTTACAGTATTAAAGATAAGCCAGTGGTAAGGTGCTCAGCATATGCTGGTCAGTAATACCAACCAGCGCTGGTTTTCAGCCCACACCTTTGTTGCTAACTGTCCCGCGTATCCAACCACCTGCTCGCGTGAGGACTTGCTCGATAGCAACCAGAGAGCCACTACGGTAGTGCAAAGTAAGATTAGCCCGTGTTCTTGCTGACACGAAAGTAGAAGATCATGAAACTTTTTTTTTATTACCACTTGAATATTTAATACAGGCTTATTTAGAAATATTTTTCTTATTAATGTATTGTTTCACTACTTATTAATGTTCTTAGAAATAAATGTTATTCATTAGATCTGAGTTTCCTTTTGAACTCTCTAAATAATTTCTTCAAATGTTAGGACTAGCATTCCTCTTATTAGTGCAGCAACACACAGGCGTCACTTATTGCGCGCTAGGTTGCAGTCAACACGTTTTCAATGCTTTTTACATTGCCTACAACACACATGCGTCACCTTACGCTCTACGCACGCGTAATCACAGATTGATGCGCCAACGTAGAGGTCAACGCTAAATGTGTGTTGTAGGCAATGTAAAAACCTGTTGAGCAGAACCTTGCGAGCAGTAAGTGACGCCTATGTGTTGCTGCTCTTGAACAATGCTTACAAAGACAATTCGAAGTTAAGTTATTTAGGCTCGTATTTATGAAGCGATATTAAACTTGAGAGCAATATTAAGTATGTATTTGACAGGAAAGTTTGTACTGAAATGACATATCTTCTGATGCGAGCTCAAACTCGCTGTTACTTATGAGAGCTGATTATAAATACGACCCTAACAATACTAGGAACCTATACTTAACTAATTCTAAACACATTACTAAATGGGTATGAAATTGGTCTAATCATATTCATAGAACAGAGCTACCTATACTGCTACACTGTCAAAGTCTGTAAAGGGTTAAATAGTTCCACAGAAATCTATTCATAGTTCCATCTGGGCACAAAACTCTGCCTATCATTTAAAAATAAGCTTACCCCATGAGAGATGTAGGCGTGATATTATGTATAAAGGTTGCCTGGTAGAAATTGCTGCTTTAGCAATAAGGCCGCCTATATTGTACTGTCACGTTTGTTCCTTTTTATTTCTGTTGTATGTGTTTCTTTGTGCAATAAAGAATTTTGTTCCATGCTGGACTGGGAGAGATAGAAAAACATAGAATGTTCCAGCTGCCCTTCCTCCCGGGCATGCTGTTGAAGTCAGCAAAAGGGACTCGAGGGTTACAGTATATTGTCATTTAGGCGATGGGCTGACAACCTGTCACCAAAGCAATACATATTACAAACTAAAATTGCCCTCAATTTTTGTCAGACGTGGCGAAAGCGCCTTTTAAGAGGCGTTAAACGCTCGCCTACCCCGTAAGGGATAAAGGCGTGATTTATGTATGTATGTAAGATTTTTGTATTGTATTGTATAATTCTACATGTTCTGAAATTTCCTCTTCGTAAATAAAACATCAAATGCAGTTTACGAATAAAATACCTCTTTTGAAATTCAACAGCTGACTAACTTTAGAATCTTTGGTAACTTTTTAAGAAGGAATCTTCGCAAGACTTCATTTTTAAATTAGTTTTACTAGATTAGTTAAGTTTTTCATTAAAAGTTTCATAATTGAATATTTTGCTTAAAGTTGTAATTAAAATTATGTTAAAATCTTCTTTGGACTAAAACATGTAGGTATAGTTCGTAAAAATAAAATTATCATAAAGGAAAACTGAAATATTTACTTCTGTTTGTATGGAGATCAAAAATTGTAGAACTAAAATTGTTTTGTTTTATTGGCTGAGTTAAGTAAGTCAAAACAGTGTACTTTTTACTAAAGAACCTATAAAGTTAATGAAATGTATTGAGCGCAAAGAGAGTGCCTATATTTGATTGTGATTCCTCTTAAGATCTGGTTTGGTAGTCAGGCAGCTAAGTATCTCTCTTATTTTTTGGGATATTGACTTGTCAACAACAGACTCCAATCCTTGTAGAGGCCACCTAAAAATACTGGTTATAATCCTCAACAAATGTTTTCCCTTTCATTTGCTTTGGTTTCTGGTAAAACCAGTTGACTCTTTTATCATACAGCTGATTGAAAAGAAAAAAAGTCCTTTTTTATTTATTAAATGGATTTCAACCATAATTACCAAATTGTCCACATCACAACAATAAATGCTGCACTGGGAGCGAGAGAAAAACATTGAATGTGCCAGCTGCATTTCCTCCCGAGCATGCTGTAAAACCCAGCAAAGGGATCTGAGGGTTTCAGTATATTGTAATTTGGGCGATGGGCTAACAGCCTGTCCCTACAGCAATATACCTACAAATATATCTTACCGCGTCGCGTCGCTACTCAGTGTGCAAATACATAAGCCTACGCGTCCGTGACAACTCTTACCTTATAATATCCTTATTGCAGGAACTCATTACGGTCTGTTCCATATTTTACAAGGCGACTGCCGCTGAGTTTTCTGAAATACGCAAGTAGGTATATTATGTATTTCTGTCGTAGATGTAAGACTACATAGTTGATATGACAAAATGTTTTAATCGATTTGTCAAATAAGTCATAACTATTATTATGATATCAGCCTTAACTGTCCCATAAATCATATGTGAAAAAAATACAACTATACGTGTTTTATGGGTCATATTTATAAAGCGATCTCAAGACAATATTAAATAGGGATTTGTCAGGCCGTTTTGTACTGAATTGGCATTTACGATACAAACCCAAAATCGCTGTCAGTCTCAAGAGCTGATTATAAATACGTCCCTAAAATTCCTTTCGGGTGCTCGAATTCAAAAAATATTATATAAATATAAAGCATGCAATCACCTTGTTAAAAAGTACCTATGTCAAATACAAAACCGTAACAAGCTCTTTTGATTTTGCCCCCATGGTCTAGCGGTCTGAGCCATGGGCTCTCGACCCGTAGGTCCCGGGTTCGATTCCCGGCGGGGAACAATGACATTGTGTTGTTATTTCTAGTTTGGTTAGGACATTGTAGGCTGATCACCTGACTGTCCGAAAAGTAAGATGATCCATGCTGTCGGATGGGTATGTAAATAGTCGGTCCTGCGCCCGACTTCTCTCTGGTCGTGTCAATCAGTCTGTCCCATCAGAATAAGGGGATTGAAGGAATAGAGAGTGCACCTGTGTGTAGCGCAAACACTTGGGCACTAAAAACAAGTCCTGCGCAGTTCGTCCATCTCAGGGAGATTGGCCGCCATCACCGAAAATCGGTGGGAGGATTATTACTTTAGAAACGTAGTTCTTGTTCCAAACCAATGCAATAGTATTTAAAGTGAATTCGTCGACGCTAAAACAAGAGAAAGTATTGGTGCTGAGAAGGTTTCAATAGTTCGAGGCGTGTGCGGTGAACCAAAAAATTGCTCTCGCTCGAAATGGATTGCAATGTTCTTAAAATATTTGTTAACAGGTATAATGGTTTGACTGTAAATGTATTTTGCTCTTAACTTTTTTTATGAAAAACATTCTCTAAACTTATGTAGGATATTAAAAATGCTATTACTTTTTTCTATCTTGTATTATGTTTATTTAGGTAACAGTAAAAGAGTTAGGGGAGAATACAAAAAACAGATAAGTTATCGTCTTGTTATCGACTCGATAGAAGAAATAAAATATATATATAAGCAAATAATGCTCTTAAAAATGTATTAACAGCACATGTTTTATCGTATAGAAAAATATATGGAATACAATAAATTTTAACTATCCGTTTTGTCACTAAAACTTCTAGTTAATTCTGCTTTTTCGTTTTAAAATTTATTGTATAATAAAATTATATACGTACAAAAAGAACTACAATTTAGATTTTCAGCCGAGCTCTTAATTAAATGTGCACTTGTTAACCTGCCTGCTCATGTGAATAAATACAGCAACGTTTTAAGGTCTGACTACAAATGATTGATGATAATTATTACTTACGTCGTAATTATGCGACAAATATAATATATTTTAATAATATGCCTTTCCTTCTCTTCCTGTTTGTAATGAATTACTGACGTAATTGCATAACAACGCTCGCGTGTCTGTGCTTTCACGTGCTACCCTAGTAAACGAGGAAAGACTTGTATGAAAGACTCCAATTCAGAGTAAAATAAAATATAAGACGACGACGATTTTTGACGTGAAATGTTTCAACAAGTAAATCACTTCCGGCATTTTGTTGTTTGTAATAAGTTTCTTTTTCCTTCGATTTATGTGTTACGGCCGTACACCAAAATGTGTAATTTAAGGTATTCCACCCATATATTCCACCATACAAAAAACTTCGATCCTATTTTAGGTTTGTGCGGTATCAACTTTCTCTTTGATTGGTCTATGCCTGCAAAATACGAGTAACACCGTAAGTAAAACATTATGCGCTACATACATGTTACACAACTGCTACGAGCGTGCTACAAATGTGCTACAGTGTGCTACGAGGCCGAAGCCGAGGGCTACAACACGGTAAATACCGATAAAATTACATTTTCATTTTGTTTGTTGGGTTCTTGTTTCTACTGTTCTGAATTAATGTTATCAAAACTATCCATATCCATATTCATATTATCACGCCTTCATCCCTGATGGGGTAGACAGAGTGTAAACGACGTAAATAAAGGTCGTTTCGCCACGTCGGACAAAGTTTTGAGGGTTATTTAATATGTAGGTAGGTGGAAATGCAACTGGCACATTCTATGTTTTTCTCTCGTCCAGCATGGAAGTAAAAACCATCCATTTCAAAATAATTATAGTTTAATCATAAACATGGAAATACGTAAACTTAAAGGTCTTGTACTTTATTTTTCTTTAATTAAAGGTCTATAGTGTTTTCAAACTTTGAACTATAAACATTTTCATTCCCATCAGCTTACTTAAGACAAGAAAAGGGAAAACAAAACTTTCCCTTAAGTCCCAGTATCTGCTTACAAGCTTTACATATTGTGCAGTCCCTGTTCTCCATTACAGGAAGGAACTTTGCTCCGACAGCCAATTCATTAGAAAGCCATTCATCTCCGCTCAGCGAGCCAACTCGGCCGAGCCTACCTGTGTGTCCAACCACACTAATTGAACAACGTAGCCCAGTGTGTACGCAAATTCAACTGAATTCAAGTGTGTCAACTTGCATCAAAAAGTGAACTGTGAAGGTACTACAACAAACGCATTTCAAAGCGCAAATATAGATCTATTTTCACGTACACGATTTATACCATTCAATGTTGTATACATGCGTAATTGTCACACGTGATTTTAACACTATTTCAAGGTTTACTAGTCAGTTTTTTTCAGGTTTAACATCCAGTTTTTAGCCCCTAAAACGTTTACAAGGGTGCTTTACAAACTCACAAACGTATTTGACAGTTTCCCCGTTATTCATTAGAAAGCCGTTCATCTCCGCTCAGTGAGCCGACTCGGCCGAGCCTACCTGTGTGTCCAACCACACTAATTGAACAACGAAGCCCAGTGTGTCCGAAAATTCGAGTGAATTGAAGTGCATCAATAGGTGAATTGTGAACCAGTTTACAACCAGTAGTACATCACCACGCGCAAGTATAGATCTATTCACGAACATATACATACATATGATAACGCCTTTATCTCTAATGGGATAGGCAGAGCGTAAATGACCCAAATATAGGTCGTACTGCCACGTCTGACAAAGTTTTGAGGGTTATTTAAGATAGATTTGTAGGTATTTTGCTGTAGTGTAGGTATTTTGAGGTTGTCAGCCCATCACCTAAATTACAATATACTGAAACCCACAGATCCCTTAGCTGGTTTTTACAGCATTCTCAGGAGGAAAGGCAGCTGGCACATTCTATGTTTTTCTTTTGCTTCCAGGCCAGCATAGAAGTACACGATTAGCACCATTCAATGTTGTACACATGCGTAATTGGCAGACGTTTAGTTTCCCCGTTATTCATTAGAAAACCATTCGTCTCCGCTCAGCGAGCCAACTTGGCCGAGGCTACCTGTGTCCAACCACACTAATTGATCAACGTCCCTCAGCGTCCCCTAGCGGCTAGACACGCAAAGTCAAGCGAAAATCTGTCCTGCCGACTTGTATGAATAGGAACAACTTGTATGAATGGGACAATGTAGAGGTCGTTGAATAGAGAAAAGGAAGTGATGATCTGGCAAAAAGGTTATACGGGGTGGAACAAAAAGGGTATGTGCACCCAGAGGGAACGTGTATCTGCCCATGAAACTGAACTTTTCTCAAAGAAAAAAAAAGAAATACCCACCTCCCATACAAATTTTATTAGGTGATGAAGAATTTTGTATGGAAAATCACAAGTCTTTTATCGTTAAGGAGCGGCCCTGATCCTATCTCCTTGGTAATGTAGGTTCCACTGAAATAAGCACTCGTGTTTATCTCGACAAGTCAACAACAAACAATATATTTCCTTTCCCTCAGCCGCAACTTTTGCTTATTCCGCCATTTCAATTTGATGTTATTACTATTTTATTTACCCACTTCCAAAGTTTCATTTCGCTTCCATTTGCTTCGTAATTACATTGTTCTGCGCTTCGATATCATATCTGAATGTTGTTACCGGAATGAACTCTTCAATTTTACTTACTTCACAAAAATAAAACAATAAGAAATCACAAGAATAAAATACAACGTATGAATATTGTAAGGATATTGACAAATGTAAACTAGGTAGGAACCTATTATATTAGATTAAAACAGTTTTTTTATTTTATTAAGTTATTGCAAATGCCGTATTGTATACTCATACCAATAAGAATTCATTTACTAGCTGTGCCCGCGACTCCGTACGCGTGGTGGTTATGATTTTAAACAGCGATGTATTTATTTGTTTTAAATTTTAAATAATTGGGATAGAATACAGTCTGACATTACACCTATGCGAGCATAGTACATTATAGTAGGTATTCTATGTACCTGTCTACTTAATTATGGAAGGAGTTGTGTTACCTAGCGATTGTTTCTTTGTTTCCATTTCTTTTTGTTTTGGAACAATAAATTATATACAAATCATGACATTTTTTTTTCGTTGAATTTGTCATTAAACTATTGAATATTTAAGATTATTTACAACTTACGTTTTTTTAATAGACAAAAAGTTAACTTATGTATGAGATGTATAGCTGTGCCCGCGATTTCGTACGCTCGGTTTGTATGGAAAACACGCAGTGTCGAACATACTGAAAACGCTTCTCCGCGCGTAGGAGCGCGATTGGCTAACCCGCGCGCGGAAGCGAGTTTCGCATTGTCTGATCTTTGTTTTTGTATGGAAAACACGATACCGCGCGTGAGCTAGTAGATCCTGCTCCTACGCGCAGAAGTGTTTTCAGCATGTTTTCCATACAAACTGGTGTACTTACTCAATATTAGAACGGTTTGCGTGATAATTTCTAACCTAGGCTGGACAAAGGGTAATTAAAAAATCTAAGTCGAATAAAAAGTTCCTTAAAGAACGGGTAAAAACGATCAGATTTCAATTTCCTGCCTACTCCCTAAGTCAGGTGGCGTGATTATTTGTGTCATAACTTTGAGTTTAAATAATGCTGAGTCGAATTAAAAAAGTTCCATTTATATCGGTTAAGAAACAGACAAATTTCAATTTCGTGCTTACCCCCTAAGTTAGGTAGCGTGATTTTAGGTATATTAAGTTGCGACCCGCGGGTAACACACAGTTGAATAAAAAAAGTCGCATCGAAATCAGTTCAGTAATTTTGGCGTGATGTGGTAACATACAGACAGACAGACAAAATTTATAAAAAAAGTATTTTGATCTTTATATCGTTAATAATGCTTGCTGCAATTATTTTTTTGTAAAGATATTCAATGTACAGACACGATCCTTCTAAGGATTTATTATATGTATAGATTAGAAGCATAACATAAAAAAGAGCACAGACAAACTTTATTTTCCAGAAGCTTTATCTATGATTCTACTAAATTATTACGGAAAACTGTCTTGGTCCTTTATTTCGCTAAGTATTTCAGACCAATTTTCTTTTAGTAAAAATATGGACGTTTGAAGCGAAATGTATATAAGTAAAAATATAACTCAAACCATGTCAGAGGCTTGATAGTTGTGCTACTAGGCGGTTTAAAAACTCTGACACCAGGGTTCATCGGGTCGATAGACTCGATACCCACTCCACAGAAGAAGAATTAAAAATATGCTTTAAATTACCCCTACTACGGGTTTATAAAAAAATAAGTGAGTACGCATATAACCCGGAAATAGAGTGTCTTTAGATTTGAGTGGTCTTAAAGATTGAGTGGCTATTGTAAACTCTTTGTAAGCCATTGTTATCTCAATGTAATCGAACGCTCTATAGAGATAGGAATATAAGATACCTACTAGCTTTATACTCGCTGTTTAATGTTTATACCGGGGCTAAATAAGTTTTGCTTTAAGAATGAAGTATTTTCTTTTGAAAATGTCCTATTCGGTGGCCTCACTTCATATTTGCCAAGTTATTACCTAGTAACAAATATTAAAACATCTAAACAAATTTCGCACTGATAATATTAGTTGAACGAATGTCTTACATTTTACAGCCGTCAACAGTCCCTCCAGACATCCCAACAGTGATCCCCGTATCATGATCAGGTGACGCAACAAAACATAAAAAGCCAATTTGTACATCTTTTTTCAGTTAACAAATCCGCCGTGACGAGGGTCCGCAGTTTTTCCGCCAAAAGTAGAAATAAGGAAAGGATATTACAGAGAATCCCGCTAGATCACGTTTTGGGCCTTGTTTTTCGATTATTTCGAAACAGAAGCTGCTTAGCCAAGATCCGTGGCGGAATGGAGTCCGAAAATGGACCGTCGTAAAAACGGCCTGTATTTATAATGCTTCCTTTCTTTTCCCAGCTAGAGGTATAAAAATAGTGTTTTATATTTCTTTATTTTCAATATAGAAGGCGAGCAAAAATTTAATTTATTCAGCATCGTGTTAAACAATTAGATACTACTTTTCAATCACTACTAAAAAATATCTAAATCACATTCAAGTATTTAGATGATAAATTTAAGAAGAACAGACTTTTTCTATTTGTCATTTTAATTAACATGCACCCAACTGCAATAAAGGTTAGACCATACTATGACTTAGCTGCAGCGGAGCGGCGCGGCGCGATACGACACTGCAGCGACGAGACACTGCGCGACAAAATCTGTCATAATGTATGAACTCACATTGCCGCGCCCTAAATTGCTATGAAGCGCCTCGCCGCTCCGCTGCAGCTTCAGTGACGCTTCATTGCGGTAGCTGTCATACATTTTCATACAAAGAATTATTTGTCGCGCACTGCCACGCCGCTTCGCTGCAGCTACATCTTAGTGCGGTCTAACCTTTAGGATAAAGCTATTTGTGGTGTAAGGTCATAGCTTTTGTTTAGAAGATATTAAAATGATTCGGATATTCTAGCTCTGAAACTAGAAACCATCGCATTAATTCAGCTCGCCCACACTTGTGGGGCTTAAAATTATAATTTTGTTAAAACAGCACGGCCATATCATTTTACCTTACTGGAATTTACAATTCAAAATAATTGTACTTAGTTGTGGGAGCGTACAGATATTTTATCTCACGACTTCAACTAGACCATACGTGTGTGTGTGTAAATGTACCTACACATTCCAGATATCAATACCAAAAAGTATTCAGCCATTTAATACCATGCTGGCCTGGGAGTGAGAGAAAAACATAGAACATGCCAGCTGCATTTACTCACGGGCATACTATAAAAACCAGCTAAGGGGTCCGAGGGTTTCAGTATATTATAATTTTAGGCTATGGGCTGACAACCTGTCACTACCGCAATATACCTACAAATCTATCTTAAATAACCCTCAAAACTTTGTCAGATGTGGCTGAACGACCTTTATTTAGGTCGTTTACGCTCTACCTACCCCATTAGGGATGTATTCAGCTAAAAAACATTGCCTTATGGCACGCCGTGAGATGTAACTTCAAACTGGTAGAGCTACCAGCTTTCACCATCTCAAATTTACTCTATTGTACGTCAGATATGGTAGTTGTCTCATAAAAATAAATAAGAGAGTCTCCAATGACTTCTGAAAATATTAGTGGCAATAAAATATGAAACTATAAAATCCTACTTTTTAAAAACATGTTTCATTTTATTCAATTTAAACTTCATTTAAAATATTATTCAGGCAGTTTGGGCGAAAGAACAAGTTACCTCACAATCGAAACCATGCGATTTATTGTTAATTGATTGTTAAAACACTGTTAAAAAGAGATATTATAAACCCATTGTGCTCAACTCGATATAAATAAAAATACTTTAATATGACTCAATCATCCCTAGTAATTTTACGCAGAATATTTCTCTTGGTGGTAAGGTAGGTATTTAATATGACCTGACCATGTTGTACTACATCCGTAGTGTAGTGGTCAGAGCCATTGGCTTACGATCTGAAGATCTTGGGTTTTATTCCCAGGGGGGAACACAAAGTTGATATTTGTCAATTTATCACTTTGTGGGGTTTCCCCAGTTTGGTGAGGACATTGAAGGCTGAATCACCTGATTGTCCGAAAAGCAAAAGGATTCCGTGCTTGGGAGGGCACGAAAAGCCGTCGGTCCCGGTCACTGTCTTTGATAGTGGTCGTTACTCAAACCATTTCAGAGGCCTAATAGTTGTGCTACTAGACGGTTTGAAAAACTATGACACCAGGGTTCTTCGCGTCGTTGTTTGACTCGAGAATACACTCGCTAAGAAGAAGAACCATGTTGTTGGTAAATACATATTTTGGTAGGTTGTGAGCCATTTCAAACTTTCATTAGGTCCATGCGTAACCGGTCCCACAATCCAATATTATGAATGGAGTTATTAACCATAGTGCATACGTTTTGCTCCGTATGTGGAGTTATTGGTTTCTGTTCCGATTCATAAAATGGTTTGAAGGGGAAAACAAACTAGTTCATTACTCGTTGAATTTTCGTGTTAATATTTTTTATATGAAAAAACATTGCACTGGTCGCTAATAAAGTGGAATGAGTTATTCAATGGGCGTGATTTCCAGATTGAACGTAAAAGGAATTTTGATAAAATAAATTTCTGTGGATCCGAGGTTGGTTTGTATAAAATTAATTTCGCTCTGACCCCCGTATTAATATTCAGAGCACTCTCAAAGTTGCTTCTAACTGGGAGCGGGAATACTTACTCCAATTTATTAATTTTACCGTCGCTCCTGACCAATGGTTTTGCATTCCGATGGAGTTCAATATAAATGCTATTCCATCAGAGTTTTAAAACATACAATATTATTTGTATAAAAGTCTTTATATCCGGTAGCTCTAAACAACACACAGATATTGAATGTGTTCACCACATTGTAGATATTTCTTGCGAAAAGTTTATTATGTATTAGTTTCCCCGGGGAAATGAAGGTTTTCTTGCAACAAAAATCGTGTTTATTCTATTCCAGGACCTCACCTTTATGTGTGCAAACAACATAATGGTTCAAGTTACTTAATCATACATAACAAACATTGAAACTCGCATTTATAATTTATTTATTTTTAATTATTTTTTTAAGATCACGCTCAAAATGTTACACAGCCAGACTTGACGCCAAAGGTCATTAGTAGGACATACTTACTATTTATTTCATAAACCTATGCCTGGCCAAGTTGTTATTAAATTAGTTACGTAAAATAATAAAATACCAATCATCAAATACTCGGCAATTATCAGATTTCGTTTTAAGGTTAATAAATCAAATTTCAATTCGGTAGTATATGAAAATGAATTGTTCTGCGAAGGGTTGAGTAATGTCCTTCGATGTACTATCCTCCTTCGATTATGGCTTGCACCTGAGTTACGGAACCCTAAATCATATTTAATGGAGAACACGCATATTCTCAAACCCAATTTATTGGATAAGATAATACTGATATATCAAAAAAGATAGTTATTCATAATAGCCTGGCCAGTATATTTTTAAAACTTTCCTGTAACACATTTTTTTTACGGCTGTAGATTGTAATGTATGCTTCAATCAGTCTCAATTTTACTGTTAATGAAACAGAAATATCCTTACAGCAATATTTATCTTTGTCTGTTGTTGTGAGTTAATCTTCTTCTTCTTAGCGAGTGGATTGTCGAGTCGACCCGAAGAACCCTGGTGTCAGAGTTTTCAAACCGCCTAACTATCACAGCTATTAGGCCTCTGATATGGTTGGAGTAACGACCACTATCAAAGACAGTGACCGGGATCGACGGCTTAACGTGCCCTCCGAAGCACGGGATCCTTTTTATTTTCGGACAATCAGGTGATTAAGCCTGCAATGTCTTAACCAAACTAGAGAAAACCTAACAAAGTGGTTAATTGTCAAGTATCAACTTTGTGTTCCGCCCCTGGGAATAGAACCCAGGACCTACGGATATGCCCATGACTCCTTCCACTAGACTAGCAGTCTTATGAGTTCGTAAAACGATCGAGATCGCTCCATCCTAATCAGGCTAATAAAGAGGGAGTTAAATTTCATGCTGATTAGTCGGCCGATCTTTAGAAAAACAATCAAATCCACTGTAGCTTAGCAGTAGCTTCTAAGTCGGTAAAAAGTTCGTGTTGTCTATGAAGTACTCAGGCCCGTATTCATAAACAACGCTTGAAACTGACAGCTAGTTTAAGCTCGTATCAGAAATGACATTTTAGTACATTTTCGCCTGTCAAATGCATACTTAATATTGCTCTCAATCTTGAGATCGCTTTCTAAATACGAGGCTAAGATTACGTTGTTTGATGGTTAGTCCACACCGATAAATGATGCAACGCGGCGCGAAGCAGCTGGAAGATGCATCACGTACCACAAAGCGACAGGCTGCAGGCTGCGACGTAGCGCGACGCAGTAAGGAATTTTTGATCGAAATGTTTGCTTATAAACATTCGGCATGACGTCAGACAACTCAAAACACATCTAGTCAAAGTAGCTCTTACTAAAAATAGATCGCTCAGGGTTGCGAAAGACGGTATCTTTGGTGGAAGGTCTTGGATACCATGTCTCAAGGATGAGCATGGAGTCAAGCACAGAATCAGAGCAAAGATCACTGGAATCATTACCAAATTCTATGAGACGCTTTACTCTGATCCTCACCCCCAAGTAGAAAACGTACCCTCCACTAATTACTCCTGTCCTGATACCATCCGCCAATTACTGAATATGAGGTGCGGGGCATAAAGCCCTAAAAACTATGAAATACAACAAGAGCCCTGGCGAGGATGGTGTCACGACATAAGCTCTTAAAATTCGTGAACCCACTCTCTTACCCCATATAACAAATTTATTTAACGCTATTTTTAATCAGGTCGTCTACCAGATAATTTCTGACACCCCCACATTATTATTCTTCGTATTTAAAAACACCTCAGTCTCATGGCAACAGAGGGGAATTGAAGTCGGTGAAAAGAGGCTTACAAACTTTTTGCACCGACTGCTCGGGAACTTCAGAACATACTGCAAGATCTGAGCTCGGCGAGCCATGAGGTGGGGACTTCATATGAACAATCAAAGACCAAGTAATGACCAACAGTCCCAAACATATTGTAACGATAGACGGGGATGATATACAATATGTCAACAAGTACATTTACTTGGGCCAGTTAGTTTCTTTCAGCAACCGGCAGGACAAAGAAGTCGATCGCCGTGTCGAAAATGCCTGGAAGAGCTACTGGTCCATGAAGGACTTAATGAACGGAGATGTTCCTTTAACACTAAAACGCAAGCTCGTCGATATGTGTATCTTACCTGTCGTAACTTATGGTGCACAGATCTGGCCTTTTACTACTTCTCAGAAGTCCAAGCTGGCGATTTGTCAGCGAGCGATGGAGCGCAGCATACTTGGTGTCAAAAGAATAAACAGAATCCGGAACACCACTCAGCGCTCCAAAACGCGCATCACTGATGTGACCGAGAAGGCGGCAAAATTATAATGGGACTGGGCGGGTCACGTATGCCGAATGCATCCAGAGAGATGGGCCAAATTAACGACCGATTGGGTTCCCCTCGATAGCCGGCGAGGGAGAGGAAGACCGAGGAAACGATGGCGCGATGACTTAGATTCTTTTGACTGGCAAAACATAGCTGGAGATCGAGACCAGTAGAAAAAGAAAGGGGAGGCCTTTGCCCTGCAGTGCGACATTTTAGGCTAAGTAAAAAAAATGTTTGCCTATATAGAACTTTATTTACTCAAGTAGTAGTAATAACATGAAATGTTTATCTTCTGAACTCCGTAAGTACTTTAGAAGTATTTTGTGCCTTACGACTAACGGTCAGTTCACAACGCGAAATGGTACGCTCTTTCCAATAGCGTGATACAATACATAGAACTTCTTACTACTACTTGAGTAAATAAAGTTCTATATATTTCATCACGCTATTGGAAAGAGCGTACCGTTTCGCGTCGTGAACTGACCATTAGTCGTAAGGCACAAAATATGTTAACTTCAAAAGTACTTACGGAGATCAGAAGATAAACATAACATTTCATGTTATTTATGAGTTGAGCAGCGCGGTGAGTGAATTCCACTTGGTAGCAAATTGTTTCAGTGTTTCTTCGTAATTTCTTCACATGCTTGTCGACTTGTGATTTTTACTTGAGAACCATAGCAAATTATTATTTGAGAACAATCGTTCAGTCTATCTTGGTTTCTAAATCTATGCAAATCAGTACTAATTGAAGTATACCCAATTTGTTTTATAGTATTTAAAAATGCCATATCGGCCATTTCTTAGCGTCAAAAGTAACTTAGGGTCAGTTCAAATATCAATCTTATGCGCGACACGTCACTGCAGGAGCGCAATACTGCGTGACAAAATCTGTATGAATCACACATTGCCGCGCCGTGAAGCGCCGCGCCGCTCCGCTGCAGTTCAGTGCGGTACCTCTCATACATTTTCATACAAAGAATCATTTGTCGCAGTGTCGCGCCCCGCCGCGGCGCGCCGCCGCTCCGCTGCAGCTACGTCTTAGTGTGGTCTAACCTTTACTTGTAAATTGTATCCAGATGTATTTTCTACTCCTGAAAAGCAGTATGTTCAGTAACTTAGCTGGTTGTACGTAATTATACGCTCTCAGAAACAAGAAACTAGTCGCCTAGCAGCGGAAAATTGGCGCAGCATCCAGAGCAGCATCCAAGTAGTATTTCACTTCTCTGAGATTTAATAAGAGCTGGCAACTCTGTTACGAAAAGTGCAATAATATTTATACATACAACTATACATATACCTACAAATATATCTTAAATAATCCTCAAAACTTTGTCAGACGTGGCGGAACGTCATTTTTTTTTAAGGTCGTTTACGCACTGCCTACCCCAATAGGGATAAAGGCGTGATTATATGTATGTATGTATGTATACATATAATCACGCATTTAAGAATGTAAACGACCTAAACAAAGGTTGTTCCGCCACGTTTGACAAAGTTTTGAGGGTTATTCAAGATAAATTTGTAGGTATATTGCTGTAGTGACAGGTTGTCAGTCTATCGCCTAAATTGCAATATACGTACAGAAATCCTCGGATCCCTTAGATGGTTTTTACAGCATGTCCGGGAAGCAAATGCAGCTGGCACATTCAACGTTTTTCTCTCGCTCCCTGTCCAGCGCGGAAGAATATTTATCCACAGAAATAAAACATACGATTTACCGTTATGGTAGATAATTATTTAATTTTATTGAAATTATAAAGAAATATTAAAACGTAGATTAGTCTATGGAAATAAGTGACGTCACCGTGGTCCCTATTGAGACGCCTATAAGCGATCATAATGCCCAATTGTTTACGTTATTTACGGGACAGTCACACCGCGAAAAAACGGCTTCTTTCATTGAACGCCGATTATTCAAAGATGAATCAATTTATGTTTTTTATAAAAAAAAAAAATTATATAAAAAATAATTTAACTGTCCCCTGGATGACGGAAGCCCTAGACGAGTACATGATGAAATTCAACGATTTGACTGAACTCAGGCGGCAATATCCTCAAGAAAAAATACTATTTGAATGCATTAATCACTATTCTCATTTAATAAAATCTGAAACATTAGCATCCCGACGAAAACATATTGAAAAGAGTTTGGCTGATTGTAGAAATCCAGCTAAAGAGATATGGAGTGTGGTCAATGACGAAATTTCTACAAAAAGTTCATGCGAAATACGTCTAAGGGATACAAATTCTAAGGATATACCACTGGGTGACGTTCCAGACTACATTAACTCCCATTTATTAAATATTGGTACGAAATATTCGCAGCGGATTGACTATCAAAGTTCTAAAAACTATCTTTCCGAATATCAAGACACAAGTATTCCTGTTTTCTCTCTGCCTATAATTAGTAAATCTGGCTAAGAAAAAGTGCTCAAATCTTTGATGAAATCTCGTGGCACTCTGGATATACGTGGGACACTCAGAAAGTTTTGCGACTCTAAAAAAAATTGTTCTACAGGTACATATATTTTTATTAAATCTTTTCAAAGCACTCTCCACCAGCCTCTATACAAAGATTCATGCGTCTGAACCAGTTTTCGAAACACTTTTTCCAGTCCGCCGTAGACACCTCGTTTACAGCCTGCTCGAACGCAGCCAGCGCATCTTCCGGCGACGAAAATTGTATCCCCTTGAGCTGATTTTTTATTTTTGGAAATAAAAAGAGGTCACACGGTGCTAGATCAGGGCTGTAAGGAGGGTGACCCAGGAGTTTGACTGGTGTGCTGTCCAGGAAGTCCCTCGTTTTGAGCGCGGTGTGTGCAGGCGCATTGTCGTGGTGGAGCAGTAGTCCGTGGAGCCCTGTGTTTCGTCGCTTGTTGCTCACAACAGAAAAAACTTCTGGTAAACATTTGGTAGTATACCATTCGGCGTTAATGCTTCTTTGATCTCGTAAGGGAATTGAGGCCAAGTGGCCAGTCAAATTAAAAAAGCTGGCGATCAAAATCTTCCCCCCGCTTCGAGATCGCTTCACTTTGGTAGGCGTTGGTTCATTTTGAAACACCCAAACTGTCGACTGGCGCTTGATTTCTGGATCGTATTGATAAATCCAGGACTCATCACCTGTTACGATGTCGTAAACACGCCGAGACGAGCCTGCTTCAAATTTGTTCAGCATATCACGGCACCATTCCACCCGGGCCTGCTTCTGAGCGTCGGTGAGGTAGTGCGGCACCCAGCGCGATACTATCCTCCTCACGCGAAGATGCCCATGTAGAATCTCGTGAACGCTTCCCGATCCAATCTTTAATATGTGCTGAATCTCCTGATATATAATTCGCCTATTATCTTGGATTAAATTTTTCACTGCTAGCACGTTTTCTTCCGTAATAGCCGTCAAAGGGCGACCGCTTCTTTCTTCATCCCCCAAGGTTGGTCGACCGCGCCTAAATTCGTTATACCAACGATACACGGTTGCCTTGGAGGGGCTTTCATCCATAAATGCCATTTGAAGTCTATCGAACGATTCATCCGGTTTCAAGCGACACTTGAAATCGTAAAAAATCATAGCTCTAAAATGTTCCCGGCGCAGATCCATTTTTTAGTAAGACACGATACTTTGAATTGGCTCGCAAAAAATGTGGAGGGAAATTTTGAAAATGGAACACACATATTTTTACTTACAAGTAATCATATTTTCAAAAAAGACTAACCAGCCAGTCTGCCATATATAAAAACTATTTATCGCAATACTTTCTGAGTGGCCTGGTATATGATATATCTGTAAATATACTTTTATGTATCTGGCCAGTACCTGCGGATATTCTTGTGACACTGACAAATGAAATTTTTAAGGGTGGCGTGTATCCAGAAGTTTTAAAATGCACAAGAGTATGTCCAGTTTACAAAGGGAAAGGTAAGAAGCACAAAATTTATAACTATCGGCCTATTACCATCGTCCCCAATATATCAAAAATTATTGAATCGATTTTATCAAAACACCTTATGCAACACTTTAGAGACAAACGACTTACTGACTGATAAACAGTTTGCTTAACGTAAAGGTATGTCAACTTCGACCGCCGCTCATAAAGTGTTGGATTGCATAATTACGGGGATAGATGATAAGTATAAAGTTGCTGGTATATTCTGCGATCTATTAAAAGCATTCGACGTCATTAATTATAAATTATTGTTAGAAAAGTTGAACACATATGGAGTCCGAAATAATGCTCATCAACTACTGAACTCATTTTTAACGGGTCGAAAACAGACCATCCAGTTTACATCACAGGGCAGAAAGATAAAATCAGAGGCAGGTAACGTTAAAATAGGCATTCCACAGGGATCCTCATTAGGAAATACGTTGTTTTTGGCTTTTGTCAATGATCTCCCATCTATTGTTACTGACGGTTTGGTAGTTCTGTTTGCTCATGACACCACTGTAGTTGTGACCGCGAAAACTTTTGAGCAACTAAACATTAAGATCTGTCGAGTATGCGAGCAGCTGCAGAAATGGTTCTTAGCAAATGGACTCATCCTGAATGTGTCAAAATCTAATATTATGTTGTTCTCTAGCCAAAACGTAGCTCCCCTTCAAATGAACTGTCCTATGCCAATAAGCAACGAATGTAAATTCCTAGGTTTTGTGCTTGATAGTCACACAAACTGGAAAGCGCATATCGACACTCTTTGCGATAAGCTGAGTAGTGCAGCATTTGCATTGCAAAGACTGAAACCCCTTATATCTAGTGATGCGCTCCGGCAAACATATTTTGCACATTTTCACACCATTATGTCGTATGGTTCAATTCTATGGGGTAACTCAACTGACTCATCAAGGGTATTGAGATTGCAGAAACGTGCTCTTCGGACGATGGAAGGAGTAAACTCACGATATTCGTGTAAGGGCATATTCAAGAAATACGGTATAATGACGCACTTCTCGCAATACTTATTCGACGTAATCATGTATATTCGTTATAATTTAGTAAATTTTGAGCGCTTAAGTGTTCCGGGAAGGACGTTACGTCGGACTGGATGCCTACTTTCAGTCCCACATCGCTTAGTCCTTGCCGAGAAAAACCCGCGCATTATCTGACCGACCTTCTACGAAGCACTACCTACCGACCTAAAAGCCGAACTATCTGACGAAACGTTTCGGTCTCGATTGAAAAACTTTTTGTTGGATAATGTATTTTACTCTGTTAAAGAGTATATTGAATTTAAATTTACAAAATTACATTGTACCTAGTTATACCTAGTATTTTTTATTTTTTTATTTCTTTATATTTGTAAATTATTCATGACATTTTGTATTTATACAGATTTTTTTTTTTTTTTAACTCACGAACACTTTGTGAATGCTTATAATATGACATGTAATTAAAAACTTTTATAATGTAATTTTCACTGTGTGATAAATAAAACTAAACTAAACTAAGTGGCTTGCATGTACTTCTGTAATAGCGCAGATTGCGTTCAAATCTTTTTTTTTTTTTTTTTTTTTTTTTTTTTTTTTTATATATAGGCGAGCATTTGTCCGCCATCTCACCTGGTGAATCTCTTCATATTGACGATGAAAAACCCTGACTGAGACTGTTGAAATAATTTCACTATGATAAAGTCGATAACGAAGAATGAGTTGCCTCGTTTGAAAAATTATTTGATCTAAAATAAGAACGTCCAATCCTCGAAATGATTGCCCTTGCTCGCAGTAAACGGTCTCTATTGCATATTGGCTCAAAGGAATCTCTACAATTTTGCTTTATATTCTCTTTTTGATAATTATATAAGTTTGATAAAATCTAGGTACGAAAACTGCATCACAGAATGGATCTATAACTAATGAAACTTGACTATAAAATTATTTTGTGTAGAAGAAATTTAGAAAAGTATTTTATTTATTGATATATATAATAATATATTTTTAATTTTCCTAACTAGCGAGAGCGCTTTCTCGTGTAATTTTATATTCCCGGACCCATATATTTCTATTCTAGAAACATAAATAAAAGGCATCGTTACTTCTCTTATTGCTGCTTATTTGTACAGTAATGATTCTAGGAATGCCAAAAATAGATTCTGTCTCGCTTTTATTACCCGACAGAATAGACTGAATGGAGCAGATACTTCGAGTCTATTTCTGAAGCAGAGTTATTGGTCTCTATTCGGACATATCGAAGTCAGAGTTATCCTCAGAACTGCCAATAAGGTAGTTGACTGAACTAGGTAGAACTGCCGGTAGTACAATATGCAATCTTTGCTTTGAGTTAAAACTGATGGCGCAGAGCAAATAGACAGGAACGTCCGATTGCGAATTGTTGTAGTAACTGCTGGGCCACTAGTTGTTGAAACACGATATTTTTTTGTTTCCCATGGGAGAAGAATTAAAATAAAGGTCATTGCTTTGCATATCTATTTGTTTCTATATCTAATCGAAGTCGCTGTCGTCATATTTATATTAAAACCTAGTTATTGACAAAGAAATGTTATCATTTTCCATGCTGGCCTGGGAGTGGGAGAAAAACATAGAATGTGCAAGCTGCATTTCCTCCTGGACATGCTGTGAAAACCAGCTGAGGTTTCCGAGGGTTTCGGTATATTGTAATTTAGGCGATGAGCTGACAACCTGTCACTACAGCAAAATACCAATCTATTTATACAAATCTATTTATTTATTTAACAATTTATTGTACACAAAAACATCATAAAAACAGGACATACAAAACAAAGACACAACAGGCACTGCTTATTTCTAAAAAGAAATTTCTTACAGAAGACCTACAGAAGTGATTTTTTTAATGATACGCGAATAAAACGTGCACATAAATTTTATACTTACTAATAAAATAATACTACTGTAAAATCTTATATAATGTAAATGTATTACATAAATATAAACAATATATAAAGAAATGCATTTACATAAATAATAAAAAATAAATGAATACGTATAGCTATTTATATATATACAAATATATACATACATAATTATATATCCTAAACACAGATTACTTTGACAGGGAAAGATAATGATCTTAAACTCACCTTTTGAAGACGGCGATAGAAGAGCTATTACGGACTGTCGGTAGAAGAGAGTTCCATAATCTGACAGCATGAACAATAAAGGAATAGGAGTAGAAATCGGTACGGTGGGAGGGGATGGAAAGAAGAGTCCTGATCTATCTTAAGTAACCCTCAGAACTTTGTCCCACGTGGCGGAACGACCTTTGTTTGCCTACCCCATTAGGGATAAAGGCGTCATTGTATGTATGTATATATTTAATTACAAAAGCTTTTTGGATATTCTCATACACCCTTAAATATTTATATGTTTATTTGTGTTCTTTCCATTGTTCGACAATCTCGTTTCTCAAAATAAATTAAAGGTACGTCTATTATCACACTAATCCAATTTGGTGATGGAGGAAACACACCGAACATTAAAATAGGCAATTGAATAATAAGGTAATTTCTTCCATGCTGGTCTGGGAGCGAAAGTAATTCTTCCATGCTGGACTGGGAGCGAAAGTAAAACATAGAATGTGCCAGCTGCATTTCCTCCCGGGCATGCTGTAAAAACCAGCTAAGGGATCCGAGGGATTCAGTATATTGTAAGTTAGGCGATGGGCTGACAACCTGTCACTACAGCAATATACCTACAGATCTATCTTGGATGACCCTCTAAACTTTGTCAGTCGTGGCGGAACGACCTTTGTTTAGGACGTTTACGCTCTGCCTACCCCATTAGGGATAAAGGCGTGATTATATGTATGTATGTATGTAATTGAATAAAAGGAAATTCAATCAAAGGAACAAAACTATTCACTCTTGGAAAAAATGAAATTATTGACGTTATTTGGTTTTTAGGTTAAGGAGGTAAAGTAGGTAATATTTATGTATTCTATACTGAATTAATAATTTTTCAAAGTCAAAAGAAAGAACGATTTCGTTATTTCGTAAAATTCCTTTTTGGCTGTCATTATATGTACCCATGTTTTCAAAGCTTTGGCAATTCTATGTATCTACTTACTTTAGATAAATAAGTAGTAGTATCCATCACATTACTTGTGGGACAATAATCTTGGACAATAATGCACTTTGCTTATCCCACATAAAGTCGTATAATCCGTCCAAGTTGGATTAATAAGCGAAAGCTTCAATTATGTTTCTAGCTATCCAATAGGGAATTTCAGTTTCCGAGTGCTGTGTCATCTGTCGGTTATCGCATTTCGATACAGCTCTCGCAAAGCCAAAACGAGCGACTTTGATGCTCGAAAGCCGAGAGATCGGGCGGTTTCCCACTAGACGACGCGGCGACGGCACGGCAACGTTGCCGTCACGATGCCTTGGCTCTGTTTTTCCTCTAGACAGCACGGCAATGACACGGAAACGTCCCGATAACGTCCACCTAGTTCCAATTTGAGCGCACACCCACGCGCATGCTTCGTACGAATACAAAACACATGCAGTCTGGCACGCCGGCGACGGTACCGGTGGGAAGCAATGCTGTGCCGTTGCTGTGCCGGCAAGTGGAAAAGCGTGTCATATAATTTCATTGATTTTCATAGAGTATCTCTTCCGCAGTGCCGTGCCATAGCCGTTGCCGCCACCGTGCCGTCTAGTCGAAAAACGCCCATTCAGTTGGATAATTCCTACGATAATTCTCTGTTTCCGCAGTAGTCGCCTTTGGAATTAGATACTTAACGATGTGGGTTTCACGAAGATAATACATACACATAATCACGCCTTTATCCCTAATGGGGTAGGCAGAGCGTAAACGACCTAAACAAAGGTTGTTCCGCCTCGTCTGACAAAGTTTTGAGGGTTATTTATGTTTGATTTGTAGGTATATTGCCATAGTGACTGGTTGTCAGCCTATCGACTAAATTGAAATATACATAAACCCTCGGATCTCTTAGCTGGTTTTTACAGCATGCCCGGGAGGAAATGCAGCTGGCACATTCTATGTTTTTCTGTCGGTCCCAGGCCAGTATGGAAGATGATATAATTGATTAAGTGCCACTAAAAAGAAATTTGTCCCGAAGTTTATGCGGCTTGAGCACATTTACAGACCAAATGGCTAGCAAATATGACTTGGTAGAAACAGAATGAATGAGTCTTAGGCTCGTATTTATAAAGCGATCTCACCATTGAGAGTGATAATACGTATGGATATGACAGGTCCTTTTGTACTGAAATGACATTTCTGCTACGGACTTAAACTAGCTGTCAGTCTCTAGTGCTGTTTAAAATTACGGGCCTTAAAAGTGAAAGAAAAATATTAAAACGTAATACTTCTCAGTTTTTTTTTCTACAAAAAACATGCAATAAAAACAAACAAACCTTTTTATACGATTTCATTGTGATGAAATTCTTCTTCCATGCTAGACTGGGCGTGAGAGTAAAACATAAAATGTGTCAGCTGCATTTCCTCCCGGGCATACTGTAAAATCTAGCTAAGGGATCAGAGGATTTCAGCATATTGCTTTTTAGGCGATGGGCTGACCATCATTCGATTTTGACCATAGCTTTAGCCTGCATAGCTTCAGCTTGTTTTTATAGACTTTCAAGCGTGATTGTACATACATATAATCAAGCCTTTTAACCTAATGGGGTAGGCAGAGCGTGAACGACCTAAACAAAGGCCGTTCCGCCACGTTTGACAAAGTTTTGAGGGTTATTCAAGATAGATTTGAAGGTATATTGCTGTAGTGACAGGTTGTCAGCCCATCGCCTAAAGCTAGGTGCTAGCTAGTTTTTACAGCATGCCCGGGTGAAGATGCAGCTGGTATATTCTATGTTTTTCTCTCGGTCCCAATCCAGCTTGGAAGTACACATACACACCACTATCCACAATATGAACATTCTAAGTGATATCCTCCCGTGCTCACCACCGGCGCAACGTGTCTCAACCTTGTTTCGTTTTAGATTGAAAAATTTCCGACCGAATTCACTCACACATATCCTTGTTTATACACTCCTTTCAATAAAGGAGTCACGCATAGAACCATTGTATCCTCATGAGGTTACCGTACTACAGCCTCATTCATACCAAACTGATTCAACCATTGTTGAGAGATTTCGGCAACGACACCTTTTCTTTATAAGATCCTTAAGAGATTTTCTTTGCTTTCTTTTTATTTTTGAGACACAAGTATCGTTTTTAGGATGATATATAGAAGCACCTAATTATTCAATTTTAATTTTAATTCTGATCTTATTTTAGTTTTGTTTTTAATTCTGTTTTTTTTTTACGTTAGATTTTAAATTTAAATTTTTGTATATATAATTTAATTGATTACTATGCCAATTTTAGTTCATTTTGTAATCTGTAATGAATGATTTATTAACATAGGATAAGCATATTGTTACTAACCATAACTGGACCTTTGTTGTCTGTTAATAAATAAATTATTATTATTAAGATATTTAACTTATCCGCGTATCGTTTTTTGCTGTTTTCACTTCTGTAGGTCTCAGTAAAAAAATAATTTTTTTTTAGCGCTTATCAGTGCCTGTTGTGTCTGTGTTCATTTTGTCCTATGTTCGTTTCCGTGTAAAAAAAATGTTAAATAGATGTTGTCTCTTAGTACCTAAGATATAAAATATGAAAGAAAGAAAATAATAAATTCATTTCTGGCAGGAACGGAAACAGGATTTTTAATTTTTCATTTATATGAAATAAAATAGCATTGTGAGTGGTAAAATTCTCAAAAATATGTATTAAAGTATAAAGTATAACTTACTAGCATTTTGCACCGTAGCTTCACAGCGGCATAATGAGTTTTCCCGTGGAAATCAGATATAAAATATATATTCTCGCAGTAAAAAGTAGCCCTACGTAACTTCTAGGTAGATGTAGGTTTCTACCGGTGAAAGTATTTTTTATTCCAGTCAAACACTTATAGAGTTTAATTGTTACAAACATACAAGTTTAAAAATCATTCCGCTTTATAATATTAGAATAATTATTAAAAAGTTTGGGAAATATTCATTTTATTTGTTATCCGTTTTTTTTTATTTGTTATACTTTTCATCTTTTTCATTGCTAAAAAATCACGTCTTTTTATATAATTAGTATGGATTTCAACTTAACAGTTTAGCTGCTAGCAGGCAATGTACAGGGGTCATGAAACAGCGTACATTATGCATGCTCAGGCACGTAACTAATTGCACGGAGCGTTCAGCGCCCGGGCGATTGCGTGGATTGCTATATAATTAGAATTACATTTGTATTGAGTTTACATCACTGATCCTGATCCGTTTAGTCGATTCAAACATATTTAGTTTACATCACTGATCTGATCTGTTTAGTGCTTCAAACATATTTAGTTTACATCACTGATCTGATCTGTTTAGTCGATTCAAACATATTTAGTTTGCATCATTGGTCTGTCTGTTATAGGCGTATTTGTCGATTTAAAAATGCAATATTAAAGGTTAGACCGCACTAAAGCGTAGCTGCAGCGGAGTGGAGCGGCGTGGTGCGACACGGCACTGCAGCAACGCGACACTGCGCGATAAAATCTATAAAAATATAAGAACTGACATTGCCGCACCGTGAAGCGCCGCGCTGCTCCGCTGCAGCTTTAGTGACGGTTCAGTGCCGTACCTCTCATACATATACATAGATAGAATAATTTGTCGCGCAGTGCCGCGCCGCGACGCGCTGCAGAGCTGCGTCCTAGTGCGGTCGAACCTTAGAGGCTATTTTATATCCAATTACTGCTATGCAAGATAAATAAGAGAGGAGCTGAGAATATTTTTACCTGTATACATAAATACTATCACGCCTGTATCCCTAATGGGGTAGGCAGAGCATCAACGACCCGAACAAAGATCTGTATTCAACACAGTAATAAAATAGAAATGGATCATTGTAATTCACCTATTTTACAAAGCCTTTTAAGATTAATTATAAAAAAATATAATTTAAAAATTCTATTAACAAAGTCATAAACTTCAAAGCTATTAACAGCTAAAGTTTTTACTTTATGAACTCCATAAAATGTAAGAAAGCGTCGAGACGTAGCGGAAGCTAAACTCTCTTTAATAACGGATAGCCACTTCATAGCTATAGCAACATAGCTTCACAGCTTATTCATAGCAATCCGTTATCTGTCATACTCAGATCATGATACTCTAGTAGTGCAGACACAGTATCTGTCAATGTGGAGAACCCTTGAACCATGGCGCATCTTACCAACTGTAAGTAAGTAAAGTAAACGTAAAAAAGCATTTATTGCGACACGGACTTAAAAAACAACAATAAAATAGTTACAGTATTAAAGATAAGCCAGTGGTAATGTGCTCAGCATATGCTGGTCAGTAATACCAACCAGCGCTGGTTTTCAGCCCACACCTTTGTTGCTAACTGTCCCGCGTATCCAACCACCTGCTCGCGTGAGGACTTGCTCGATAGCAACCAGAAAGCCACTACGGTAGTGCAAAGTAAGATTAGCCCGTGTTCTTGCTGACACGAAAGTAGAAGATCATGAAACTTTATTTTTATTACCACTTAAATGTTTAATACAGGCTTATTTAGAAATATTTTTTTTATTAATGTAATGTTTCACTACTTATTAATGTTCTTAGAAATAAATGTTATTCATTAGATCTGAGTTTCCTTTTGAACTCTCTAAATAATTTCTTCAAATGTTAGGACTAGTATTCCTCTTATCCCCTATTAGTGCAGCAACACACAGGCGTCACTTATTGCGCGCTAGGTTGCAATCAACACGTTTTCAATGCTTTTTACATTGCCTACAACACACATGCGTCACCTTACGCTCTACGCACGCGTAATCACAGAAAGATGCGCCAACGTAGAGGTCAACGCTAAATGTGTGTTGTAGGCAATGTAAAAAGCATTGACAGCCTGTTGAGCAGAACCTTGCGAGCAGTAAGTGACGCCTATGTGTTGCTGCTCTTGAATAATGCTTACAAAGACAATTTGAAGTTAAGTTATTTAGGCTCGTATTTATGAAGCGATATCATACATTATTTTTCTTCCATGCTGGACTGGGAGAGATAGAAAAACATAGAATGTTCCAGCTGCCCTTCCTCCCGGGCATGCTGTTGAAGTCAGCAAAAGGGACTCGAGGGTTACAGTGTATTGTAATTTAGGCGATGGGCTGACAACCTGTCACTATAGCAATACACATTACAATCTAAAATTGCCCTCAATTTTTGTCAGACGTGGCGAAAGCGCCTTTTACGAGGCGTTAAACGCTCTGCCTACCCCGTAAGGGATTAAGGCGTGATTTATGTATGTATGTATGTATCAAACTTGAGAGCAATATTAAGTATAGATTTGACAGGCCAGTTTGTACTGAAATGACATATCTTCTGATGCGAACTCAAACTCGCTGTCACTCATGAGAGCTGATTATAAATACGGCCCTAACAATACTAGGAAACGATACTTAACTAATTCTAAACACATTACTAAATGGGTTTGAAATTAGTCTTATCATATTCATAGAACAGAGCTACCTATACTGCTACACTGTCGAAGTCTGTAAAGGGTTAAATAGTTCCACAGAAATCTATTCATAGTTCCATCTGGGCACAAAACTCTGCCTATCATTTAAAAATAAGCTTACCCCATAAGAGATGTAGGCGTGATATTATGTATAATTCTACATGTTCTAAAATTTCCTCTTCGTAAATAAAACATCAAATGCAGTTTACGAATAAAATACCTCTTTTGAAATTCAACAGCTGACTAACTTTAGAAACTTTTGTAACTTTTTAAGAAGGAATCTTCGCAAGACTTCATTTTTAAATTAGTTTTACTAGATTAGTTAAGTTTTTCATTAAAAGTTTCATAATTGAATATTTTGCTTAAAGTTGTAATTAAAATTATGTTTAAATCTTCTTTGGACTAAAACATGTAGGTATTGTTCGTAAAAATAAAATTATCCTAAAGCAAAACTGAAAAATTTACGTCGGTTTGTAAGGAGATCAAAAATTGTAGAACTAAAATTGTTTTGTTTTATTGGCTGAGTTAAGTAAGTCAAAACAGTGTACTTTTTACTAACGAACCTATAAAGTTAATGAAATGTATTGAGCGCAAAGAGAGCGCCTATATTTGATTGTGATTCCTCTTAAGATCTGGTTTGGTAGTCAGGCAGCTAAGTATCTCTCCTATTTTTTGGGATATTGACTTGTCAACAACAGACTCCAATCCTTGTAGAGGCCACCTAAAAATACTGGTTATAATCCTCAACAAATGTTTTCCCTTTCATTTGCTTTGGTTTCTGGTAAAACCAG
Organism: Scrobipalpa costella; assembly: GCA_949820665.1. Lineage (NCBI taxonomy): Eukaryota > Metazoa > Arthropoda > Insecta > Lepidoptera > Gelechiidae > Scrobipalpa > Scrobipalpa costella. The sequence continues at coordinate 7,492,075 of OX463302.1, forward strand.
TTGACTCTTTTATCATACAGCTGATTGAAAAGAAAAACAATCCTTTTTTATTCATTAAATGTATTTCAACCATAATTACCAAATTGTCCACATCACAACAATAAATGCTGCACTGGGAGCGAGAGAAAAACATTGAATGTGCCAGCTGCATTTCCTCCCGAGCATGCTGTAAAACCCAGCAAATGGATCTGAGGGTTTCAGTATATTGTAATTTGGGCGATGGGCTAACAGCCTGTCCCTACAGCAATATACCTACAAATATATCTTACCGCGTCGCGTCGCTACTCAGTGTGCAAATACATAAGCCTACGCGTCCGTGAAAACTCTTACCTTATAATATCCTTATTGCAGGAACTCATTACGGTCTGTTCCATATTTTACAAGGCGACTGCCGCTGAGTTTTCTGAAATACGCAAGTAGGTATATTATGTATTTCTGTTGTAGATGTATCAACTATGTAAGACTACATAGTTGATATGACGAAATGTTTTAACCGATTTGTCAAATAACTTATAACTATTATTATGATATCAGCCTAAACTGTCCCATAACTCATATGTGAAAAAAATACAACTATACGTGTTTTATGGGTCATATTTATAAAGCGATCTCAAGACAATATTAAGTAGGGATTTGTCGGGCCGTTTTGTACTGAATTGGCATTTACGATACAAACCCAAAATCGCTGTCAGTCTCAAGAGCTGATTATAAATACGTCCCTAAAATTCCTTTCGGGTGCTCGAACTCAAAAAATATTATATAAATATAAAGCATGCAATCACCTTGTTAAAAAGTACCTATGTCAAATACAAAACCGTAACAACCTCTTTTGATTTTGCCTCCATGGTCTAGCGGTCTGAGCCATGGGCTCTCGACCCGTAGGTCCCGGGTTCGATTCCCGGCGGGGAACAATGACTTTGTGGTGTTATTTCTAGTTTGGTTAGGACATTGTAGGCTGATCACCTGACTGTCCGAAAAGTAAGATGATCCATGCTGTCGGATGGGTATGTCAATAGTCGGTCCTGCGCCTGACTTCTCTCTGGTCGTGTCAGTCAGTCTGTCCCATCAGAATAAGGGGATTGAAGGAATAGAGAGTGCACCTGTGTGTAGCGCAAACACTTGGGCACTAAAAATAAGTCCTGCGCAGTTCGTCCATCTCAGGGAGATTGGCCGCCATCACCGAAAATCGGTGGGAAGATTATTACTTTAGAAACGTAGTTCTTGTTCCAAACCAATGCAATAGTATTTAAAGTGAATTCGTCGACGCTAAAACAAAAGAAAGTATTGGTGCTGAGAAGGTTTCAATAGTTCGAGGCGTGTGCGGTGAACCGAAAATTTTTTCTCGCTCGAAATGGATTGCAATGTTCTTACAATATTTGTTAACAGGTATAATGGTTTGACTGTAAATGTATTTTGCTCTTAACTTTTTTTATGAAAAACATTCTCTAAACTTATGTAGGATATTAAAAATGCTATTACTTTTTTCTATCTTGTATTATGTTTATTTAGGTAACAGTAAAAGAGTTAGGGGAAAATACAAAAAACAGATAATCTATCGTCTTGTTATCGACTCGATAGAAGAAATAAAATATATATAAGCAAATAATGCTCTTAAAAATGTATTAACAGCACATGTTTTATCGTATAGAAAAATATATGGAATACAATACATTTTAACTATCCGTTTTGTCAATAAAACTAGTTAATTCTGCTTTTTAATTTTAAAATTTATTGTATAATAAAATTATATACGTACAAAAAGAACTACAATTTAGATTTTCAGCCTAGCTCTTAATTAAATGTGCACTTGTTAACCTGCCTGCTCATTGTTTTAAGGTCTGACTACAAATGATTGATGATAATTATTACTTACGTCGTAATTATGCGACAAATATAATATATTTTAATAATATGCCTTTCCTTCTCTTCCTGTTTGTAATGAATTACTGCATAACAACGCTCGCGTGTCTGTGCTTTCACGTGCTACCCTAGTAAACGAGGAAAGACTTGTATGAAGGACTCCAATATATTTATTCAGAGAAAAACAAAATATAAGATGACGACGATTTTTGACATAAAATGTTTCAACAAGTATATCACTTCCGGCATTTTGTTGTTTGTAATAAGTTTATTTTTCGTTCAATTTATGTGTTACCGCTGTACACCAAAATATGTAATTTAAGGTATTCCACCCATATATTCCACCATACAAAAAACTTCAATGATATTATAGGTTTATGCGGTATCAACTTTCTCTTTGATTGGACTATGCCTGCAAAATACGAGTAACACCGTAAGTAAAACATAAAACATTATGCGCTACACAACTGCTACGAACGTGCTACAAATGTGCTACAGTGTGCTACGAGGCCGAAGCCGAGGCCTACAACACGGTGAATACCGATAAAATTACATTTTCATTTTGTTTGTTGGGTTCTAGTTTCTACTGTTAATTTTTGTTCTAAATTTATGCCAGCAAAACCATCCATAACCATATCCATATTATCAAGCCTTCATCCCTAATGGGGTAGACAGAGCGTAAACGACGTAAATAAAGGTCGTTTCGCCACGTCTGACAAAGTTTTGAGGGTTATTTAATATGTAGGTATATTGCTATAGTGCCAGGTTGTCAGCCTATCGCCAAAATTGCAATATACTGCCCTCGGATCCCTTAGCTGATTTTTACAGCAAGGAAATGCAGCTGGCACATTCTATGTTTTTCTTTCGCTCCCAGTCCAGCATGGAAGTAGAAACCATCCATTTCAAAAATAATTATAGTTTAATCATAAACATGGAAATACGTAGATTTAAAGTCTTGTACTTTATTTTTCTTTAATCAAAGGTCTATAGTGTTTTCAAACTTTGAACTATAAACATTTTCATTCCCATCAGCTTACTTAAGACAAGAAAAGGGAAAACAAAACTTTCCCTTAAGTCCCAGTATCTGCTTACAAGCTTTACATATTGTGCAGTCCCTGTTCTCCATTATAGGAAGGAACTTTGCTCCGACAGCCAATTCATTAGAAAGCCATTCATCTCCGCTCAGCGAGCCAACTCGGCCGAGCCTACCTGTGTGTCCAACCACACTAATTGAACAACGAAGCCCAGTGTGTACGAAAATTCGAGTGAATTCAAGTGCATCAATAGGTGGTGAATTGTGAACCAGTTTACAACCAGTAGTACATCTCCACGCGCAAGTATAGATCTATTTTCACGAACATATACATACATATGATAACGCCTTTATCTCGAATGGGATAGGCAGAGCGTAAATGACCCAAATATAGGTCGTACTGCCACGTCTGACAAAGTTTTGAGGCTTATTTAAGATAGATTTGTAGGTATTTTGCTGTAGTGTAGGTATTTTGAGGTTGTCAGCCCATCACCTAAATTACAATATACTGAAACCCACAGATCCCTTAGCTGGTTTTTACAGCATTCTCGGGAGGAAAGGCAGCTGGCACATTCTATGTTTTTCTTTTGCTTCCAGGCCGGCATAGAAGTATACGATTAGCACCATTCAATGTTGTACACATGCGTAATTGGCACACGTTTAGTTTCCCCGTTATTCATTAGAAAACCATTCGTCTCCGCTCAGCGAGCCAACTTGGCCGAGGCTACCTGTGTCCAACCACACTAATTGATCAACGTCCCTCAGCGTCCCCTAGCGGCTAGACACGCAAAGTCAAGCGAAAATCTGTCCTGCCGACTTGTATGAATAGGAACAACTTGTATGAATGGGACAATGTAGAGGTCGTTGAATAGACAAAAGGAAGTGGTGATCTGGCAAAAAGGTTATACGGGGTGTAACAAAAAGGGTATGTACACCCAGTTACGTACCCTACGTATGTGTCTGCCCATTAAATTGAACTTTTCTCAAAAAAAAAAAGAAAAAAAAATACCTTTTTAAATTTTATTTGCTGATGAAGAATTTTGTATGGAAAATCACAAGTCTTTTATTGTTAAGGAGCGGCCCTGATCCTATCTCCTTGGTAATCTAGGTTCCACTGAAATAAGCACTCGTGTTTGTCTCGACAAGTCAACAACAAACAATATATTTCCTTTCCCTCAGCCGCAACTTTTGCTTATTCCGCCATTTCAATTTGATGTTATTACTATTTTATTTACCCACTTCCAAAGTTTCATTTCGCTTCCATTTGCTTCGTAATTACATTGTTCTGCGCTTCGATATCATATCTGAATGTTGTTACCGGAATGAACTCTTCAATTTTACTTACTTCACAAAAATAAAACAATAAAAAATCACAAGAATAAAATATAACGTATGAATATTGTAAGGATATTGACAAATGTAAACTAGGTAGGAACCTATTATATTAGATTAAAACAGTTTTTTTATTTTATTAAGTTATTGTAAATACCGTATTGTATACTCATACCAATAAGAATTCATTTACTAGCTGTGCCCGCGACTCCGTACGCGTGGTGGTTATGATTTTAAACAGCGATGTATTTATTTGTTTTAAATTTTAAATAATTGGGATAGAATACAGTCTGACATTACACCTATGCGAGCATAGTACATTATAGAAGGTATTCTATGTACCTGTCTACTTAATTATGGAAGGAGTTGTGTTACCTAGCGATTGTTTCTTTGTTTTCATTTCTTTTTGTTTTGGAACAATAAATTATATACAAATCATGACATTTTTTTTTTCGTTGAATTTGTCATTAAACTATTGAATATTTAAGATTATTTACAACTTACGTTTTTTTAATAGACAAAAAGTTATCTTATGTATGAGATGTATAGCTGTGCCCGCGATTTCGTACGCTCGGTTTGTATGGAAAACACGCAGTGTCGAACATACTGAAAACGCTTCTCCGCGCGTAGGAGCGCGATTGGCTAACCCACACGCGGAAGCGAGTTTCGCATTGTCTGATCTTTGTTTTTGTATGGAAAACACGATACCGCGCGTGAGCTAGTAGATCCTGCTCCTACGCGCAGAAGAGTTTTCAGTATGTTTGACACTGCGTGTTTTCCATACAAACTGGTGTACTTACTCAATATTAGAACGGTTTGCGTGATAATTTTTAACCTAGGCTGGACAAAGGGTAATTAAAAAATCTAAGTCAAATAAAAAGTCCCTTAAAGAACGGGTAAAAACAATCACATTTCAATTTCCTGCCTACTCCCTAAGTCAGGTGGCGTGATTATTTGTGTCATAACTTTGAGTTTAAATAATGCTGAGTCGAATTAAAAAAGTTCCATTTAAATCGGTTAAGAAACAGCCAAATTTCAATTTCGTGCTTACCCCCTAAGTTAGGTAGCGTGATTTTAGGTATAGACAGACAAAATTTATTAAAAAAGTATTTTGATCTTTATATCGTTAATAATGCTTATAATAATGTTAAGAGAGCCCGATGGTGTAGTGGATAGGGCCGCTGCCTCCTGAGCGGGAGGTCGTGGTTCGAATCCCACCACGTACCAATGTGTTTTCGGTTTTCGAATTTCATATGTACGTTTATTCGGTGCTTTTTCCGTGCTTCGGAAGGCACGTTAAGCCGTTGGTCCCGGTTAATATCGTTTAATACCGTAGATATTAGTCGTTAAGCCATTTCAGAGGCCAGTGCTAAGTATTGGCGGCTTGAAAACTCTGACCTAATCTAGGATTGGGTCTGGTTTCCCTTCTGGGTTGCGGAGGTCAGATGGCAGTCGCTCTGTGTAAAAACCAGTACCCTCGTTCAATCCCCTAGATTAGGTAGCCGACCCGTGACATACGGGATAAGGCTAGGGAGATGATGATCGTTAATAATGCTTGCTGCAATTATTTTTTTGTAAAGATATTCAATGTACAGACACGATCCTTCTAAGGATTTATTATATGTATAGATTAGAAGCATAACATAAAAAAAGAGCACAGACAAACTTTATTTTCCAGAAACTTTATCTATGATTCTACTAAATTATTACGGAAAACTGTCTTGGTCCTTTATTTAGCTAAGTATTTCAGACCAATTTTCTTTTAGTCAAAATATGCACGTTTGAAGCGAAATGTATATAAGTAAAAATATAACTCAAACCACGTCAGAGGCCTGATAGTTGTGCTACTAGGCGGTTTAAAAACTCTGACACCAGGGTTCATCGGGTCGATAGTCTCGATACCCACTCGACAGAAGAAGAAGTAAAAATATGCTTTAAATTACCCCTACTACGGGTTTATAAAAAAATTAAATGAGTACGCATTGTCCCGGAAATAGAGTGTCTTTAGACTTGAGTGGTCTTAAAGATTGAGTGGCTATTGTAAACTCGTTGTAAGCCATTGTTATCTCAACGTAATCGAACGCTCTATAGAGATAGGAATATAAGATACCTACTAGCTTTATACTCGCTGTTTAATGTTTATACCGGGGCTAAATTAGTTTTGCTTTAGGAATGAAGTATTTTCTTTCAAAAAAGGCCTATTCGGTGAACTCACTTCATATTTGCCAAGTTCCATTTAATTTTTTTTCGATCAGTTATTATCTAGTAACAAATATCAACGTCTAAACAAACTTTTGCACTTATAATATTAGTTGAACGAATGTCTTACATTTTACAGCCGTCAACAGTCCCTCCAGACATCCCAACAGTGATCCCCGTATCTTGATCAGGTGACGCAACAAAACATAAAAAGCCAATTTGTACATCTTTTTTCAGTTAACAAATCCGCCGTGACGAGGGTCCGCAGTTTTTCCGCCAAAAGTAGAAATAAGGAAAGGATATTACAGAGAATCCCGCTAGATCACGTTTTGGGCCTTGTTTTTCGATTATTTCGAAACAGAAGCTGCTTAGCCAAGATCCGTGGCGGAATGGAGTCCGAAAATGGACCGTGGTAAAAACGGCCTGTATTTATAATGCTTCCGTTCTTTGCCCAGCTAGAGGTATAAAAATAATATTTTATATTTCTTTATTTTCAATATAGAAGGCGAGCAAGAATTTAATTTAATCAGCATCGTTTTAACAATTAGATACTACTTTTCAATCACTACTAAAAAATATCTAAATCACATTCAAGTATTTAGAAGATAAATTTAAGAAGAACAGACTTTTTCTATTTGTCATTTTAGTTAACATGAACCCAACTGCAATAAAGGTTAGACCACACTATGACGTAGCTGCAGCGGAGCGGAGCGGCGCGGCGCGATACGGCACTGCAGCGACGAGACACTGCGCGACAAAATCTGTCATAATGTATGAACTCACATTGCCGCGCCCTGAATCGCCATGAAGCGCTGAAAAGCTCCGCTGCAACTTCAGTGACGCTTCAGTGCAGTAGCTGTCATACATTTTCATGCAAAGAATCATTTGGCGAGCACTGCCACGCCGCTCCGCTGCAGCTACATCTTAGTGCGGTCTAACCTTTAGGATAAAGCTATTTTGTGGTGTAAGGTCATATGCTTTTGTTTAGAAGATATTAAAATGATTCGGATATTCTAGCTCTGAAACTAGAAACCATCGCATTAATTCAGCTCGCCCACACTTGTGGGGCTTAAAATTGTAACTTTGTTAAAACAGCACGGCCATATCATTTTACCTTAATGGAATTTACAATTCAAAATCATTGTACTTAGTTGTGAGAGCGTACAGATATTTTATCTCACGACTTCAACTAGACCATACTTGTGTGTGTAAATGTACCTACACATTACAGATATCAATACCAAAAAGTATTCAGCCATTTAATACCATGCTAGCCTGGGAATGAGAGAAAAACATAAAATATGCCAGCTGCATTTCCTCACGGTCATACTATAAAAACCAGCTAAGGGTTCCGAGCGTTTCAGTATATTATAATTTAGGCGATGGGCTGACAACCTGTCACTACCGCAATATGCCTACAAATATATCTTATTTAACCCTCAAAACTTTGTCAGACGTAGTTTATGCTCTACCCACCCCATTAGGGATGAATTCAGCCAAAAAAATGCCGTGGGATGTAACTTCAAACTGGTAGAGCTACCAACTTTCACCATCTCAAATTTACTATATTATACGTCAGATATGGTAATTATCTCATTAAAATAAATAGTAGAGTCTCCAATTTCTTCGACGATTTATAAGCTGACTAGCCTATTGAAAATATTAGTGGAAATAAAATATGAAACTATAAAATCCTACTTTTTAAAAACATGTTTCATTTTATTCAATTTAAACTTCATTTTAATTATTATTCCGGCAGTTTGGGCGAAAGAACAAGTTTCCTCACAATCGAAACCACGCGATTTATTGTTAATTGATTGTTAAAACACTGTTAAATAGAGATATTATAAACCCATTGAGCTCAACTCGATATAAATAAAAATACTTAAATATAACTCAATCATCCGTAGTAATTTTACGCAGAATATTGTTTTCCTTTTGGTGGTCTGGTAGGTATTTAATATGACCTGACCATGTTGTACTACCTCCGTAGTCTAGTGGTCAGAGCCATGGGCTTACGATCCGAAGACCTTGGGTTTGATTCCCAGGGGGGAACACAAAGTTGATATTTGTCAATTTATCACTTTGTTAGGTTTCCCCAGTTTGGTTAGGACATTGAAGGCTGAATCACCTGATTGTCTGAAAAATAAAAGGATTCATTCATAAAACCGTCGGTCCCGGTCGCTGTCTTTGATAGTGGTCGTAACTCAAACCTTTACAGAGGCATAATAGTTGTGCTACTAGACGGTTTGAAATACTCTGACACCAGGGTTCTTCGCGTCGTTGTTTGACTCGAGAATCCACTCGCTAAGAAGAACCATGCATAAAAATAAAATCACGCCTTTATCCCTTACGGGGTAGGCAGAGCGTAGAACGCCTCGTAAAAGGCGCTTTCGCCACGTCTGACAGAAATTGAGGGCAATTTTAGATTATAATGTGTATTGCTGTAGTGACAGGTTGTCAGCCCATCGCCTAAATTTACAATTCACTGTAACCCTCGAATCCCTTTCACTGACTTTTACAACCGGGTATGTTGAGGAAGAAAGGCAGCTGGAACATTCTATGTGTATCTCTCCCAGTCCAGCATGGAAGAAAACCATGTTGTAGGTAAAAACATATTTTGGTAGGTTGTGAGCCATTCCAAACTATCATTAGGTCCATGCGTAACCGGTCCCACAATACAATATTATGAATGGAGTTATTAACCATAGTGCATACGTTTTGCTCCGTAGGCGGAGTTATTGGTCTCTGTTCCGATTCATAAAAGGGTTTGAAGGGGAAAACAAACTAGTTCATTACTCGTTGAATTTCCGCGTTTATAATGAGAGCTGATATATATTTTTATATGAAAAATTGCACGGGTCGCTAATAAAGTGGAATGAGTTATTCAATGGGCGTGATTTCCAGATTGAACGTAAAAGGAATTTTGATAAAATAAATTCCTATGGATCTGAGGTTGGTTTGTATAAAATTAATTTCACTCTGACCCCCGTATTAATATTCAGAGCACTCTCAAAGTTGCTTCTAACTGGGAGCGGGAATACTTACTCCAATTTATTAATTTTACCGCCGCTCCTGACCAATGGTTTTGCATTCCGATGGAGTTCAATATAAATGCTATTCCATCAGAGTTTTAAAACATACAATATTATTTGTATAAAAGTCTTTATATCCGGTAGCTCTAAACAACACACAGACATTGAATGTGTTCACTACATTGTAGATATTTCTTGCGAAAAGTTTATTATGTATTAGTTTCCCCGGGGAAATGAAGGTTTTCTTGCAACAAAAAGTCGTGTTTATTCTATTCCAGGACCTCACCTTTATGTGTGCAAACAACATAATGGTTCAAGTTACTTAATCATACATAACAAACATTCAAACTTGCATTAATAATAATTATTATTATTATTATTTTTTAAGTTCACGCACAAAATGTTACACAGCCAGACTTGAGGCAAAATTAGTAGGACATACTTACTATTTATTTCATAAATCCATGCCTGGCCAAGTTGTTATTAAATTAGTTACGTAAAATAATAAAATACCAATCATCAAATACTCGGCAATTATCAGATTTCGTTTTAAGGTTAATAAACCAAATTTCAATTCGGTAGTATATGAAAATGAATTATTCTACGAAGGGTTGGGTAATGTCCTTCGATGTACTATCCTCCTTCGATTATGGCTCGCACCTGAGTTACGGAACCCTAAATCATATTTAATGGAGAACACGCATATTCTCAAACCCAATTTATTGGATAAGATAATACTGATATATCAAAGTCAAAGTCAAATCATTTATTTCCAAATAGATTCCTAAGAACACTTTTAGCAAGTCCAAGCGAGTCTATTACAAAGAAAATTAAATTATTATGTCACAAAATAAAATAAAACTATATCCCAATGAAGAAGAAGCATGAGAAACTCGCACTTTGCGCCCCTCCTTTCGTTTTATCAAAAAAGATAGTTATTCATAATAGCCTGGCCAGTATATTTTTAAAACTTTCCTGTAACACGTTTTTTTTACGGCTGTAGATTGTAATGTATGCTTCAATCAGTCTCAATTTTACTGTTAATGACACAAAAATATACTTACTGCAATACTTATCTTTGTCTGTTGTTGTGTGTTCGTCTTCTTCTTCTTAGCTAGTGGATTGTCGAGTCGACCCGAAAAACCCTGGTGTCAGATTTTTCAAACTGCCTACTATCACAGCTAGGCCTCTGACATGGTTGAAGTAACGACCACTATCAAAGACAGTGACCGGGATCGACGGCTTAACGTGCCCTCCTAAGCACGGGATCCTTTTTATTTTCGGACAATCAGGTGATTAAGCCTGCAATGTCCTAACCAAACTGGAGAAAACCTAACAAAGTGATAAATTGTCAAGTATCAACTTTGTGTTCCCCCCCTGGGAATAGAATCCAGGACCTACGGATCGTAAGCCCTTAGCTCCGACCACTAGACCAGCAGTCTTTTGAGTTCGTAAAACGATCGAGATCGCTCCACCCTAATGCTCAATCAAGCTAATAAAGAGGCAGTTAAATTTTATTCTGATTAGTCGGTCGATCTTTAGATAAACAATCAAATCCACTGTAGCTTACTAGTAGCTCCTGAGTCAGTAAAAAGTTAGAGTTGTCTATGAAGTACTTAGGCCCGTATTAATAAACAACTCTTGAGACTGACAGCTAGTTTGAGCTCGTATGAAAAATTACATTTCAGTACATTTTGGCCTGTCAAATCCATACTTAATATTGCTCTCAATCTTGAAATCGATTTATAAATACGAGGCTAAAATTACGTTGTTTGATGGTTAGTCCACACTGGTAAATGACGCAACGCGGCGCGAAGCAGCTGGAAGATGCATCACGTACCACAAAGCTACAGGCTGCAGGCTGCGACGTAGCGCGACGCAGTGAGGAATTTTTGATGGATATGTTTGCTTATAAACATTCGGCATGACGTCAGACAACTCAAAACACATCTAGTCAAAGTAGCTCTTACTAAAAATAGATCGCTTAGGGTTGCAAAAGACGGTATCTTTGGTGGAAGGTCTTGGATAACATGTCTCAAGGATGAGCATGGAGTCAAGCACAGAATCAGAGCAAAGATCACTGGAATCAGTATTAAATTCTATGAGACGCTTTACTCTGATCCTCACCCACTCCACTAATTACTCCTGTCCTGATACCATCTCCAAATTACTGAATATGAGGTGCGGTGCATAAAGCCCTAAAAACTATGAAATACAACAAGAGCCCTGGCGAGGATGGTGTCACGACATAAGCCCTTAAAAATCGTGAACCCACTCTCTTACCCCATATAACAAATTAACGCTATTCTTCAATCAGGTCGTCTACCAGATAATTTTTGTAACTCCCACATTATTATTCTTCACAAAAAGTACAGTTCAGTACCCTCGAGGAGGTATTTTAAAACACCTCAGTCTCATGGCAACAGAGGGGCATTGAAGTCGGTGAAAAGAGGCTTACAAAGTTTTTGCACCGACCGCTCGGGAACTTCAGAACATGCTGCAAGATCTGAGCTCGGCGAGCCATGAGGTTGGACTTCAGATGAACCAATCAAAGACCAAGTAATGACCAACAGTCCCAAACATAGGGTAACGGTAGATTGGGACGATATTCAATATGTCAACGAGTACATTTAATTGGGCCAGTTAGTTTCTTTCAGCAACCAGCAGGACAAAGAAGTCGATCGCCGAGTCGAAAATTCCTGGAAGAGCTACTGGTCCTGTGGACTTGATGAAAGGAGATCTTCCTTTAACACTAAAACGCAAGCTCGTCGATATGTGTATCTTACCCGTCCTAACCTATGGTGCGCAGGTCTGGTCTTTGACTGCTTCTCAGAAGTCCGAACTGGCGGTTTGTCAGCGAGCGATGGAGCGCAGCATACTTAGTGTCAAAAGAATAAACAGAATTCGGAACACCACTCTGCGCTCCAAAACACGCATTACTGATGTGACCGAGAAGGGTCACGTATGCCAAACGTATCTAGAGAGATCGGCCAAATTAGCGACCGATTGGGTTCCCCTCGATAGCCGGCGAGGAAGTAGAAGACCTAGGAAACGATGGCGCGATGACTTAGATTCTTTTGAAAGACTGCCAAAACATAGCTGGAGATCGAGACCAGTGAAAAAGAAAGGGGAGGCCTTTGCCCTGCAGTGGAAAATTTCAGGCTAACTAAAAGAAAAATGTTTGCTTATATAGAACATCTTACTACTACTTGAGTAAATAAAGTTCTATATTGTATCACGCTATTGGAAAGAGCGTACCGTTTCGCGTCGCGCCACATCACTTCCCGTTGTGAACTGACCATTAGTCGTAAGGCACAAAATATGTTAACTTCAAAAGTACTTACGGAGTTCAGATGATAAACATAATATTTCATGTTATTTATGAGTTGAGCAGCGCGGTGAGTGAATTTCACTTGGTAGAAAATGTTTCAGTGTTTCTTCGTAATTTCTATACATGCTTGACGACTTGTGATTTTTATTTGAGTACCATAGTAAATTATTATTTGAGAACAATCGTTCAGTCTATCTTGGTTTCTAAATCAATGCAAATCAGTCCTAATCGAAGTACACCCAATTTGTTTTATAGTATTTAAAAATACCACATCGGCCATTTCTTAGGGTCAAAAGTAACTTAGGGTCAATTCAAATATCAATCGTATACGCGTATAATCGTATGCGCGACACGGCACTGCAGCAGCACAATACTGCGTGACAAAGTCTGTCAAAATGTATGAACCACACATTGCCGCGCCGTGAAGCGTCGTGAAGCGCCGCGCCGCTCCGCTGTAGTTCAGTGCGGTACCTCTCATACATTTTCATACAAAGAATCATTTGTCGCAGTGTCGCGCCCCGCCGCGCCGCGCCGCTCCGCTGCAGCTACGTCTTAGTGTGGTCTAACCTTTACTTGTAAATTGTATCCAGATGTATTTTCTACTCCTGAAAAGCCGTATGTTCAGTAACTTAGCTGGTTGTACGTAATTATACGCTCTCAGAAACAAGAAACTAGTCGCCTAGCAGCGGAAAATTGGCGCAGCATCCAGAGCAGCATCCAAGTTGTATTTCACTTCTCTGAGATTTAATAAGAGCTGGCAACTCTGTTACGAAAAGTGCAATAATTTATACATATAATCACGCATTTAAGAATATAAACGACCTAAACAAAGGTTATTCCGCCACGTTTGACAAAGTTTTGAGGGTTATTCAAGATAGATTTGTAGGTATATTGCTGTAGTGACAGGTTGTCAGTCTATCGCCTAAATTGCAATATACGTACAGAAATCCTCGGATCCCTTAGCTGGTTTTTACAGCATGTCCGGGAGGCAAATGCAGCTGGAACATTCAACGTTTTTCTCTCGCTCCCTGTCCAGCGCGGAAGAATATTTATCCACAGAAATAAAACATACGATTTACCGTTATGGTAGATAATTATTTAATTTTATTGAAATTGTAAAGAAATATTAAAACGTAGATTAGTCTATGGAAATAAGTGACGTCACCGTGGTCCCTATTGAGACGCCTATAAGCGATCATAATGCCCAATTGTTTACGTTATTTACGGGACAGTCACACCGCGAAAAAACGGCTTCTTTCATTGAACGCCGATTATTCAAAGATGAATCAATTTATGCTTTTATATTGACATAGAAAATTATAATTTTAATTTTATTTATGATATCAGCTTGGACATTAATATTAAATTCGACAGATTATTTACAATATTGACATATATTGACATACACTTCCCTCTTAAATTAATTAATATAAAAAATAATTAAACTGTCCCCTGGATGACGGAAGCCCTAGGCGAGTACATGATGAAATTCAACGATTTGACTAAACTCAGGCGGCAATATCCTCAAGAAAAATACTATTTGAATGCATTAATCACTATTCTCATTTAATTAAATCTGAAACATTAGCATAAAAACATATTGAAAAGAGTTTGGCTGATTGTAGAAATCCAGCTAAAGAGATATGGAGTGTGGTTAATGACGAAATTTCTACAAAAAGTTTATGCGAAATACGTCTAAGGGATACAAATTCTAAGGATATACCACTGGGTGACGTTCCAGACTACATTAACTCCCATTTATAAAATATTGTTACGAAATATTCGCAGCGGATTGACTCTCAAAGTTCTAAAAACTATCTTTCCGAATATCTACAAGATACAAGTATTCCTGTTTTCTCTCTGCCTATAATTAGTAAATCTGGCTAAGACAAAGTGCTCAAATCTTTGCTGAAATCTCGTGGTACTCTGGATATGTATGATATATCTGTAAATATACTTTTATGTATCTGGCCAGTACCTGCGGATATTCTTGTGACACTGATAAATGAAATGTTTAAGGGTGGCGTGTATCCAGAAGTTTTAAAATGCACAAGAGTATGTCCAGTTACAAAGGGAAAGGTGGGAAGCACAAAATTGATAACTAACGGCCTATTACCATCGTCCCCAATATATCAAAAATGATTGAATCGATTTTATCAAAACACCTTATGCAACATTTAGAGACAAACGACTTACTGACTGATAAACAGTTTGCTTACCGTAAAGGTATGCCAACTTCGACCGCCGCTCATAAAGTGTTGGATTGCATAATTACGGGGATAGATGATAAGTATAAAGTTGCTGGTATATTCTGCGATCTATCAAAAGCATTCGACGTCATTAATTATAAATTATTGTTAGAAAAGTTGAACACATATGGTGTCCGAAATAATGCTCATCAACTACTGAACTCATTTTTAACGGGTCGAAAACAGAACATCCAGTTTACATACAGGGCAGAAAGATAAAATCAGAGGCAGGTAACGTTAAGATAGGCATTCCACAGGGATCCTCATTAGGAAATACGTTGTTTTTGGCTTTTGTCAATGATCTCCCATCTATTGTTACTGACGGTTTGGTAGTTCTGTTTGCTGATGACACCACTGTAGTTGTGACCGCGAAAACTTTTGAGCAACTAAACATTAAGATCTGTCGAGTATGCGCGCAGCTGCAGAAATGGTTCTTAGCAAATGGACTCATCCTGAATGTGACAAAATCTAATAATATGTTGTTTTCTAGCCAAAACGTAGCTCCCCTTCAAATGAACTGTCCTATGCCAATAAGCAATTAATGTAAATTCCTAGAGCAATGAGCAGCATTTGCATTGCGAAGACTGAAACCCCTTATATCTAGTGATGCGTTCCGGCAAACATTTTGCATATTTTCACTCCATTATGTCGTATGGTTCAATTCTATGGGGTAACTCAACTGACTCATCAAGGGTATTGAGATTGCAGAAACGTGCTCTTCGGACGATGGCCGGAGTAAACTCACGATAGTCGTGTACGGGCATATTCAAGAAATACGGTATAATGACGCACTTCTCGCAATACTTATTCGACGTAATCATGTATATTCGTTATAATTTAGTAAATTTTGAGCGCTTAAGTGTTCCGGGAAGGACGTTACGTCGGACTGGATGCCTACTTTCAGTCCCACATCGCTTAGTCCTTGCCGAGAAAAACCCGCGCATTATCTGACCGACCTTCTACGAAGCACTACCTACCGACCTAAAAGCCGAACTATCTGACGAAACGTTTCGGTCTCGATTGAAAAACTTTTTGTTGGATAATGTATTTTACTCTGTTAAAGAGTATATTGAATTTAAATTTACAAAATTACATTGTACCTAGTTATACCTAGTATTTTTTATTTTTTTATTTCTTTATATTTGTAAATTATTCATGACATTTTGTATTTATACAGATTTTTTTTTTTTTGTTTAACTGACGAACACTTTGTGAATGCTTATAATATGACATGTAATTAAGAACAATGTAATTTTCACTGTGTGATAAATAAAACTAAACTAAACTAAACTAAGTGGCTTGCATGTACTTCTGTAATAGCGCTTCTTCTTCTTATTTACGATGAAAAACCCTGACTGAGACTGTTGAAATAATTTCACTATGATAAAGTCGATAACGAAGAATGAGTTGCTTCGTTTGAAATAAAATTATTTGATCTAAAATAAGAACGTCCAATCCTCGAAATGATTGCCCTTGCTCGCAGTAAACGGTCTCTATTGCATATTGGCTCAAAGGAATCTCTACAATTTTGCTTTATATTCTCTTTTTGATAATTATATAAGTTTGATAAAATCTAGGTACGAAAACTGCATCACAGAATGGATCTATAACTAATGAAACTTGACTATAATATTATTTTGTGTAGAAGAAATTTAGAAAAGTATTTTATTTATTGATATATATAATAATATATTTTTAATTTTCCTAACTAGCGAGCGCGCTTTCTCGTGTAATTTTATATTCCCGGACCCATGTATTTCTATTCTAGAAACAAATAAAAGGCATCGTTACTTCTCTTATTGCTGCTTATTTGTACAATAATGATTCTAGGAATGCCAAAAATAGATTCTGTCTCGCTTTTATTACCCGACAGAATAGACTGAATGGAGCAGATACTTCGAGTCTATTTCTAAAGCAGAGTTATTGGTCTCTATTCGGACATATCGAAGTCAGAGTTATCCTCAGAACTGCCAATAAGGTAGTTGACTGAACTAGGTAGAACTGCCGGTAGTACAATATGCAATCTTTGCTTTGAGTTAAAACTGATGGTTCAGAGCAAATAGACAGGAACGTCCGATTGCGAATTGTTGTAGTAACTGCTGGGCCACTAGTTGTTGAAACACGATATTTTTTTGTTTCCCATGGGAGAAGAATTAAAATAAAGGTCATTGCTTTGCATATCTATTTGTTCCTATATCTAATCGAAGTCGCTGTCGTCATATTTATATTAAAACCTAGTTATTGACAAAGAAATGTTCCATGCTGGCCTGGGAGTGGGAGAAAAACATAGAATTTGCAAGCTGCATTTCCTCCTGGACATGCTGTGAAAACCAGCTGAGGTATCCGAGGGTTTCGGTATATTGTAATTTAGGCGATGAGCTGACAACCTGTCACTACAGCAAAATACCAATCTATTTATACAAATCTATTTATTTATTTAACAATTTATTGTACACAAAAACATCATAAAAACAGGACATAGAAAACAAAGACACAACAGGCACTGCTTATTTCTAAAATGAAATTTCTTACAGAAACCCTACAGAAGTGATTTTTTTGATGATACGCGAATAAAACGTGCACATAAATTTTATACTTACTAATAAAATAATACTACTGTAAAATCTTATATAATGTAAATGTATTACATAAATATAAACAATATATAAAGAAATGCATTTATATAAATAATAAAAAATAAATAAATACGTATAGCTATTTATATATATACAAATATATACATACATAATTATATATCCTAAACACAGATTACTTTGACAGGGAAAGATAATGATCTTAAACTCACCTTTTGAAGACGGCGATAGACGAGCTATTACGGACTGTCGGTAGAAGAGAGTTCCATAATCTGACAGCATGAACAGTAAAGGAATAGGAGTAGAAATCGGTACGGTGGGAGGGGATGGAAAGAAGAGTCCTGATCTATCTTAAATAACCCTCAGAACTTTGTCCCACGTGGCGGAACGACCTTTGTTTGCCTACCCCATTATGGATAAAGGCGTCATTGTATGTATGTATATATTTAATTACTAAAGCTTTTTGGATATTCTCTTACACCCTTAAATATCTATATGTTTATTTGTGTTCTTTCCATTGTTCGACAATCTCGTTTCTCAAAATAAATTAAAGGTACGTCTTGTATCTCACTAATCCAATTTGGTGATGGAGGAAACACACCGAACATTAAAATAGGCAATTGAATAATAAGGTAATTGAATAAAAGGAAATTCAATCAAAGGAACAAAACTATTCACTCTTGGAAAAAATGAAATTATTGACGTTATTTGATTTCTAGGTTAAGGAGGTAAAGTAATATTTATGTATTCTATACTGAATTAATAATTTTTCAAAGCCAAAAGAAAGAACGATTTCTTTATTTCGTAAAATTCCTTATACGCTGTCATTATATGTACCCATGTTATCAAAGCTTTCAACTTAAAACTGCCTCCGTGGTCTAGTGGCTAGAGCCATGGACTCCTGATCCGGAGGTCCTGGGTTCGATTCCCAGGGGGGAAACACAAAGTTGATATTTGAGAATTTATCACTTAATGAATTTTTCCTCAGTTTGGTTAGGATATTGCAGGCTGAATCACCTGATTGTCCGAAAAATAAAAAAAAGATTTCGTGCTTCGGAGGGCACGTTAGGCCGTCGGTCCCGGTCGCTGCCTTTATTTATTTATTTATTTATTTACTGTTTATTGTACACAAGTAACATGAGAAAGACAATACACAAGGAATACCGACACAACAGGTACAGCTTATTTCTACTAAGAAATTTCTTCCAGCTGACCTACGGAAGTGAGACTTAAAATAGCCTTTGATAGTGGTCGTTACTCAAAACCGTGTCAGAGGCCTGATAGTTGTGCTACTAGGCGGTTTAAAAACTCTGACACCAGGGTTCATCGGGTCGATATACTCGAACCCACTCGACAGAAGAAGAAGATCAAAGCTTTGGCAAATCTATGTATCTACTTACTTTACATAAATAAGTAGGTAATCCATCACATTACTTGTGAGACAATAATGCAATTTGCTTATCCCACATAAAGTCGTATAATCCGTCCAAGTTGGATTAATAAGCGAAAGCTTCAATTATGTTTCTAGCCATCCAATAGGGAATTTCAGTTTCCGAGTGCTGTGTCATCTGTCGGTTATCGCATTTCGATACAGCTCTCGCAAAGCCAAAACGAGCGACTTTGATGCTCGAAAGCCGAGAGATTGGGCGGTTTCCCACTAGACGACGCGGCGACGGCACGGCAACGTTGCCGTCACGATGCCTTGGCTCTGTTTTTCCTCTAGACAGCACGGCAATGACACGGAAACGTCCCGATAACGTCCACCTAGTTCCAATTTAAGCGCACACACACGCGCATGCTTCGTACGAATACAAAACACATGCAGTCTGGCACGCCGGCGACGGTACCGGTGGGAAGCAATGCTGTGCCGTTGCTGTGCCGGCAAGTGGAAAAGCGTGCCATATAATTTGATTGATTTTCATAGAGTATCTCTTCCGCAGTGCCGTGCCATAGCCGTTGCCGCCACCGTGCCGTCTAGTCGAAAAACGCCCATTCAGTTGGATAATTCCTACGATAATTCTCTGTTTCCGCAGTAGTCGCCTTTGGAATTAAATACTTAACGATGTGGGTTTCACGAAGATAATACATACATATAATCACGCCTTTATCCCTAATGGGGTAGGCAGAGCGTAAACGACCTAAACAAAGGTTGTGATTTGTAGGTATATTGCCATAGTGACAGGTTGTCAGCCCATCGACTAAATTGAAATATACATAAACCCTCGGATCCCTTAGCTGGTTTTTACAGCATGCCCGGGAGGAAATGCAGCTGGCACATTCTATGTTTTTCTGTCGGTCCCAGGCCAGCATGGAAGATGATATAATTGATTAAGTGCCACTAAAAAGAAATTTGTCCCGAAGTTTATGCGGCTTGAGCACATTTACAAACCAAATAGCTAGCAAATATGACTTGGTAGAAACAGAATGAATGAGTCTTAGGCTCGTATTTATAAAGCGATCTCACCATTGAGAGTGATAATACGTATGGATATGACAGGTCCTTTTGTACTGAAATGACATTTCTGCTACGGACTTAAACTAGCTGTCAGTCTCTAGTGCTGTTTAAAACTACGGGCCTTAAAAGTGAAAGAAAAATATTAAAACGTAATACTTCTCAGTTTTTTCTACAATAAACATGCAATAAAAACAAACAAACCTTTTTATACGATTTCATTGTGATGAAATTCTTCTTCCATGCTAGACTGGGCGTGAGAGTAAAACAAAAAATGTGTCAGCTGCATTTCCTCCCGGGCATACTGTAAAATCTAGCTAAGGGATCAGAGGATTTCAGCATATTGCTTTTTAGGCGATGGGCTGACAATCATTCGATTTTGACCATAGCTTTAGCCTGCATAGCTTCAGCTTGTTTTTATAGACTTTGAAGCGTGATTGTACATACATATAATCAAGCCTTTTAACCTAATGGGGTAGGCAGAGCGTGAACGACCTAAACAAAGGCCGTTCCGCCACGTTTGACAAAGTTTTGAGGGTTATTCAAGATAGATTTGAAGGTATATTGCTGTAGTGACAGGTTTTCAGCCCATCGCCTAAAGCTAGCTGCTAGCTAGTTTTTACAGCATGCCCGGGTGAAGATGCAGATATTCTATGTTTTTCTCTCGCTCCCAATCCAGCTTGGAAGTACACACACACACCACTATCCACAATATGAATATCCTCCCGTGCTCACCACCGGCGCAACGTGTCTCAACCTTGTTTCGTTTTAGATTGAAATATTTCCGACCGAATTCAGTCACACATATCCTTGTTTATACACTCCTTTCAATAAAGGAGTCACGCATAGAACCCCATTGTATCCTTATGAGGTTACCGTACTACAGCCTCATTCATACCAAACTGATTCAACCATTGTTGAGAGATTTCGACAACGACACCTTTTCTTTATAAGATCCTTAAGAGATTTTCTTTGCGTTCTTTTTATTTTTGAGACACAAGTATCGTTTTTAGGATGATATATAGAAGCACCTAATTATTCAATTTTAATTTCAATTCTGATCTTATTTTAGTTTAGTTTTTAATATTGATTTTAATTTATTTTATTAATTTTTGATTTTGATTTTACGTTTGATTTTAAAATTTAATTTTTGTATATGTAATTTAATTGATTATGATGCCAATTTTAATTCATTTTGTAATCTGTAATGAATTATTTATTAATATAGGATAAGCATATTGTTACTAACCATAACTGGACCTTTGTTGTCTGTTAAAAAAAAAAATATTATTATTATATAACTTACCCACGTATCGTTTTTTGCTGTTTTCACTTCTGTAGGTCTCATTAAAAAAAATTTTTAGAGATAAAGTGCCTGTTATGGCTTTGTTAATTGTGTCCTATATACGTTTCTGTGTACAAAAAAAATGTTTTCTTTTAATACCTAAACTATAAAATATGAAAGAAAGAAAATAATAAATTCGTTTCTGGCAGGAATGTAAACAGGACTTTTAATTATATGAAATAAAATAGCATTGTGAGTGCTAAAATCCTCAAAAGTATGTAATAAAGTATAACTTACTAGCATTTTGCAACGTAGCTTTACAGCGGCATAATGAGTTTTCCCGTGGGAATCAGATATATTCTTGCAGAAGGCCAAGGGCGACAGCAGAGGTCAAAAGCGCTGTTCGGCCAGATGCTGCATCCGAACTCTTCTCCGGTCGTAGCGGTTCTCCGTTCCATCGGGCACAGGAGGTTGAGGACGAGAGAGTGCATCTGTGTTTGCGCGTCCGCTTATGCACTTAAATATGTCCTGCGCAGTTGACTGCGGCAGTAAAAAGTAGCCCTACGTAACTTCTAGGTAGATGTAGGTTTCTACCGGTGAAAGTATTTTTTATTCCAGTCAAACAGTTATAGAGTTTAATTGTTACAAACATACAAGTTTAAAAATCATTCTGCTTTATAATATAAGAATAGTTATTAAAAAGTTTGGGATATATTCATTTTATTTGTTATCCGGATAAATTTGGACAATATGTATTAAATATAAAAATAGGTACTTTTGATCTTGTTCATTGCAAAAAAATCACGTCTTTTTATATAATTAGTATGGATTTCAACTTACCAGTTTAGCTGCTAGCAGGCAATGTACAGGGGTCATGAAACAGCGTACATTATGCATGCTCAGGCACGTAACTAATTGCACGGAGCGTTCAGCGCCCGGGCGATTGCGTGGATTGCTATATAATTAGAATTACATTTGTATTGAGTTTACATCACTGATCCTGATCTGTTTAGTCGATTCAAACATATTTAGTTTACATCACTGATCTGATCTGTTTAGTGATTCAAACATATTTAGTTTGCATCATTGGTCTGTCTGTTATAGGCGTATTTGTCGATTTAAAAATGCAATATTAAAGGTTAGACCGCACTAAAGCGTAGCTGCAGCGGAGTGGAGCGGCGTGGAGTGGCGTGGTGCGACACGGCACTGCAGCAACGCGACACTGCGCGATAAAATCTGTAAAAATACAAGAACTGACATTGCCGCACCGTGAAGCGCCGCGCTGCTCCGCTGCAGCTTCAGTGACGGTTCAGTGCCGTACCTCTCATACATATACATAGATAGAATAATTTGTCGCGCAGTGCCGCGCCGCGACGCGCTGCAGCTGCGTCCTAGTGCGGTCGAACCTTAAAGGCTATTTTATATCCAATTACTGCTATGCAAGATAAATAAGAGAGGAGCTGAGAATATTTTTACCTGTATACATAAATACTATCACGCCTGTATCCCTAATGGGGTAGGCAGAGCATCAACGACCCAAACAAAGGTCTGTATTCAACACAGTAATAAAATAGAAATGGATCATTGTAATTTACCTATTTAACAAAGCCTTTTAAGATTAATTATAAAAAAATATAATTTAAAAATTCTATTAACAAAGTCATAAACTTCAAAGCTATTAACAGCTAAAGTTTTTACTTTATGAACTCCATAAAATGTAAGAAAGCGTCGAGACGTAGCGGAAGCTGAACTCTCTTTAATAACGGATAGCCACTTCATAGCTATAGCAACATAGCTTCTTCATAGAAATCCGTTATCTGTCATACTCAGATCATGAAACTCTAGTAGTGCAGACACAGTATCTGTCAAAGTGGAGAACCCTTGAACCATAGCGCATCTTACAAACTGTAAGTAAGTAAAGTAAACGTAAAAAAGCATTTATTGCGACACGGACACAAAAATCAACACCAAATAGTTACAGTATTTTAGATAAGCCAGTGTCAAAATAGGTTATGTGCTCAGTATATGCTGGTCAGTAATACTAACCAGCGCTGGTTTTCAGCCCACACCTTTGTTGCTAATTGTCCCGCGTATCCAACCACCTGCTCGCGTGAGGACTTGCTCGATAGCAACCAGAGAGCCACTACGGTAGTGCAAAGTAAGATTAGCCCGTGTTCTTGCTGACACGAAAGTAGAAGATCATGAAACTTTTTTTTATTACCAATTAAATATTTAATACAGGCTTATTTAGAAATATTTTTTTTATTAATGTAATGTTTCACTACTTATTAATGTTCTTAGAAATAAATGTTATTCATTAGATCTGAGTTTCCTTTTGAACTCTCTAAATAATTTCTTCAAATGTTAGGACTAGTATTCCTCTTATCCCCTATTAGTGCAGCAACACACAGGCGTCACTTATTGCGCGCTAGGTTGCAATCAACACGTTTTCAATGCTTTTTACATTGCCTACAACACACATGCGTCACCTTACGCTCTACGCACGCGTAATCACAGAAGGATGCGCCAACGTAGAGGTCAACGCTAAATGTGTGTTGTAGGCAATGTAAAAAGCATTGACAGCCTGTTGAGCAGAACCTTGCGAGCAGTAAGTGACGCCTATGTGTTGCTGCTCTTGAATAATGCTTACAAAGACATTTGAAGTTAAGTTATTTAGGCTCGTATTTATGAAGCGATATCAAACATTATTTTTCTTCCATGCTGGACTGGGAGAGATAGAAAAACATAGAATGTTCCAGCTGCCCTTCCTCCCGGGCATGCTGTTGAAGTCAGCAAAAGGGACTCGAGGGTTACAGTGTATTGTAATTTAGGCGATGGGCTGACAACCTGTCACTATAGCAATACACATTACAATCTAAAATTGCCCTCAATTTTTGTCAGACTTGGCGAAAGCGCCTTTTACGAGGCGTTAAACGCTCTGCCTACCCCGTAAGGGATAAAGGCGTGATTTATGTATGTATGTATCAAACTTGAAAGCAATATTAAGTATAGATTTGACAGGTTGTACTGAAATGACATATCTTCTGATGCGAACTCAAACTCGCTGTCACTCATGAGAGCTGATTATAAATACGGCCCTAACAATACTAGGAAACGATACTTAACTAATTCTAAACACATTACTAAATGGGTTTGAAATTAGTCTTATCATATTCATAGAACAGAGCTACCTATACTGCTACACTGTCGAAGTCTGTAAAGGGTTAAATAGTTTCACAGAAATCTATTCATAGTTCCATCTGGGCACAAAACTCTGCCTATCATTTAAAAATAAGCTTACCCCATAAGAGATGTAGGCGTGATATTATGTATAATTCTACATGTTCTAAAATTTCCTCTTCGTAAATAAAACATCAAATGCAGTTTACGAATAAAATACCTCTTTTGAAATTCAACAGCTGACTAACTTTAGAAACTTTGGTAACTTTTTAAGAAGGAATCTTCGCAAGACTTCATTTTTAAATTAGTTTTACTAGATTAGTTAAGTTTTTCATTAAAAGTTTCATAATTGAATATTTTGCTTAAAGTTGTAATTAAAATTATGTTAAAATCTTCTTTGGACTAAAACATGTAGGTATAGTTCGTAAAAATAAAATTATCATAAAGGAAAACTGAAATATTTACGTCGGTTTGTATGGAGATCAAAAATTGTAGAACTAAAATTGTTTTGTTTTATTGGCTGAGTTAAGTAAGTCAAAACAGTGTACTTTTTACTAAAGAACCTATAAAGTTCATGAAATGTATTGAGCGCAAAGAGAGCGCCTATATTTGATTGTGATTCCTCTTAAGATCTGGTTTGGTAGTCAGGCAGCTAAGTATCTCTCTTATTTATTGGGATATTGACTTGTCAACAGCAGACTCCAATCCTTGTAGAGGCCACCTATAATACTGGTTTTAATCCTCAATAAATGTTTTTCCCTTTCATTTGTTTCGTTTCTGGTAAAACCAGTTGACTCTTTTATCATACAGCTGATTGCAAAGAAAAAAGAATCATTTTTTATTTGTAAAGTGGATTTCAAAACATAATTACCAAATTGTCCACATCACAACAATAAATGCTGGACTGGGAGCGAGAGAAAAACATTGAATGTGCCAGCTGCTTATCCTCCCGAGGATGCTGTAAAACCCAGCTAAGAGATTCGAGGGTTTCAGTATATTGTAATTTGCGCGATGGGCTGACAACCGGTCACTACAGCAATATACAGTAAGAGTGGATACTCTTTACTCTTTTGTAGGAATGGCTGAAATTACTGCCATTCCATTTTTGAATCTTTTTCGATATTGACTGGAGCCTGACGACAGGCTGCCACCCACTCTTGTTCTGATCGAAGTTGCAGTAGGTTGTTATAATTGCAAAATGAAAATCTGGTTGTTACTATGAGATAAAATAAGCGCTTCCCCCCCTCGGACGCCACGATACCTACAAATCTGTCTTAAATAACCCTCAAAGCTTTGTCAGACGTGGCGGAACGACCTTTGTTTAGGTCCTTTACGCTCTGCCTACCCCATTACGGATAAAGGCGTGATTATGTGTATTTATGTACAACAATAAATCACGCTTTATTACCATATTATAGTTAAAGAACCCAAACAAAAAAGGAACTTAACAAGAAACAAACAAACTGTTCCCTTTTCCTCGTCCCCTGCAGGCATCGGTGGCATCTAGTACAAAATAATATTATATAAAGAATGTTATTGTAATGATGCGCTCTCAGCCCGCGAGGAAAATACTCCCAACCCTCACAACGATAGACGGGGATTTGAAAACTCCAATTCCACAGATGAAAAACGGAATCGAAAGAAAATCTCTGGCTTCGTTCTCCGTCATTTGGAACTGTATATTAAAGAGGGTCAATCTTGCATTAGAGATCCTAGGGTTTCTGTATATTACAATATAGGCGATGGGCTGACAACCTATCGCTACAGCAATATACCTTCAAATCCATCTTAAATGACCCTCAAAACTTTGTCAGACGTGGCGGAACGACCCTTGTTTAGGTCGTTTACGCTCTGCCTACCCCAGTAGGGATAAAGGCGTGATTGTATGTATGTATAATTTAATTGATTTTCTTTTCACGTCTGTTTAGCATCCGATAACTGCGCGTTTGTTTTTACGATGATCCAACTAAACTCCAAATCATAATTCGCAAACACAACATGGCGCGTGGCTAAATAATATACCGTTTTACCGCAAACCGCAGGCTTATAAATTCAGCACCGCATTATTCAAAATCAGTTTTAATTAGGCTCCAAAAGTTGGTTTGATTATCAAAAGTCCTAAACCGCGACCGCTGCATTGACCCGATGAAATACAAATACATAGTCCTCCCAACGGGTTTTCGGTGACGGCGGCTTATCTTCCAGAGATTGGCCAGCTGCGCGGGACTAGTTTTTAATGCCCAAGTGGTTGCGCAACATACAAGTGCTCTCTCTATTCCTTCAATCTCTTATTTTGATGGGACAGAGTGACTGAAACGACCAGAGGGAAATCAGGCGCACAACCGACTATTTACATGCCCTTCCGACAGCATGGATTATCTTACTCTTTGAACAATCAAGTGATCAGCCTGCAATTTCTTAACTAAATTATAAACAACAACACAAAGTCATTGTCCCCTGCCGTGAATCGAACCCGGGACCTCCATGTCGTGAGCCCATGGCTCAGACTACTAAACCACATAGGCAGTTATAAATTCAGCACCGCATTATTCAAAATCTGCTTGAATCACGCTGTGAAAGTTGGTTTGATTATCAAAAGTCCTAAACCGCGACTGCTGCGCTGACCCGATAACGCGGTCCCGTGGAGCTGTGCAAATATGCGCAGTGCACAAAGGCTTGCCGCGTGTATGCTCTGGCTAGTGTTGTTTGCTCTGTCGGCATTGCCGATCATGTTTAGCGTTATTCTATTATTATATTCAAAAAGTTATTTCCATACAAACAGAAAAGAATGGACACTATAATGGGACATGAGAGTAACCTTTATTAAACTATAATTCTACGCAGGCGTAGCAGTCGCTACGATCGAGCTACAGAGTCAAAATATGAAATGGCAAAGCCACATAGACTTTATGCGTAAAAGAGTAACACTATTATCATACGCACTGTACCTGCTATCAAAGAAAGTTAACTAAAAAGCTCGTTTAACTGCATATCATGGTTGTGTGGCCTCTATGCTAAGATATGGAATTATATTTTGGGGATATGCTATCCAAAATACACGCGTGTTTCGTGCACAAAAAAGGTGCATACGATTTTTGTGCGGATTGAAACGCTTTGCAATCTGCAAAGATCACATTTACGAAACCGCGCTTTTTGTGAGAAATTATGTAAATATATTTCTAATAAAACTGAGAGCTCGTCATTGTGATAAAGTGCTGTTAAAGTCATGTAAAATAGATCTGCATTACAAAAGCATGTTAACTATAGCTCCAAAAATTTATAATAAATTGCCAAAGAGTATACGGCAGACCCCAGACAAATTGACATTCAAACAAAAATTGATTAATTTATTGATTGATATGACATTTTACTCGGTTTATGAATATTTAAATAGTAATAAGTTAAAATGAAGTATGTTACAATAATTTTAATTTATATTATGTGTTCATAATTAAGATTTTCTATTTATTTAACTGACATCTTTAATAATTTTATTAATATTTTAAAATTGTAACTATATGTACGCCGACAGGCGGAGCGCAATTGGCATTTTATTATATTGTAACAACTGATTCATACTACATTACTTCCATGCTGGTCTGGGAGCGATACTTCCATGCTGGTCTGGGAGCGAGAGAAAAACATAGAATGTGCCAGCTGCATTTCCTCCCGGGCATGCTGTAAGATGCCGAGGTTTCAGTATATTGTAATTTAGGCGATGGGCTGACAACCTGTCACTACAGCAATATACCTAGAATTCTATCTTAAATAACCCTCAAAACTATGTCAGACGTGGCGAAACGACCTTTGTTTAGGTCGTTAATGCTCTGCCTACCCCATTAGGGATAAAGGCGTGATTATATGTATGTATGTAGGTATGATTCATACTTGTGACTCACATTAATAAATAATTTGATTTGAGTACTACGAGACTATAAAGTTCATGGTATAGATACCACAGAATCAAAGATGGCTGAAGCCCCGTAAAATAGATAAATACGGTTTGATTTACTTTGTGCTTTATGCACGTTTTTAATTATGATAGGCTCGACTCACAGCCCACGCAACAGTAGATTATTATGATTGAATTTGTGACAGAAGGAACATGTAAAATTTAATAATGACATTAAGCCTCATATTTATGAAGCGATCTCAAACTTAAGACCAATATTAAGTATGGATTTGACAGGCCAGTTTGTACTAAAATTACACTTTTGATACGAACATAAACTCGCTGTCACTCATGAGCGCTGATTATAAATACGGCCCTTAAAGCCCTCTTAAAAAAACATGTTTAAAACATCATAATTTCTAAATCTAGAAAACTAAACGGTCCTTGATCCTCCAGGCTTCAGCCGAACCGATAGCAAGAGGCCTGATGGAATGACCCTAGTGCCATGGCAGAAAGCAAGTGCTTTCTTTGGGAAGCCACGTGACAAAATTAGCGGACTCGGCCGAGTTTGCTGCAGCCAAAAAACGTGAAAAGTATGCCGCGCTCGCCAACAACTATTGTTTCGTACCAATGGCAGTGGAAACCACTGGCTGCTGGGCTAAGGATGCTAACAAGTTCATTGCTGAACTGGGCCACCGACTTATGGAGAGCAGTCAAGACCCCCGCTCCGGGTCACTTCTAGCCCAAAGGCTTTCCATCGCAATTCAACGCGGAAACGAAGCGAGTGTGCCGCTGGCGACACGGGGCGGGTTATTTGAGTGACATATCCCTTTAGTTTTAATTTTTATTTATTTTATTAATTTATTGTAAATATCGTATTCTATACTCATACCAATAAAATCTAGTGTAATTGTCTAAGCGTTTTTGTTGTTTGAACCGATTTGGCATATGTTGATTGCTTATTATGCAACAAATGTCACAAAAATTGAATTTCCGAAATTAACTGGTTAACAATTTATCCTGTGATTTAGTTTACGTCCAGTGAGCGGAAAAGCTGAACTAGTTTCGACACAGGATCGATAGAGCAAAAATGATTTGCGGCCGCGAACCGAGATGTGGTTTCGATTCAATCAACTATTTGGTCGGTTGCGTGAAATTGTTAACTACGCAACCTTCAAACGAAGCTAGTCTATGCTATTGGGAATTGTATTTTTTGCATATGAAAAATCTAGCTAAACGTTTTATAGGTATAAATGTTTGGCTTAGCTGAACTCTATACTATTTCTGTTGGCAACTAATATCAAATTCTAAACAGTTAATGCTATTCATATAAATGAAAATACGAGTTACGGACGTTTGTTAGGTACTATTTTATGGTTGGTACTTGGTACCAGTTTCTGGATACGAATGAATATTGACTAATATCGGTTATAAGAACATTACATATTTTATGTTAGATATTTCTTTTGTTTTTTTTTTTTATTTAGACCTTTGTTCTTTAGGGCAAGTTGGTCAGTTTCATAGTTATAGGCTCAAACTGAAATTTTTGAGGGTGTAAATTGTTATAAACAATTGTACTTGTTTCAGATCATTAAATTTTTTGGTTAATTAGTAAATTCGGCTTCCACTGAAAATATCTTATTCCTATAACAAAGCTCCAGAGCGGAAAGCTAGTAAACAATAAAATAAATTAATGAGTAAGATAGAAATAACAGTAGGAATGGACACTCGGGGGCTGGTGGCAATTACGCGTGATGGATTGTGGAAGTTTTCCGGGACGAAACTCAATGTGCTTTGATATCGTCTTGTTTGTTTTCCTGGAACATTGTTTTTTTTTATAACAGTGAATCCAGTTTAATAATTACTTCCATGCTGGAATGGGAGCGAGAGAAAACCATAGAGTGTGCCAGCTGCATTTCCTACCGGGCATGCTGTAGAAACTAGCTAAGGAACCCGAGGGTTTCAGTGTATTGCACATTAGATGATGGGCTGACAACCTGTCACTACAGCAATATACCTACAAATCTTTCTGAAATAACCCTCAAAACTTTATCGACGTGGCGGAATGATCTTTGTTAAGCTCGTTTAAGCTCTGCCCACCCCATTAGGGATAAAGGCGTGATTATATGTATGTATGTGAATCCAGGAATATACAATAATATAATTGATCATCATCATCAAATGACAATGGACGAAGACGTTTGGAACTTAGTCAAGAATGCTTTATACCGGGTGTAAGGGACAGCGCCCTGCAAACTGGTAGGGGTTTCTCAGTCAACGAAACTTATTCTTCTTCTGTCGTGTGGGTTCGAGTCAAACGACCCGATGAACCCTTAGCACAGCTAATAGACCTCTGACATGGTTTATGTAAAGACCACTATCAAAGACAGCGACCGCGACTGACGGCTTAACGTGCCCTCCGAAGCACGGAATCCTTTTTCTTTTCGGACAATCAGAAGATTCAGCCTGCAATGTCCTAACCAAACTGGGTAAAACCTCACAAAGTGATAAATTGGCAAATATCAACTTTTGTGTTCCCTCCCTGGGAATCGAACCCAGGACCTCCGGATCGTAAGCCCATGGCTCTGACCACTAGACCACGGAGGCAGTTTCAACTAAACTGAACAACTACCACTACGATTTTTTTTAGGAAGTGTTTTTTTTTATTTTCTATACAAATTGTCTAATCCAAGTGGTAATTTTGCATGGGAAGGTTCAGTTTTTTTTCATCTCCTGAAATAAATTCCCGGTTAAATTTATTCAGTTTCGTTGACCGAGCAACCCCTATTAGTTTGCAGGACGCTGTCCCTTATACCCGGTATAAAAAAGGCACTTCTCGCTATCGATTTTGATGAGTTTTTCCTAATAGATAGAGTAATTCATGAAGATGGTTTATATAATAACACAAGCATAATAACGCTGATAATTTCTGTGATAAGCAGGGGGGGGCGCTAGTTGATACTAAAATGCTTATTATTGATTCGGAAAAGGACTGATCATACCCGACATTGCATGTCCGTTACTTGTGAGTGTGTTTGTGTACATACATTGTCTTAGCGTGCGTGAGTATTGCAAAGTAAACGTCCAATTACGCACACGAGAGCACGTGTGTGTACACACAACCACTTGCACGACCGAGTGGCAGTCGTGAGATAAAACAACGTAGCAAAACATAACATAACATAAAAATATTTTATTGCACGTAAGAATAAAAATCATACAACACAACAGATAGCAACAAAAGACAAGTACAACATAGGCGGCTTTATTGCTAAGGTAGCAATTTCTATCAGGCAACCTTTGGGTGAAAGAAAAATGCGTAGCAAAAAGCGAAGTTCTTTTTTTGGCTCGTTTAGACCTTGAAACTGAATATCTTTTACTCGAACCTTTTGTATGGGAAGTCATTTCCTTAACCAATGTTCTACCGAGAAACTTGTTCAGTTTCATGGTCTAAATCTAAACAAGCTCTTAAAATTTCTTTAGTGAATGAAATATCTGACTGTATTCCTGCCTGCCCGGCTGACCTGCAGTGTTCGGAATCAACTAAATGTGATTAACGGACTTGCTCAAGCCCTCATATCTCGGGAACTAAGTCTAAGTATACAATACTATAACAATATACCTGACCATGTATTAAATTTGACAGAAAAACAATTTAAAGATACTATTAAAAACACAGTGGAACACCTCAGGCTGTTAATAAATAATAATAAAATAAAAAACACATTATGTCAGAAAGCCTATTATAAGTTAGATGAATATACTAATGACAAACATGTATGGAGCTCTGATATTTCAGTGAAGCCTCAAAAATGGGCACACATTTCGGTCACAAACCCTATTTTCTATAGTGTTCTTAGGAATCTATTTGGAAATAAATTATTTGGGATTGGTTAGCGGGGCCGAGCTGGAACGCACTGGAACCAAACCCCATGAAAACCAATTCAATTAAATCCTGGTTTGTCGTTGAAAAATATAAGAGTGGCTTTTGTTGCTTTGCTTTTGTAAAACGGCTGGTTATTTCGCTGTAAAAAAGAATATCTCAGCCTCCAAATATTTGTATAATAATTGCTTTCTTTTGAATGGTTAATGTTACTTATATGTTTGACTGCATTGTTTTATTATGACTTGTGAATTTTTATGCATGCATGAGTATAAATTGTTTATTTACTTATGTCGTCTCAGCCGACATACTTCCACTGCTGGGCTACTAGGCGGTTTAAAAACTGTGACACCAGGGTTCATTGAGTCGATCTACTCTAGAGTCCACTCGCTACGAAGAAAACTGAAAATTGAATGAAAAATCTGGCTGTATTCCTGCCTGGCCGGCTGACCTGCAGTGTTCAGAATCGACTAAATGTGATTAACGGACTCGCTCAAGCCCTTATAACTCGGGATCGGTTAGCGGGGCCAAGCTGGAACGCACTGGAACCAATCCCCGTGAAAACCAATTAAATGAAATCCTGGTTTTTCGTTGAAAAATATAAGAGTTGCTTTTGTTGTTTTGCTTTTGTAAAGCGGCTGGTTATTCCGCTGTCAAAAAAATTGCTCAGCCTCCAAATATTTTTATAATCGTTGCTTTCCTTTGAATGGTTACAGTATTTCGTTTCACTGCATTGTTTTATGATGACTAACGAATTGCTATCCATGAGTATATATTGTTTATTTACTCATAACGTCTCAACCGACTTCCACTGCTGGGCTACTAGGCGGTTTTGAAAACTCTGACACCAGGATTCATCGAGTCGATCAACTCCTAAGTCCACTCGCTACGAAGAAAACTGCAAGACATAGGCTTCCCTTTAGGATCTTAACGATGATCAATCTAGCGCCCTTTTAATATATAAAATGGTTTGGATACTACCTGTTTCTTTATTTTTTTAACCTTAGGCTAACTCATTGGAAACTAGACGGGATAATCAGCTCATGATAACAACTTCCCGGATCTTACGGGGAGAGTACGATAGCCCTGACTTGGTATCGAATGCTTTGATATTTTATGTCCTGGATAAGTACCTGCGTGGTCGTGGGCACCAGCTGCTGGCATTACCTGACTGTCGCACGTTGGCGCGGCAACAATCGCCATTACTTATCACTACCCCAGAAGTTGACATTTATGCTGATAATTTATCACAACTCAGTTAGAGATGATTAGCATTCTCTGCAAAAAATGTAATTGTAGAACTATGATTTCAATTAATTTTAAGTATTTTACTAAGTGTTAAAATTTATATATGTTTTTAGGTCAGATTTTTTTTATTTATTGTTATGTTTCGGAATTGTATTTATTTCTTGTTCCTTGTACGGTATTTTAAAAATACCTTGTCACTGTACATTGTACTAATAAATATTGGTTAAAATGTTTTAAATGTATTTACATACAAATAAGCTCGCTTTTTAAGTTCAATAAGCTCAAAAGTAAGTGAAAATAATTAACCGTTGCAGGGAGACGATGACTTTGAATTAAATATCAAACCTTATTTGAGGTCAATATCTAGAAACGCGGTAGCGTGTCCAAGCCAAGCTCAAGCCAAACGAAGAGAACTGGCCGGCAGCACCGTGTGTAAATTTACAGGAACCATTTGGAGCCACTTTTGACCCCTTCATAACTCAAAAACTACATACATACATACATACATATAATCACGCCTTTATCCCTAATGAGGTAGGCAGAGCGTAAACGACCTAAACAAAGGTCGTTCCGCCACGTCTGACAAAGTTTTGAGGGTTATTCAAGATGGATTTGTAATATCGCTGTAGTGACAGGTTGTCACCCCATCGCCTAAATTGCAATATACTGAAACCCTCAGATCCCTTAGCTGGTTCTTACAGCATGCCCGGGAGGAAATCTCTGCAGCTGGGACATTCTATGTTTTTCTCTCGCTCCCAGTCCAGCTTGGAAGTATCTATGTTTTTCTCTCGCTCCCAGTCCAGCTTGGAAGTAAAAACTCAAAAACTACTAAACTTATATATACCAAATTTGATCTGAATTTGAATTTAGATCCTCTAGATAAAAAAGTACTCCAAATTTTATAAACATAGATCAATTTCTAAAAATCGTATATTTTATGACTGATTGACTGACTGACTGACATACATATCAAACATCAATTAATCAAAAACCAAATGATCTAGAAAGCTGATATTTGGAATGTAGATTGATTATAATGACAGAAAGTTAGAAATGTAAAAGTTAAATAAATAAAAATAATTATTTTAGTCCCCGTCCCATACAAGTGAAAGTGAGGTATTTTTTTATTTTTTTAAGTA
This sequence comes from Scrobipalpa costella, assembly GCA_949820665.1. NCBI lineage: Eukaryota > Metazoa > Arthropoda > Insecta > Lepidoptera > Gelechiidae > Scrobipalpa > Scrobipalpa costella. Next base: position 7,526,787 of record OX463302.1, read on the forward strand.
CTATATTGAGTGTGGTATCGTTAGACAGGTCTCATAAAATAAGTTTGAGGTATCTTTAAAAATAAGTGCATTAAATGGGCCCTTTTCGAGATATTTGCATATAATGTCAACGTTTTTAAAAACAAAATAAATAATCAAAAACCTAACCCACTTTCAAATGACCCAGGGAACTGATATTTTGAAAGACGATTGATTATAATGACGCAAGGTTAAAAATGTAAAAATAAAAAATAATTGGACCCCCTCCCATACAAGTGAAAGGGAGGGGCATTTTTTTTTTTACTACTATATTGAGTGGAGTATTGTTTGACAGGTCTCATAAAATTAATTAGAGGTTTATTTGAAAGAAAGTGCCTTAAATGGGTCCTTCTCGAGGTATATATGCAATTAAAGTCGCCGTTCTTAGAAACTGGTTGCGCCGTTTTTCTAATTCGAATTTGCCGCGCAATTATGTCATAAACACTGATTTGACTACTATACAAATAATATTTTTTGCGCTTGATTGACTCGATTCCACTTCCTGTTGTCATCCCTTTCCTGCACACCTTTCTTCGTATGCGTGAAAGAGAGAACATTATTCGCCGTTGTATCAACAACGACATCTACGGAACCGAAGAAAAAGAACTTGACTTCCGGCTCGGTCGACATGGCCTCGAGTTGAACGCGCACGTGAAATAACTAAAAAATCAAGAAAAGCAAACGCTCGCGAGTGATTTTAACATCTGGGCTGCTGAATCTCATAAAAATCTAAGTTATTAAGACAAAGTGACAGTTCAGTGCGGTAAACGTCTTTACGCTGGCTAGAATAGCCGTGTAACACCACATCAAACGAACACCGGCTTCATTAGTAAGTGCATTTTCCCTTGTTTTGCCTTCCCGTCTCTTGCAAGCTGCCTCTTATCTTATCCTTGTTCCTTTTTTCTAATGCAGCTTGTAATCTCATCTCGTGTCAAACATGAATAGTACATTTTTTTCCATAAAATATTACAGTCCACAATTTTTAGTCATTGACACCGCGCCACCAGAAACAAATTAAATAATCAAAAACCTATACTACTATCAGAAGTCCTAGAAAATAAACAAATTGTGCAAAGATATCTTATAATGGAAACATAAAAAAAACTTATTTTTGGACACCTTTCCATACTAGTCTTTTTTTAACCCTACAAAATTATAGTGGGGTGTCATCATGAGTGTCATAGAAAGTTTAAATTCAATATGAATATAGACTATAATTTACAAAACTATGCAAAAAATTTCTTTATTGATAAAAATATAAGATTATAAACATAAGTTTAAAATAAAACTTACTAGCTACTTAATTAAACTAAATCTAACATCCCGTCCCGACTCATACCAGGTCCAAACGTGCCCATTGCGCTGGCCGCGTTGCCACGTTGAATAGCCAACGAAATTTGTTGTACCAAGAATGAGCCGGCCCGAGGATCACCACCACGGTCCCGCAAGCGAAGCCCAATCTGATGGATAAACTTTTTTGCTTCCGCACCCCAAGCGCCCGAAGTCTCCACCGCGAAAGGAACAAAATCGTAATTTTGCATTAGGTCATGGTACTTTGACGATAATGATTCGCATAAAATTCTAGGTTTGTGCTGGTCACCCGCATCGGACACGTTCAGTCTTAAAATTCGCTCTTCACCCGCAACTTGCACAAAACGCATCATATTGTCGTGTGTAGCACGCATATGGGATGTCATGGGATTTGTGGCACCTGTGGTTTTATATGCAAAATTACTTATAAAAGAGCTTTGGTTATGCCAGTGTGATTGGGACGACGCTCCGCCTGAAAAAATTGCTCGTTTGTGGGCTAGATTTAGAGAAGAACTTCCAATGCTCGAACAGATAAAGATCCCTCGTCATGTTGGTATCACCATTGATAGTATTGTCACTTTGGTTGGTTTCGCAGACGCCAGCGAAAAGGCGTACGTACGGAGCTGTTGTTTATTTTCACGTTCAAAACGCCGAAAGTATTTCAGTTAACCTTATTAGCGCAAAATCCAAAGTTTCTCCCCACAAAGTGGTGTCGCTTGCGCGTCTTGAACTTTGTGCCTTACTCGTACTAGCACAACTTGTTGGTGCGGTCGTCAAAGCTTGTCATCATCGTGTTCACATTGATAGAATTCTTGCATTTTCGGATTCAACGGTAGCCTTATGCTGGGTCCATTCTTTTCCCCATCGCTGGGATACATTCGTGAATAGAGTAGCAAAAATACAATCCGAATTACCCAATGGAAACCTCTATCATGTCTCTGGTACTGACAACCCAGCAGATTGTCTTTCTCGTGGGCTTACTCCCGCTCAAATAATTAACCATCCCTTATGGTATCATGGCCCGTATTGGTTGCAGGCTTCTCCAAATGAATGGCCGGTTAGCCCTTTTGATCCCGCCTTCGTAACCAATCCACCAGAGGAAAAGAAACACACATTAGTTTCTTTAGCACCACCAGAAGAACCGACTTTGCTATTGTTGGCTAATAGACTTTCTTCTTGGTCAAAACTATTGCGGTGCGTTGTTTATATCTATCGATTTTTAAGGATACTGCCCATGCGTGAACACATAATCGCCGCTGATTTAGACAAAGCTGAGTCAGCAGTACTTCGACAGCTTCAGAGGCATTATTTTGCCTCAGAATTTAGAAATCTAGAATCAAATAAGCCGTGCAGTCGCGCGCTTCAACGCTTGAAGCCGTTTATACAGAATGGGCTTATTTTAGTCGGAGGTCGTTTGAGTCAAGCTGATTTGTCATTCGAACAGAAACATCCGGTGATTCTTCCACGGAAGCATCATGTCCTCAATCTTTTAGTAGATTATCATCACAAAATAAATTGTCATGCTGGCCCAGATTGTTATAGATAGACACGTTGAATAGCCAACGAAATTTGTTGGACCAAGAATGAGCCGGCCCGAGGATCACCACCACGGTCCCGCAAGCGAAGCCCAATCTGATGGACAAACTTTTTTGCTTCCGCACCCCAAGCGCCCGAAGTCTCCACCGCGAAAGGAACAAAATCACCAGAGGAAGACTCAATTAAATCATTGAGTACCGATTTCGCCCACAAGTCGTCCCAGGACCTTTGTACTTCGGGTCTGTCAGGGGGTGGGGAGTTAGGGCAAACCGCAGTCCATTCTCCTCATTCTGAAAAGGAATATCGAAAGCGTCACCTTGGTTAGATAGAATAAGTGTGACAAGTTTTAAAACCCCATTCGCAGAAGACAAAAAGGCCGACGGACCGGTATCCTGCACTCGCCTAACACCCAGACCACCATGACGTACAGGTAAACACGCTTGTTGCCATTGCCGCTCGCTAAGTCTAATGTTAAGCACCGTTTCGAGTGTGTTCTCGAGTACTTCATCCAAAGCGACCACTGTTTGGGGAAAGAGCCATGTCGGGCACGTTCTGATCGTGTATATCAACTTGGGAAACGACAAACAGTTTCTGAGCAAAACAAGAGCAACATGAGCCGAAATATTTTTTTAGCTGGGCTTGCTTTTAGCTGCTTTACCTAAAACGGCTCTTTTCTCATCCAGGAAATCTGGAACTGCTTCTGCGAAAATTGGAGTACCCAGCAGAGAAAAATTTACTCTATTCAAAGTTCTTAGACCCGGTATAAGCGCCTCGATTCTGGGACAATCTCTAACCGCTTCCGAGCCACAAGGAAAAATCTCGCATTTCTGTGTATTTACTACAAGCCCCATTTCTTCCAATTTTGGAAAAAGACGCTGGATATCATCGACTGAACCGCCTATCGTGCCATCGTCTAAATACCATATATTTAACGGGGATTTTAGTTCAGTGATCGCTCTATTTATGGCCAGGCTAAAAATTAAAGGCCCCAAGGGGTCGCCTTGTTGAGCCCCTACTTTTGAAGAAATCACAGAACCGCCATAAAAAAGGTTTGTGGGCGCCGCATAGCATTGATAGAGGAAAGGAAACAAAGATGGAATCCTTTCCTTTGCTTCTGCAAGAATGACATCGCGTTCCAGACTATTAAAGGCGTTTTTTATGTCTAGTTTTAGAATTACTTTGTCAGAGTTGGAATCGTCCATCGCAAACGATCTTGTGGCATGGATAGCTGCTTCACATCCGAGCACCGTCCCAAACCCTAACTGGTGTGGCTGGAGAAAAGCAGCCATTTGATCTTTCGTTGCCCTGCATCCGAGTTTTGCCACGAGACGGCGAATTGTGTTGCCGATAGCTATAGGTCGTATCCCGCCATCTTTCTTGTTCAGAGCAATTAGAGATGCCCCATAAATAAAGGGACGAACTACCGGATTTAACATTCCTTTAAGTAAAAAGTTGCACAACCGAGTCAAGCTACCCAAAAGCCGCTTTCCGTTGTCACCCGCTGAAGGAGAAATTAATTCTTTTAAGTGTTGTGGGCGTAACCCATCCAAGCCTGAAGTGGAGCTGTTATAAAACGACCCTATAGCTGAAGCAACATCATCACTTTCAACAATAAGAAAGGCAGATGCCCGATCTGGTTCAGGGGGAAGAGACAAAGATCGTGAAGGAGACGGATGCTTTTCTTTTAAAACTGTCAAAGTGTCGTCATCTGCAGGCGCGAGACTACAATCTGAAACTAATAAACGGACTGCGCTTCTCAGATCTCCTTCGTGAACTTTTGCCTCAATACGCTTAGATTGCGATTACGGGCGAGCATCTCCCGGTAAAGGTAGAAATGGACACAAAACTTCAATATTTTCCTTTACTTTGGTAGTCAGAGATCTTTTGTCTCCTTGTTTCGGAATTTTGAAGCCAAAAAAGGCAAAAGATAACAAGGAAAACCATGCCTCTTTACTGTTTAAACGGAGACAGTCATCAATAATCGCATAAAGTTTACCCGCTGCTGAACACCGAGCGCCTTTCGGGATGTGTTTAAGAATTCTGCCATTCGCTTTTAAGTCCGAGAGATTATCAAGGCCCAACGATGAAGTAGATGTTGTTGATGGCTGACTGATGTCAGTGTTATCATATAGTTTATTTTTTAAAACATGAAGAATATGTTAGAATCAAATTATTTACTTACCTACAAGAAGTAATGATATTCCACCAAAAACATAGATGTAAAAGTGAAAGCCAAGCTCATATCGATATCTTGGTCTTGGTGTGTGAATCGCACAAAAAGTTGTGAGATCTAAAAAGGAATCCAAGTCTAGGGTTTATTATAGTAATTCTTAGCTCTTCAATAAGGTTCATTTCATGTGACTTGGCCGTTGTAAAGTGGCATTGTAGGTGACAGGTCGAATTTTTCTATACAACGGTGAAGTTACATAAAATGAACCTTATTGAAGTGCTAAAAATTACTATAACAAACCCAAGACTTTGCTCCCTTTATAGATCTCACAACTTTTTGTGCGATTCACGAGCCAAGACCACTATGAGCTTGGCTTTCACTTTTACATTTATGTTTTTGGTGGGATGTTTTATTACCCAAATGGTCATAGTTCAGTCAACGTCTGATTGAAATAGTTGAAAACTAATATTCCCGAGATCATCAAATATGTAGTAACACTAGTTACAGAGCAAAAGGTCAAAACTATAACAAACATTTATACAAACAAACTGTTTGCCAAAAGTTTAGTTTGAACTGTAGGTACGTCCACAAAATATATAATAATACTACATACAGAATGGACATTCACCTCCCTTCCCCAATCCAACATACGTCTCACTCCGCGCCGGATTGTGGGCCACATTAAGCGTACGCTTAGCGGGTATGGCGCGCGCATGTTTCCCAGTGTAACGGAAATAATCAAGTTAGGTATGTGTTCCAAAGATGGTTAGGTACTGTTCCGTGGAACTTTATTATTTCCGTTACACGTACGGATGTCTTTCTACCACAAGATATGACTCCAATAGGAACTTTTCTAGATTTCACTGTGATGAAAGACGGTAAGTAAATTCATACAAAATATGCAACCAAATCTATTCTAACTATTCAGTTACAGTGAACTACTTTAAAACGTTGATTTAATTAAGAACCAGATTAATCAAGTGATGATTATGTCCGGTATTACAAAATTTGTCAACCCTTATAACACTGTCAAGTGCAACATGCCGTCTGTCGATGTTTGACCAAAATGACATGGTAGTTAGGAGTGTCCGAGCTGTGGTACGTCTTCAAGTAGCTGAAGAATTTATTTGTGAATGTTATTCAGTTTCGTTGTCTGAGCAAACCCTTTCATTTGCATACTGACTAAAAAAACTGTATTTATTTGTTTAACAATTTATTGTACACTAAAACATCATAAAAAAAACTGGACATAATAAACAACGACACAACAGGCACAGCATTTTTGTAATAAGTGAAAATGAATATTATGCAGATTTTTTTAAAATTCGTCATTGCTTATTTCTCAGCAAATCTGTGTTATTTAAGGCAAGCTAAACCCCGAGCTCAAGACGGGCTGCCGGGGATTTTAAAAAGCTCTCACGTTAAATAGGTGCTTTGCTTACCATAGCGTGCGTAAATTAAATGAAGCTTTAATGAGAACTTCTGTTTGATTATAAAACAAAATTAAAAGCTAAGTTTTAGACGTAATGCTTATTTAGATCTTTATATACACGCTCACACATACATACGTGAAATCACGCCTTTATCCCTAATGCTAGTCTTTTACGCCGCAGTTTCACCCGTGGCTTACTTGATGGGATTTTCCGTGGAATTCTGATATTTTCCCACGGTATAAAGTAACCTATATTACTCAAGGTATTTTTGTTATTAAATCGGTCCAATTGTTTTTTAGTTTATTCGTTAGAAACATACATACACATACACACAAAAATACAAATATTTCCACTTTATAATATTGGTGTAGATGAGGTAGGCAGAGCAAAAACGACCTAAACAAAGGTATTTCCGCCACGTCTGACAAATTTTTGGGGTCATTACAGATAAATAATACAATAACTGTCAGCCCATCGCCTAAATTGCAATACACTGAAACCCTCGAACGCCTTAGCTGGTTCTTACAGCATGTCCGGGAGGACATGTAGCTGGCACATTCTATGTTTTTCTATCACTCCTAGTCGAGCATGGAAATTTAACTACACTTCTGTTTATAATGTTATGTTCTTTAGTTAGGACAAAGATCCTTGATTAAACTATTGAAACTGTACGGAACAGGGTGTAAATGAAACAGTAAAAAAATCTATTGTTATAAGGTGATGAAAAAGTCCGACTTACACAGGTGTCCAACATTTTACTAGAAAGCGTTGTGAATGAGATAGTTTCTATTCAAAACAAGAGCCATTGCAAAACGCGGTCCGAAAACAAACCTATTTAAAGAGCAGGTGCTCTTCGCAATGCCATCGTCAGCAGAGTGTACCTACGGTAAAATCTTTTCTATAAATTGTTTTTTTAGTAACGAAACGCATTTAAGCTTTAAAAGAGATTTGATATAATTAAATACGTTTAAACTAACCATTAAAAACAATATTATTTGCACAAAGATGCAACTGGTCCGGCATCATTTAAATTCTGCGTTTGTAGTTTTTATCGTTTCATAAAGCTATACATTACAAGAAGGATTCGATGTACACTACGTGGGCAGTTGATGCATTAATTTCCTTATTATCCTAGAGCTTTACTGGCTGCGTAATGAACATCACAATTCTTTTACAACAGACTCCGCGTCTGCAGTTATTATCACTGGCCTCAGGCGCACCGCCGCCCGCGATCGCTTCTCACGTTCTGGATTAAATTGTATTCAGGCAGCATGGAAAATGTGGTTGATTTATCGCTTCAGCTTTTATCCTTATCCTCATTTGATAAATGGCAAAGCGAGGAATAAGTCTGTATGTTTGTTCTTTCACTGTGTGGTTTCGTGTTAGAAGATCACCACGATCTTACTGCGGGACTAACAACACATACATACATATAATCACGCATTTATCCCTGATGGGGTAGGCAGAGCGTAGACGATCTAAACAAAGGTCGTTCCGCCCCGTCTGACAAAGTTTTGAGGGTTATTTAAAATAGATGTGTACAGCGTGATTTTACAGCATGCCCGGGAGGAAATGCAGCTGGCTAATTCTATGTTTTTTTGTCTCTTCCAGGCCAGCATGGAATGACTGAGAAAGGGATGTACCGGGTGTATATACCTGGTGTAAGGGACAGCATCCCGCAAACTGATAGGGGTTGCTCAGTCAACGAAACTGAACCACTTTCAGCAGGAAATTCTTTCAAGAGATGAAAAGAAAATATGTTTCCATATAAAATGACCAACTCGATCAGACAATTTGTATGGAAAATCAAATATATATTTTTTACTTCCTGGAAAAATATCCTGCTAATTGTTGTTCAGTTTCGTTGCCTGAGCAACTCATATTAGTTTGCGGGACGTTATCCCCTATTTATTTAAACGTATGGCATCCCGTATAACCCTCCGATCTGCAGACATATATACGTAATGTCCAAACTAGGTAAAACTAGAGGGGCTGATATTCAGGATTGAACTACTGAGCTAGATGAAAAAGATCTTTTGCAATGAGTAGCGCATAACGCAAACTAAAGTACGATGGCCATACAAACTAAAAATAAATAGAACGTTGACATTCGTGGCCTAAATCTATAAAATGTCCGTCAAAGTCGATCACAAATAAACGGCAAAAAGCTACCCGGAAGGGATAAAGGGTCGTTTTATATCCCATTCAAACTACAAGTTCTTCAACTTTCCTTTCGAATAAACATTCCAAAGTGAGTATAAAATCGCCTTTTAGTCCACTATCGGACGATCGTCTGCTCGGCTCGTGCTTAAGAACTTCCCGGCAAGTATCAGTGATTTGCATCGATCGAATATAAATTGGTTCATTGATAGAAAGAGCTCTATTGTAACCCTAGTAGGAGTCGAAGTGATTTGCAAACAAGTCCGAGGGGAGATAAGGCGTTGGAGACTCTCCTATTTATCGCCACTCAGATAATTTCCATTCTAACGCCAAGAGGTCTATTTTTGGAATTCACAATAAAATTTAAAATATTACTCTACCTAGTCTTTTTTAAACTCTCACGATTATCAACATTATAATGATAATAACGAGAAATTTACCGTTGTTTCCCATTTATGTATGAGTGTCCGATATTTCAACGTAGTTTCATGCGTTATGATCACGACGGTAGACCGATACGTCTGCCCTTAGCCACCACACCGCTCGCAAGTTCCTCAGTCACTCCGTGATCATAACGCATGAAAATATCGGACACTCATACAAAAATTTCTTAATTTTCTTCCATACTGGACTGGGAGAGAAAGAAAAACATAGAATGTTCCAGTTGCCCTTCCTCCCGGGCATGCTGTAAAAGTCAGCAAAAGGGATTCGAGGGTTACAGTGTATTGTAATTTACGCGATGGGCTGACAACCTGTCACTACAGCAATACACATTACAATCTAAAATTGCCCTCAATTTATGTCAGACGTGGCGAAAGCGCCTTTTAGGAGGCGTTTTAAGCTCTGCCTACCCCGTAAGGGATAAAGGCGTGATTTTATGTATGTATGTATAATTACTCTACCTTCTTACAGCATCTGTTCTCTACTTTTTCTTCTACTCAAAGATTTTTGGTAAAGATCGCTTTCACACCATCCAAAGTATGCACCTATGGTGACTCTTTGGATGTTTTATTAGTCGATCACGTTTCAAAGACTTTACTGGACGGGTTGGGATGAAACTTGGTATATTTTAGTTTCTGTCAAAAATATTTAATTTAATTTTCCCGGAAAAACTCATTTATTGTCTGTCCACAATAAGATAATAGCTGGCAGCTTATATAAAATATCACTTTCACATATCATCATAATAGTTTACGGACAATCAATAGTCACCTAGTATCAAATATATTGGACTCAAAATAATTGGATTTTGAAGCAGTTTCTGGTGAAGGTGAAGTAAAATAATATGGCTGTGATTTTTAGTTCTGAACTAGTATTTAAAGCTCCACGAGCAAAAACTTCCATGCTGGTCTGGGAGCAAAAGAAAAACATAGAATGTGCCAGCTGCATTTCCTCCCGGGCATGCTGTAAGATCCAGCTAAGGGATCCGAGGGTTCCAGTATCTTGTAATTTAGGCGATGGGCTGACAACCTGTCACTACAGCAATATACCTTCAAATCTATCTTAAACAATCCTCAAAACTTTGTCAGACGTGGCGGAACGACCTTTGTTTAGGTCGTTTCCGCTCTGCCTACCCCATTAGCGATAAAGGCGTGATTATATGTATGTATGTATGTATGTACGAGCAAAAAACAATACGCTGTTTCAGACCTAGAATATCCAAATGAATTAACACACATCATGCATCATGCTAAATATACGTATAAGTACGGTTAATAATATCCTGTTACTTCCATGCTGGCCTGGGAGCTAAAGAAAAACATAGAATTTGCCAGCTGCTTTTCCTCTCGGGCATGCTGTAAAACCCAACTAAGAGATCCGAGGGTTTCAGTATATTGTAATTTAGGCGATGGACTGACAACCTGTCACTACAGCAATGTACCTACAAGTTATCTTAAATAACCCTCATAACTTTGTCAGACGTGGCGGAACGGCCTTTGTTTAGGTCGTTTACGCTCTGCCTACCCCATTAGGGATAAAGGCGTGATTATATGTATGTATGTATAATATCCTGTAATTAATGTTTAAAAGTTGTTCTGTTTCGTTGATTGAGTAACTCCTTAAAGTTTGCACGACACCATGTGTACTTATTCAAAAAATATTACCTAACGTAAAAAAATAGGTTATATTTAACGTTGCGTTGCCAAATAAGGATAAATATTTTAGCTGTAATCCTGTAAACGTTCAAGCCGCGATAAGGTTAATACGGGCCAAAAGAAAGCTATAAAATTATCCCTACGGCTTTATAAAAACTCGATAAACGCAAATTTTGTCACGGAATTTGGGGGAATCAACTACAGCCTCGGTTATGTAGATTTGAGTGGTCTTAAAATTTGAGTGGCCTTTGTACACTTGTGGTTCGAGGTGACTGATGGTGCTTGCTTATCTCGATGCGATCCAACGCTATGAATGGGCGGGAATATTAGACACTTTGTCTTACATTTTAAAGCCCTCCAGTCATCCGAACAGCGATCCTCGTATCTTGATCAGGTAACGCAACAAAACATAAAAAGCCAATTTGTACATCTTTTTCAGTTAACAAATCCGCCTTGACGAGGGTCCGCTGTTTTTCAGCCAAAAGTAGATATAAGAAAAGGAAATTATCTTGCAGCGGATTCCGCTATGAAAATAATTCCGTTGCGACGAAACAAGATGCGTGGCGATGCAAAATTCACTTGAAGTAGAGTTTACACAGAGCTACTATTTTTTTTTTCATTTTTAAGGCCTAGTGTGTCAGAGGCAACTTCGAGTACAGAGGAAGACATATATTTCCACTTTGACACTAGATCGGCATCGAAGGCTTCGAACTAGGGCAACTTGATAGGGCAAACCACCATGGTCCCTCCGTTACGGATTAATAGCAGTCACCGTAGCCGAAATCGGCCCGGGTATATATATTTTATTTATTATCTACGTATAGATAAACAAATAAACCACTCTTTTAGTTCAACAAATAATCGGAAAGTAAGGGCTTGCAAGAATCAACGAAACACAAAAACTTTGAAAAGGTATTTGACCATGGCGAATTGGAAAACTCTACCTTGGAAAGATTGCGAATTTTCAAAGCCACTGGCACAGAGTAGATAATCAGGATGTTGGACATCCGTCAGGCAAAAGGCGCGCAAACTTTGAGCGCTATAACCGGATTGGCTAACGAGGCCTGCACGGGTGACGTCACAGTCTATGCTCCCATGGCGGCAACTCTACGTTTGGTTTATTATTTCACAGTTTTGCTTGCGATTTTCTTATGTTTACATAAATATACTCACGCCTTTACACCTTACTGGGTAGAAAAAGTTAACAAAAGCGAGCGCACAAACTTTGAGCGCTATAACCGGATTGGTTAACGAGGCCTGCACGGGTGACGTCACAGTCTACGCTTCTCGTTAACTTTCTATTTACCTGTGAACTTTGTTATCATCTGCCGCACTTGTAGCTTTTAAAATTTCTGTTAAGACAGTATAACAACACATACAAACACACGGCTCGACCCTATACGAGGTCGAGGTAGTCTTCCTCAGAAGAGAGAATGTCAAACTACACCGCCTGTCATCTTCGACTCAAAAGAAGCCCTTGAATCCCTTATCTTACAGGTTTTTACAAAATTTAATATGATTAATGCCTGTCTTTTCCGTTGTGAGTGCGTAATGAAAGAGATAATGTGTAGACAAAACGATGTCCACAGTGCGCATCATAGCCCTGCAGAATGGAAGAACATCTCTACTCTACAATTTTATAAAAATATCGTAAAATATCTTTGAGCCGCAGTGTGGATGGAAATATCCTAGCAAATCGAGGTTTTCGCGCCACAAATCGTTTTTGCACTACAATATCCGTCCTGTATCACAGTTCAGCTTTTCCCTCACTGCGCAAACTAAATCACGGCGCAAATTGTAAACCGATTCAGGGGAATGCAGATATTCTATTCCGTGACGTTTACAATGTTATGATAAATGAAATGTCTTTCCTTATCTAGTCGAGGTATAAACCTAGTGACAACGTTGATTGAAATCAAACCGAATATAAAATACCATCTTAGATTTTGTCATAGTTGCAGTTTTTAAATAAATAAATAAAAAATATCGCGGCCATTGATAAAACCTACGCCAATCGACAGATCATATTAATATAAATAGAAAGTACCCTCGGTAAATCTCGAAAAGTGACGCCGAATGCTTTTCACTGTGTTTTGGTATGCCAGGTCTTCAATGGCATTTGCGCTATGAATCGTTTTTGCACTACAATATCCGTCCTGTATCGCAGTTCAGCTTTTCCCTCACTGTAACTAAATCACGGCGCAAATTGTAAACCGGTTCAGGGGAATGCAGATATTCTATTCCGTGACGTTTACTATGATATTTCCTATTTCGATATTTCCTTCCATGCTGGACTGGGAGAGATAGAAAAACATAGCATGTTCCAGCTGCCCTTCCTCCCGGGCATGCTTTAGAAGTCAGCAAAAGGGACTCGAGGGTTACAGTGTATTATAATTTAGGCGATGGGCTGACAACCTGTCACTATAGCAATACACTTTTCAATCTAAAATTGCCCTCAATTTTTGTCAGACGTGGCGGAAGCGCCTTTTACGAGGCGTTTATCGCTCTGCCTACCCCGTAAGAGATAAAGGCGTGATTTTATGTATGTATGTATGTATGTTACTATGATATATTATATTAAATAAAATGTCTTTCCTTAACTAGGTATAACATAGTGATGGCCTACAGCAACGTCGATTGAAGTCAACCGAATATGAATAACCATCTAAGATTTTGTCATAGTTACAGTTCTGAAATAAAAATTAAACAATCTCGTGACCTCTGATGAAACCTACGCCAATCGACATATCATACTAATTAAAATAAAAAATGATGCCGAAGCACGCCAGGTACTCAAATTTTCAATGGCTTTAGCGCTGTAAATCGCTTTTGCGCTACAATACCCGTCCTGTATCGCAGTTCAGCTTTGCCCTCGCTGTAACTAAATCACGCCGCAAATTGTAAACCAGTTCAGGGGAATGCAGATATTCTATTCTCTGACGTTTTGTCGGAGCGTTTCGCTGACTAAACCACTAATCGGTAGAACACCGACTTGTCTAACAGAAATAATTAAATTACTTTCTACAATTTGACGTTTATTGCAGTTTAGTATCAAAGTAGAATCGTGTACACAAATAAGACAACATTTTTATTTACTTTTTTTTATGAAATTGATAGCATATAAGATAATGTTTTATAAAATACAGGACTCCGTCTGTTAGGTCGTTCAGGGTCCTCACTGCATGCGCCTTGTAATGAGATTATGCTGGCCATACTAAAGTCACGCGCTGGCTTAGGTACTTATTACAGGTGAATGTGCGAGCAATACATACATACAAAAAAACACGCCTTTATCCCTGATGGGGTATGCAGAGCGTAAACGACCTAAACAAAGGTCGTTCCGTCACGTCTGACAAAGTTTTAAGGGTTATTTACACATTTTTCTTTCACCCAAAGGTTGCCTGGAAGAAATTGCTACCTTAGCATGAGGGCGAAAATGTTGTACTTGTCTTTTGTTGTTATCTGTTGTGTTGTATGTTGTATTATTACGTACAATAAAGTATTTTTATGTTATGTTATTTAAAATAGATCTGTAGGTATATTGCTGTAGTGACCGGTTGTTAGCCCATCGTCTGAATTGCAATATACTCAAACCCTTGGATCCCTTAGTTGATTTTTGCAGAATGCCTAGGAGGAAATGCAGCTGGCACATTCTATGTTTTTCTCTCGCTCCCAGTTTAGCATGGAAGAAACAGTAGTGCAATAAGAGCACACACACGCGGCAAGCCTTTGTGTAACTGTATATTTGCACAGTGGTCCTCCAGCGCTATCTAGCGGACGCAGCGGTCGTACGACTTAACGATTTATCAGACCAGCTGTCAAAGCCCAAGTCCATTTTGAATAATGGGTGCTGAATTTATAATCGTGTGGACAGGAGCGCACCCAGGATCTAACTTTTAGGTGGGCTAAAGTTCAGAATAACTTAACGCCGGAGATAAGCCGTTGTAAGCTTGCTAGCGGAACTTATAATACCGTTTGCTCCTAGTGCTCAGGTCACACATGATTTAGAATTATCAGATTCATCCATATCTACATTCATATAATCACGCCTTTATCCCTAATTGGGTAGGCAGAGCTAAACAAAGGTCGTTCCATCATGTCTGACAAAGTTTTGAGGGTTATTAAAGATAGATTTGTAGGCATGTTTCTGAAGTGACAGGTTGTCAGCCCATCGCCTAAATTTCAATATAATTAAATCCTCGAATCCCTTATCTGGTTTTTACAGCATGCCCGGGAGATAGTGCAGCTGGCACATTCTACCTAATAAAAGCTCTTTTAAGTAGATATTTGATCTGATTAATATTTTTTTACAAATTTTCTGTGTAAATGATAGGAGCAGCCATCTACCAAGTGTGGTCCAACATGCAGGATACTCATAGTTTGCATTCATACGTAACTAAAATAAAAGTGATGTGCAAAAATTGGACCGTAAGAAAATACATAAAATATTTACAAAATTAAGGCATTATAAATCAAAAACAGTAAAGATATCAACAACCATATCAACGGATCGACCAGATCGACCATTTGATTAGGATAAGTTTAGTTTTAAGTGACATTTTATTTGTATCTTGACATGTTTTATTAAATGTACATGTGTGTAGGAAATCAGTACTTCTTATTATTTCACACACATACTGAAAGCACTTAGTCCGGCCTATAGACAATCAAGTTGTGGCCAGCAGCGCCATCATCGCAGCGGCAACTACAAAGCACGTCAGATTAGCACCATTGTTTGAGGAAGCCCGCAATTTCACAGGACTTGCTATTCGCCATATATTTGGGAATGTCTGACATGTTGACATGTTTCGATCATTATTGGATACTATTGGGCTCGATTCTAGATTTGCCGGCTAAAACTAAAATTTAAATCTATTTGTAACTGTCAGACTAAAAACATTGGAAAAGGATAGGAGATTTATTCTCTCTGGTTTTTGATTTATAGTCGGTGGTTTTATGCGTAATTTGTCAATTTTATCCGCTATCATATGATATGGCGGACAAATTGACAGAAATACTGGTGAAACGTGCAAAATCTAGCGGACAAAGTGTATAAAACATAGAGTATAAATCGCCTGTCCTTTTTCGATTTTATTATTTTGAAAGTGACAGATAGATTTAAATTTTGGTTTTAGCCAGTGGACTCTAGAATCGAGCCCATTGTCAATGCTAAATATTTGATACTAAAATAAGAGTTTCTCTAGTAATAACTGAGCGATGCCTACACGTTACCATCTAAAATTAACCTCAATATTTGTCAGATGTGGCGATGGCAAGGCCTTTACTAGGCGTTTTACGCTCTGTCTACCCCGTAAGCGATAAATAGCATGACTTTGTGCGTATGTGTGTGTGTGTGTGTGTGTAAATGAGTGTTGGCGTGTATGTTATGTTAGTCGCAAAATCTGATACAATATTTTTTGTAAAAAAATCTGTTACAAAAATATCAGTCAAATACGAGTACACTATGTCATTTTTTGTTGCTTATCAATTCTTTATACGCCCAATTTCAGATGAAAGAAAAAGATGCTCGCATGGATTTCTTATCCCAATCCAAGATTCTTTCAATTCCATTTCTCATCTGCAGAATTGGAGGTTTTTAGACCCCTGTCTTATCCCTTAGGAAGGATATACACAAGGACAGAATAAATCGCGGCTCGTCCCGCAGCTTTGAATTTCTCGCTTTCAGTGGTGTCACTCTCCGATTGTGAAAGTTGAACAACGGAACATAAATACAACTACCAGCGTTTCCTGTTTGTACGGACTTACATCATATTTCATTTTTGTCTGGTCTATCGCGTAAATTGCTGATTATATGTAGGACCTAAGGCAAGGGATTTTTTCTGGGGGGGAACAAGTATGTCTGAGGGGTACAAGTAAGTATGTACTGTGGCCCTTGACACAGGCCCTTGACCTAAGGTGTTTTAAATTTAAAGGTTAGGTATCCCGTATCTCTCGGGGTTGGCTACCTAATCCAGGTGATTGAACGAGGGCACTGTTTTTTACACAGAGCGACTGTCATCTGACCTCCGCAACCCAGAAGGGAAACCAGGCCCGAACCTAGATTAGGTCAGAGATTTCTAGCCGCCAATGCTTAGCACTGGCACCTGACATTGCTTAACGACTAATATCTACGGTGTTAAACGATATTAACCGGGAACAACGGCTAAACGTGCCTTCCGAAGCACGAAAAAAGCGCCTAATAAACGTACATATGAAATTCGAATACCGAAAAACACATTGGAACGTGGTGGGATTCGAACCACGAACACCCACTCAGGAGGCAGCGCTATCCACTACACCATCAGGCTCTAATGAATGGGCTCTGATGTAGGTACTTACAGTAGTACTAAATTAATGTCAGCAATTAATGTCTCACAATACACGAGAAGCCTGAAATCCATTACTGAATACAATAATCCCGGTGAACGCTATATCTTTGTTACTTGGGAAAAGCACAATCCAAAGTAGTACAAGTAAATAAAGCGACTTGGCCGTTGCAAAGTGGCGTTGCAGGTCGAATTATTCTCTACAACGGCCAAGATACATGAAATGAACCTTATTGAAGAGCTAAGAATTACTATAATGAACCCTAGACTTGGCTCCCATTTTAGATCTCACAACTTTTTGTGCGATGCACACACCAAGACCATCATGAGCTTGGCTTTTACATAGATGTGTTTGGTAGGATTGTAATTTAGGCGACGGGTTGACAACCTGTCACTACAGCAATATACTGATCTATCATAAACATCCCTGAAAACTTGTCAGATGTGGCGGAACGAACATGGGTCGTTGACGCTCTGCCTACCCCATTAGGGATAAAGGCGTGATTTGTCTTTGTCTTTGACAATGAACGACCGTAGGTAGCGCTCTTTAAAAACATTCGGTATCTCCAACTATATCCGACCGTGTGTTCAGTACTTTCCCTCAGCCAAGACTGGCAGGAATTTTCAACTTGGTTTGAAGAGCGCATCATTACAATTCTTCTGTCGAGTGGGTATCGAGTCTATCGACCCGATGAACCCTGGTGTCAGAGTTTTTTAAACCGCCTAGTAGCACAACTATCAGGCCTCTGACATGGTTTGAGTAACGACCACTATCAAACACAGCGACCGGGACCGACGGCTTAACGTGCCCTCCGAAGCACGAAATCTTTTTCTTTTGCGGACAATCAGGTGATTCAGCGTGCGATGTCATAACCAAACTGGGAAAAAAATCACAAAGTGATAAATTCTCAAATATCAACTTTGTGTTTCCCCCCTGGGAATCGAACCCAGGACCTCCGGATCAGGAGTCAATGGCACTAGCCACTAGACCACGGAGGCAGTTATCATTACAATAACATTCTTTATCTAATATTATTTGGAGTACCCGCCGCAGCCGCCGCCGGCAGCACTGGGGTTTCGAGTGGGCAAAAGGTTATCAAATCTGTTGGTTTCTCGCTCGCTTTTCTTTTACGACATACCCTTATGGATGTTTCAGGGCTTGTTGACGTTCAAACGTATTTTGTAGGTGCTCATTTAACGGGATTGTTTTTATTCTGAATAATTTCTCGTATCCATTATCTCATCATCATTTCCCTAGCTTTATCCCACGGATCTCACGGAGTCGGCTACCTAATCTAGGGAATTTAACGAGGGTACTGGTTTATACACAGAGCGACTGCCATCTAACCTCCGCAACCCAGAAGGGAAAATAGATCCAATCCTATCCTTTAGCACTCGCGTCTGACATGGCTTAACGACTAATATCTACGGTATTAAACGATATTAACCGGGACCAACGGCTTAACGTGCCTTCCGAAGCACGGAAAAAGCGCCGAATAAACGTACATATAAAATTCGACAACCGAAAAACACATTGGTACGTGGTGGGATTCGAACCACGACCTCCCCGCTCAGGAGGCAGCGGCCCTATCCACTACACTATCGGGCTCTATATCAGCTCATTATCTAATATCAGCACATATTTCAGACTTCTTCTCGTGTCATTTATGAATTTGTTTATTTGTTAACATCATTTACAACCATTACAGGGCAAGCCTTAGGCGATTGTATAAGTACAAGCAGAACTGACTTAAAATTAAACTTAAACTAAATATTAGAGGTTAAACATATTGAAACCCTTGGATCCCTTAGCTGGTGTTTTCCAGCATGCCCGGGAGGAAATGCAGCTGGCATATTCTATGTTTTTCTCTCGCTCCCAGTCCAGCATAGAAGCATTAAAAATACATACATACATACATACATATAATCACGCCTTTATCCCTAATGGGGTAGGCAGAGCGCAAAACGACCTAAACAAAGGTCATTCCGCCACGTCTGACAAAGTTTTGAGGGTTATTTAAGATGGAATTGTAGGTATATTGCTGTAGTGACAGGTTGTCAGCCCATCGCCTAAATTTTAATATACTGAAACCCTCAGATCCCTTAGCTGGTTTTTACAGCATGCTCGGGAGGAAATGCAGCTGGCACATTCTTTGTTTTTCTCTCACTCCTAGTCCAGCATGGAAGTTCAAGTTAAAAATAATGCAAAGAATGTAGGAGATACCAAAATTATATGATCATATCTACAGCAATTTTCGCTTTTGTATTAAAAGCACAGAGCTTTCCAAAAGTATTATCTGTGTTTGCTCCAAATATTATAATTTCATTTGGAAAATCAAATTCATAATTGCTTACAATTTGTTACACGCACATGAATCGTGTACAGTTCGTTTATTTAACGTTGAGTTATCGGAACCAACTTGCTTTGTAGCCTGTAAACTGCTTTTTCTTTACAACTTTAGAGAAAGTCGACCGCAAAACATATGTTAGTAACAATGTTACAGTTTGCTGTTCCGAAATTGAATTTTTTGCTCAGTTGTACAGATAAAGCTTTTTACGAACTGCAAACAACGTTGGTATCGATAACTCAACGTTAAATAAATTAAGTTTAGGCGGTGGGTTGTAGTGATTGTTACATGCTATTAAATAATTTGCTTTAATAATTCAACAGTCGATAAAGAAAAATAATTGAATTGAACAGAATTGAATTAAACTGTAGCACAATTATGTTCTATTCCTTGCTAAACAACATCCATATTAACTAACTGCTCTTTTATATATGCCTCCATATTTATATGGGCTCCATTCTAGATACCACCGGTTAGAACTAAAATTAAAATCTATCTTTCAAATATAATAAAATTATAAAAGAACAGGCGATTTATACTCTATGGTTTTACACTTTGTTCGCAAGATTTTGACGCGCTTTTGCACGTTTCACCAGTCATATCATATGACGGCGGACAAAAATTACAGATAACGCATAAAACCATCGACAATAAATCAAAAACCGGCGAGAATAGATCTCCTGTCAAAGTTTGCCTTTCAATGTTTTTACTAAGAAAGTGACAAATTAGCCGGCAAATCTAGAATCGAGCTCACTATCCCACTTGAAATAGGACATCAAAGCACAATCGTATCTCAGGCATTTTGCTAGCCTCTTCATCTTTGTTTACCCCCTCAGACTGGATCACAGAATAATAATAAATATTTTTTTATTTTATTTTTGCTAGCCTGATCTGTCCCACTGCTGGGCAAAGGCCTCCCCTTTTTGTTTCCACTTTTTTCTGTCTTGTGCAATTTGCATCCAGTCTTTTTCGAAGGCATCCATCTCATCACGCCACCTCTTTCGGGGCCTACCTGTGCCTCGCCGGCTATCTTTGGGCACCCTGTCAGTAGCGATCTTGGCCCATTATAATAATAATAATAAAAAAATATATTAATAAAACAGTATTTGCACAATATAAAAAAGGACAGATTGTTGAATTTGGTTGTGAAAATTAAATGTTGAACCCTGGTCTCCAAACTAAGGCAAAGCCTGTATCTTGGAGGTCAGCGTTCGGTCGCACTATAGATAACAATAAATCATAACTTTTGACTATATGCTATGTTTAGTATATACGAGCTAAACCAAGTTAGCTAGAGTAAGAAATTTAAAATATTATTTATAAAAATACACAAAATGTAAAACATGCGTGTATGTGTGTGTGTGTGTGTGTGTGTGTGTCAGAAAGCGAGGGTATTTACGTGCAGTTTGAGTTTAGGAGTAAATTTTCAGTGTCGTCATAACACTGTTTTAGAAGCCAGTTTTTTATTTTGTTTTTACAGACAAATATACTGGTTACATTTGTCTGTAAAAACAAACAAACTTCAAACGAAAAAGAAACATCTTTAAAAAAACTTGTATGTAAATACAGAAAAGACTAATATATATGTATAGCGTGATGATGTATTAGTGTAAATGTTGGCATCTTTTTCTTATGATACACATATTATCACGCCTTTATCCCTGATGGGGTAGGTAGAGCGTAAACGACCTAAACAAAGCTCATTCCGCCACGTATGACAAAATTATGAGGGTTATTTAAGATAGATTTGTGTATATTGCTGTAGTGACAGGTTGTCGGCCTCGTCAAAATTGCAATATACTGAAACCCTCGGATCCCTTAGCTGGTTTTTACAGCATGCCCGGGGGGAAATGCAGCGGGCACATTCTATGTTTTTCTCTCGCTCCCAGACCAGCATGGAAGAAACTAGATTAGTAGTGCTCAGATATGCCCGTAACTTAGCTTAGCCTACTTGCCCTGCATTACAATTTAAGGGGCCGTTCATATTTTCGGCTCCCATAAAGATGTCATAAAGTTTCCCTTCGAAGTAGATAAGAATGTTATATGGAGGCGACCCTTATCCCCTGTGCGTACCTAACTCTGGTGATTCGTCAGGGGTAATTGCAGCACTTCCTCCATAGTTGGTAAGAAGCTGGGTCTACCTGCACGTGACTAGCCCTATCTGCTCGTTCATTAACATACATACATAAATACAATCTCGCCTTTATTCCTGATGGGGTAGGCAGAGCGTAAACGACCTAAACAAAGGTCGTTCCGCCACATTTGACGAAGTTTTGAGGGGCGTTTAAGATACATTTGTAGGTATATTGCTGTGGTAACAGGTTGTCAGCCCATCGCCTAAATTACAATATACTGAAACCCTCGGATCCCTTAGCTGGTTTTTACAGCATAAACTTCGTCCATAGTTGGTAAGAAGCTGGGTCTACCTGCACGTGACCAGCCCTATCTGCTCGTTCATTAACATACATACAATCACGCCTTTATCCCTAATGGGGCAGGCAGAGCGTAAACGACCTAAACAAAGGTCATTCCGCCACGTATGACAAAGTTCTGAGAGTTATTTAAGATACATACATACATAAATCACGCCTTTATCCCTTACGGGGTAGGCAGAGCGTTTAACGCCTCGTAAAAGGCGCTTTCGCCACGTCTGACAGAAATTGAGGACAATTTTAGATTGTAATATGTATTGCTTTAGTGACAGGTTGTCAGCCCATCGCCTAAATTACAATACACTGTAACACTCGAGTCCCTTTTGCTGACTTCAACAGGATGCCCGGGAGGAAGGGCAGCTGGAACATTCTATGTTTTTCTATCTCTCCCAGTCCAGCATGGAAGAAATTTAAGATACATTTGTAGGTAATTTAGGCGATGGGCTGACAACCTGTCACCATAGCAATATACCTACAAATCTATCTTAAATAGCCCTCATAACTTTGTCAAATGTGGCGGAACTACCTTTGTTTAGGTCGTTTACGCTCTCCCATTAGGGATAAAGGCGTGATTATATGTATGTATATACTAATCTAGTTCGATTGTATGGGTTCAACGACCCGTTGAACTCTGATGTCACAACTTTTTAAACGTCTAATTAAACCTCTGACATGGCCACTATCTTCCCAACTATTATTCTACGTCACTACATAGTATAAAACAAAGTCGCTTTCTCTGTCCCTATATCCCTATGTATGCATAAATCTTTAAAACTACGCAACGGATTTTGATGTGGTTTCTTTTAATGGATAGAGTGATTCAAGAGGAAGGTTTATATGTATAATACTTGCATGCTGTAGTAGAGAAACACTGATAATTTCCGTGCGAAGCCGGGGCGGGTCGCTAGTTTTAAATAAATATTAAGAAGAAAATGAACTGCAACTATGTCCGTTCGCCGTTTCTACAAGCTACGTGTAAACTATAAGATTCAAGGATAAACTTGGCTATTCAGTCTTAATTAAAAACTTACATCAAACTAGACTTGCTCCACCTAGTTCGCCTTATCTTACGTAAATACTTACTTTGAGAGCTACTTTGAAACCAGCTAAGGGATCCGAGGGTTTCAGTATATTGTAATTTAGGCGATATGCTGACAACCTGTCACTACAGCAATATACTTACAAATCTATCTTAAATAACCCTCAAAACTTTGTCAGACGTGGCGGAACGACCTTTGTTTGGGTCGTTTACGCTCTGCCTACCCCATTAGGGATAAAGGCGTGATTATATGTAT
Source organism: Scrobipalpa costella (assembly GCA_949820665.1). Taxonomy (NCBI): domain Eukaryota; kingdom Metazoa; phylum Arthropoda; class Insecta; order Lepidoptera; family Gelechiidae; genus Scrobipalpa; species Scrobipalpa costella. The sequence goes on from OX463302.1 coordinate 7,549,912, forward strand.
GTATGTATGAGAACTCCTGATGCAACATTTCCAACCTATTCACCTCGTAGCTTACCTTACGGTGATTTTTTAAGGATGTAACGAACTTCTTCCATGCTGGACTGGAAGCGAGAGAAAAACATATAATGTGCCAGCTGCATTTCCTCCCGGGCATGCTGTAAAAACCAGCTAAGGGATCCAAGGGTTTCTGTATATTGCAATTTAGGCGATGGGCTGACAACCTGTCACTACAGCAATATACCTACAAATCTATCTTAAACCCTCAAAACTTTGTCACACGTGGCGGAACGACCTTAATTTAGGTCGTTTACGCTGTGCCTACCCCAATAGGGATAAAGGCGTGATTATATGTAAGTATGTATGTAACGAACTAAGGCCGCTGCGATAGATTTTACACTACCACGTGCAGACTTACCATATCAAATTATTTGACATTATTTGGATACGATTTAGATAACTGGAATTAGGTAATTCAGCCCGTAGAATAATAAAAAATATATGTTTATGTACTTTTGTGGAGAAATAAACTTATTTTATTATTATAATAAATAAGTAAGTAAGTTATACTATCGCAATTAGAACATATACCTATACATTAATTGCTGTTCTCGATCTTATTATGTCATTTCTTCTTCTTCTGTCGTGTGGGGGTCGAGTCGATCTCACCCGATGGACCCTGGTGTCAAAGTTTTTAAACCGCCGAATACCACAGCTTATAGGCCTCTGACATGGTTTTGTGTATCGACCACTATCAAAGACAGCGACCGGGACCGACGGCTTAACGTACCCTCCAAAGCACGGAATCTTTTTCAACCCGACAATCAAGTGATTTAGCCTGCATTGTCCTAACCAAACTGGAGAAAATCTCATACAGTGATAAATAGAAAAGATACTTGTTCATGCCGTAGTATCGAAATTTTTCAATTTAACACTGTGGGAGCAAAAATCACCAGTTACAATACCAAACAAATTCAGCTTCTCAGTCACGTATCAAATATATTATTTCCTTTCGTAGGTAAATCAGAAGATATAACGAATGATGAAGTGCTCGTACACGAAAACCGTCCCGGGGGTATCGTACCGTGATATACAATTTGCAGAATTACGCTTCTTTTCAAATTCCTGCGCCGAACAAAGATGTGTAATAGGATGGCCTTTTATCTGGATGATTGCTTATTTCAAAGAAAATTCCAATTCTTTTATTATACTTTCAGGGGTTTTGGATGAAATCGCAGCAGATTTTGAGCATAATATATTCTTTGATATGAAATCAAGTTAAGTAACGAGGATTACCTTTGCTCCGTGATGTACGCAATGCTAATGAGAAAGCTGACGTTGGAAACCTTTCATGATGTAATTTTTGTGATTTTTATTGCATTTTCAACAAAAAACTTCATTATTTTGTAAAATATAAGCTTGCAGAAAGATAATCTTTTAAGGCCTAGCTAGATTATACTCTTTTAATATCAAAGAGAAAAACGCAATGTGTCTATAAACTTAAATCTTAAGATAGCTATATAATTCGTACGGTATTCGTACGGCATTCCTCAAGGTTCAGCCTTGGGAAATTCCTTATTTTTGACTTTTATCAATGACTTGTCTAAGTACGTATCTCAAGGTTTAGTAGTCTTGTTTGCAGATGACACAACTGTCATAGTTAGTGCAGAAACATACGAAGAACTTAGCACAAAAATCAATGTTGCCTACACACAGCTACATGAGTGGTTCACTTCAAACGGCCTGGTACTCAATTCAACAAAATCAAATATTTTACTGTTCTCTGGTCGACAAATCACACCACCACCTTCTGTGAGGTGTCCCGTTCCATTACAAAATGAGTGCCGCTTCCTAGGGTTCACTTTAGACTCCAATATAAATTGGAAGTCACATATTGATTTACTTTGTAGCAGACTCAGTAGTGCTGCATATGCATTGCGACAACTACGCCCGTTGATATCCAACGTCGTATTGCGTCAAATTTACTACGCTTATTTCCACTCTGTGATGTCATACGGTGTTATGCTGTGGGGTAATTCTTCTGACCACCATCGAGTATTTGTTCTTCAGAAGCGTGCACTCAGGATAGTTGCCGGAGTCAAGACGAGGGAAACGTGCAGAACCCTATTCAAAAAGAACAATATAATGACATTGAGCTCACTATACCTATTCGAAATAATAAAATATGTTCGAAAAAATTTGCATACCTTTGCTCGTAAAACAGGTGGTGGACATAACTTGCGCAGCGTGGAAAAACTGGAGACAGTACCGCGCAGACTTGAGTTAGCGACTAAGAACCCGCGTGTAATCGGTCCCACGTATTACGAACAACTACCCACTGATATAAAAAACGAACCAAATGACGACACGTTTTATTGCCAACTGAAAAACTTTTTATTAGATAAAGAATATTATACTGTAAGTGAATATTATCAATTTGTGGAATAAAATAAATATTAATAATTATATTGACATTTGATTTGTACTTTATGTACTTATTATTTTATTTTAAATTGACATTTTCATTCATTTATTTTATTTTTACTGATCTGACATATTCACATGATATACTGATTTATATTTATATTTTAGTTTTGACATCGTGATAAAAATAAGTTTTTAAATTTGATTTTACAAATTGACTTATTTTAAATTATTCAGACATCTGTTAGAATCCATTTATACAAATGGATTCTAACAGATGTCTGAATAATTTAAAATAAGTCAATTTGTAAAATCAAAAATAAGTTTTTAAATTTGATTTTACAAATTGACTTATTTTAAATTATTCAGACATCTGTTAGAATCCATTTGTATAAATGGATTCTAACAGATGTCTGAATAATTTAAAATAAGTCAATTTGTAAAATCAAATTTGTATAAATGGATTCTAACAGATGTCTGAATAATTTAAAATAAGTCAATTTGTAAAATCAAATTTAAAAACTTATTTTTATCACGATGTCAAAACTAAAATATAAATATAAATCAGTATATCATGTGAATATGTCAGATCAGTAAAAATAAAATTAATGAATGAAAATGTCAATTTAAAATAAAATAATAAGTACATAAAGTACAAATCAAATGTCAATATAATTATTAATATTTATTTTATTCCACAAATTGATAATATTCACTTATAATTATACAATTGTAATTTTTGTTTTGACATTTTTGATTTATTTTTATTGTGTAATCTATATTTTTTGACGATCATATTATTCTTTGACATTTTTATTATTATTGCAATGTAATTGTGAAATTGATAATGTGAAATAAATGAATCTAATCTAATCTAATCTAATAGACTGCTTTTGATTTTGACTCGAAGCTCGCAAACAATATATTCAGTGGAGCAAGTTTTACCTAAATAAAAGGTGAATGTTAATATTCATACGCATTTCATAAATTACATGAAATGTAAATTGCAATCACAAATATCTATATACATACATATAATCACGCATTTATCCCTAATGGGGTAGGCAGAGCGTAAACAACCTAGCAAAGGTCGTTCCGCTACGTCTGACAAATTTGGAGGGTTATTTAAGATAGATTTGTAGGTATATTGCTATAGTGACAGGTTGTCAACCCATCGCCTAAATTACAATATACTGAAACCCTCGGATCCCTTAGCTGGTTTTTACAGCATGCCCAGGAGGAGATGCAGCAGGCACATTCTTTGTTTTTCTCTCGCTCCCAGGCCAGCATGGAAGTAACACAAATATCTACTTTATAAATTACGTATTACTTAAGTACTTAGATAAATAATTTTCTTTCCTATATTTGCTCACAAACAAAATATTTTTTAATTTGAAAAAGGTGTTACTTCTATGTTGGACTAGGAGTGACAAAAACGCATCTCTTCCCGGGCATGCTGTAGAAATCAGCTAAGGGATTCGAGGGTCTCAGTATTGTAATTTAGTCGATGGGCTGTCACTATAGCAATATACAGGTCTTTCTTGAATAAACCTTACAACTTGTCGCGTGGCGGAATGACCTTTGTGTAGGTTTTTTACGCTCTGCCTACCCGTTAAAGATAAAGGCTTGATTTTATGTATATACGTATGAAAAAGGCGTGTCATTTAACGTGATTTTCACTTAGTCTCAATTCTTTTGTTCTTTTTGTTTCAATTTGATGTTTGTTTCATTGTTTACTTTTGTCTCCTTTTTATACAACAAATTGTATGTGTTTGTCTGTATAAAACAAAAAAAAATATCTATCTATCTTTAATCTGTTCACATCTGACGTCTTGATTTCAGGAATCACAACCTCGTTTCGTGCATAATTTGTGGAAATGGTCGACCTTTTGAAGGATTCGTAGGATTAAACATCAAGAAGTGACGCGGCCCTTCGGTTATGCTCTCTCTCGGGGTATATAAATTTCCGCTTGAATTATTCTGATTGAATTATTTTATGAAAGCGTACACGGACGTCGGTGACTCTTAGAGAAGCATTCAATTCTTACAAACATACATATAATCACGCCCTTATCCCTAATGGGGTAGGCAGAGCACAAACTACCTAAACAAAGGTCGTTCCAAGTGCCACGTCTGACAAAGTTTTAAGGGTTATTTAAAATAGATTTGTAGGTATATTGCTGTAGTGACAGGTTGTCAGCCCTTCGCCTAAATTACAATATACTGAAAACCTCAGATCCCTTAGCTGTTTTTTACAGCATGGCCGGGAGAAAATGTATCTGGCACATTCTATGTTTTTCTCTCGCTCCCAGGCCAGCATGGAAGAATTCTGAGAAGTTCTATGAACTGCCCGTCGTAATCTCCCCAGCTGTTCCTGGCACGTATATGAATGTGAGGTTCAGAAGAAATCCAACATTTGTTCGTTGAGAAAGGTCCAAAGAAACCGCCGGATATTGCTCGTCCCGCACGTTTTGACGTCAATTCAACGGTCAAGTTTCAGGGATTTCGCCTTTAATAAAAGTTTCTACGTCTATTTTTTGGTTATAAGTAGTTTAGGTAAACACGCTTAGGTTAATTGATTTTCGTCTAACGAGAAAATAAAGACCATTTCAATCATCATCATCATAATTTCAGCCTACATGTAGATGTAGGTAGCCACTGCTGAGTATAGGCCTCTTCTTTTGATCGCCACCTACCGCCGCCGCCATTTCAATAATATGTTTTATTTTCATACTAGAAGAAACGCTAATAAATCAGGTGCTCGATCGAAAAAACAGACTAGGAAGTAAAAAAAGAGCTTATAACTGTGGCAGCCTTTAATTTTAAAAAAAATGCAGTGATACAAAATCGTTTAAATAGTTTCAAAGATCTTTAAAATTCTCCTTCTTTCATGTGAGCGAATGGATGGTCCTTGTGAGCTCGTCCCCTGAAAGAAAAATTTAATTTAAATGCCACATTTTGAATATCTTCTGTCGAGTGGGTATCGAGTCTATCGACCCGATTTTGAATATACGTACAGTACAGAAGGTCCTAAGACCTAATAATAATAGTCCTCCCACCGATTTTCGGTGATAGCGGCTCCCAGAGATCGGCCAACTGCGCAGAACGTGCCCAAGTGTTTGCGCTACACACAGGTGCATTCTCTATTTCTTAAATCTCATATTCTGATGGGACAGATTGACTGACGGGGCCAGAGATAAATCAGGCGCAGGACCGACTTTTTACATGCCCATCCAACAGCATGTACCATCTTACTTTTAGAACAATCAGCTGATCAGCCTGCAATGTCCTAATCAAACTAAAAACAACAACACAAAGTCATTGTCCCCACCGGGAATCGAACCCGGGACCTCCGGATCGAGAGCCCATGGCTAAGACCGCCAGGCCACGGAGGCAGTTACTGTAGGTACGAGTAGCACCTTTGTAGAAGTAGGTACGACCTCAGATGATCTGTTAATTACGACACTCCAGGTCCGATCGGTCCAGGCAGAATGTCCAATTAACACTTTGCATTCCACTGGGACCTACTGCGGAGCTAGTCGCTAGACAAACTCTCGATATTACTGCATAAATATTGTAGGTAAATGCGGAAGTTCGTTTATGTAGCTATAATTCCTTTTTATTATATTATTCCTTGCAGGACTGGAAGCAGGAGAAAAACATAGAATATTCCAGCTTCAGTTTCTCCCGAGCATGCCGTAAAAACCAGCTAAGAGATCCGAAAGTTTCAAACAAATATATCTTAAATAACCCTCAGAACTTTATCAGACGTGGCGGAACAACCTTCGTTTAGGTCGGTTACGCTTTGCCTACCCCATTACGGATAAAGGCGAGATTATATGTATGTATTATATTAAGATTATTACAGCCTCTGTTATCTAATGGTCTAAGCATAGAGGTCTGGAACACAGATATAGCATTTAAGTGTACATTTTTATTTTATAATCTTATCATCATCATCATCAGTTTATTCGAAAAACATCAACGATGATTACTTATTAAATCGCACCTTCTATGCTGAATTGTGTGCCTTTAGAGGTTAATGCTAAGTAGATACATTGTACAGCGCTTACTCAGCTTGTGATATGATATCAGGCGACCGTTGCAGTTCAAGCTGGCGATAAGCTCGATATCCTCCCAAGACAACTTAAAATCAAACTGTCTATCTAGTATGCTGTTGCCTTTAGAGTTTAAATGCTAAGAAGATACTTAATCTTTCTTTTTTCTTATCTTTTTTTCCTAAATAACCCTCAAAACTTTGTCAGACCCTCAAAACTTTGTCAGACTCTGCCTACCCCATTAACAAGATAAATTTATACAGGCGTGATTATATGTATGTAGCTAAAGCGCTTACTCAGCTTGTGATGTTATATCAGCCGGCCACTACAGTTCAAGCTGGCGATAAGCTCGATATCGTCCTTAGACAGTTTAAAATCCAACTGTATTTTCTGAATAGTGTTCCGTTGCCTTTAAAGCTAAGTAGGTACATTATACAGCGCTTACTCAGCCTGTGGTATCAGCCGTCCGTTACAGTTCCAGCTGGCGATAAGCTCGATATCCACCTAAGACAGCTTAATATAGAACGGCCTTTGCTGAATAGTATGCTGTTGCCTTTCGAGCTTTAATGCTAAGTAGATACATGATACACCGTTTAATTAGCCTGTGGTATCAGCCGTCCGATGCAGTTTCCCTTCGAAGTAGATAAGAATGTTATATGGAGGCGACCCTTATCCCCTGTGCGTACCTAACTCTGGTGATTCGTCAGGGGTAATTGCAGCACTTCCTCCATAGTTGGTAAGAAGCTGGGTCTACCTGCACGTGACTAGCCCTATCTGCTCGTTCATTAACATACATACATACATACAATCACGCCTTTATCCCTGATGGAGTAGGCAGAGCGTAAACGACCTAAACAAAGGTCGTTCCGCCACATTTGACGAAGTTTTGAGGGGCGTTTAAGATACATTTGTAGGTATATTGCTGTGGTAACAGGTTGTCAGCCCATCGCCTAAATTACAATATACTGAAACCCTCGGATCCCTTAGCTGGTTTTTACAGCATAAACTTCCTCCATAGTTGGTAAGAAGCTGGGTCTACCTGCACGTGACTAGCCCTATCTGCTCGTTCATTAACATACATACATAAATACAATCACGCCTTTATTCCTGATGGGGTAGGCAGAGCGTAAACGACCTAAACAAAGGTCGTTCCGCCACATTTGACGAAGTTTTGAGGGGCGTTTAAGATACATTTGTAGGTATATTGCTGTGGTAACAGGTTGTCAGCCCATCGCCTAAATTACAATATACTGAAACCCTCGGATCCCTTAGCTGGTTTTTACAGCATAAACTTCGTCCATAGTTGGTAAGAAGCTGGGTCTACCTGCACGTGACCAGCCCTATCTGCTCGTTCATTAACATACATACATACATACATACATTCACGCCTTTATCCCTAATGGGGTAGGCAGAGCGTAAACGACCTAAACAAAGGTCATTCCGCCACGTATACAAAGTTCTGAGAGTTATTTAAGATACATTTGTAGGTAATCTTAAATAGCCCTCAAAACTTTGTCAGATATGGCGGAACGACCTTTGTTTAGGTCGTTTACGCTGTGCCTACTCCATTAGGGATAAAGGCGTGATTATATGTATGTATGGACTAATCTAGTTCGATTGTATGGGTTGAACGACCCGTTGAACTCTAATGTCACAACTTTTTAAACGTCTAATTAAACCTCTGACATGGCCACTATCTTCCGAACTATTATTCTACATCACTACATAGTATAAAACAAAGTAGCTTTCTTTGTCCCTATATCCCTATGTATGCATAAATCTTTAAAACTACGCAACGGATTTCGGTACGGTTTCTTTTAATGGATAGAGTGATTCAAGAGGAAGGTTTATATGTATAATACATGCATAATATAGTAGAGAAACACTGATAATTTCGCTAGTTTTAAATAAATATTAAGAAGAAAATGAACTGCAACTATGTCTGTTCGCTGTTTCTACAAGCTACGTGTAAACTATAAGATTCAAGGATAAACTTGGCTATTCAGTCTTAATTAAAAACTTACATAAAACTAGACTTGCTCCACCTAGTTCGTCTTATCTTACGTAAATATTGAGAGCTACTTTGAAACCAGCTAAGGGATCCGAGGGTTTCAGTATATTGTAATTTAGGCGATAGGCTGACAACCTGTCACTACAGCAATATACTTACAAATCTATCTTAATCTTTCTAAATTTATCTTCCATGCTGGACTGGGAGAGATAGAAAAACATAGAATGTTCCAGCTGCCCTTCCTCCCGGGCATGCTGTAGAAGTCAGCAAAAGGGACTCGAGGGTTACAGTGTATTGTAATTTAGGCGATGGGCTGACAACCTGTCACTATAGCAATACACATTACAATCTAAAATTGCCCTCAATTTTTGTCAGACGTGGCGAAAGCGCCTTTTACGAGGAGTTTGACGCTCTGCCTACCCCGTAAGGGATAAAGGCGTGATTTTATGTATGTATGTATGTATCTATCTTAAATAACCCTCAAAACTTTGTCAGACGTGGCGGAACGACCTTTGTTTGGGTCGTTTACGCTCTGCCTACCCCATTAGGGATAAAGGCGTGATTATATGTATGTATGTATGAGAGCTCCTGATGCAACATTTCCAACCTATTCACCTCGTAGCTTACCTTACGGTGATTTTTTAAGGATGTAACGAACTTTTTCCATGCTGGAATGGGAGCGAAAGAAAAACATGTGCCAGCTGCATTTCCTCCCAGGCATGCTGTAAAAACCAGCTAAGGGATCCGAGGGTTTCAGTATATTGCAATTTAGGCGATGGGCTGACAACCTGTCACTATAGCAATATACGTACAAATCTATCTTAAATAACCCTCAAAACTTTGTCAGACGTGGCGGAACGACCTTTGTTTGGGTCGTTTACGCTCTGCCTACCCCATTAGGGATAAAGGCGTGATTATATGTATGTATGTATGAGAGCTCCTGATGCAACATTTCCAACCTATTCACCTCGTAGCTTACCTTACGTTGATTTTTTAAGGATGTAACGAACTTCTTCCATGCTGGACTGGAAGCGAGAGAAAAACATATAATGTGCCAGCTGCATTTCCTCCCGGGCATGCTGTAAAAACCAGCTAAGGGATCCAAGGGTTTCTGTATATGGAGCATTCCACGGTCTTGTGCGGGACAGTCGTACGACATTTTGGTGTTTGAGCTCCTATAAAATTATAATGGACATGGACACGTAAAAATAGTTTTGCATTTCTGAACAATGATACAATTGCAAATATTATGATAACCTGTTTTACAAAAAATATTGTGGGAATAAATATTTATAAAGGATCAAAAATGTGTCTTGTGCGGGACATCGAATCTACCGCCCTATTCCAAGAGCATGTTCGAATGGATATATTAGCGAATTGGAAAGGAATAACCAAACGATTTTTATATGACTAGTAGGTCTTGCTCTAAAGAGTATGTGAGAATGAAGAAACAACCAGTTACTATAAACACCGAGTATATAATGAAGAAAGTTTGCGCCGTCTTGTGCGGGACAGCCCTGTCTTGTGCGGGACGAGTACGAATCCAAGTAGTAAAATAACAGTCATCACGAGTTTTTTCTCATTTATTCTTACAATAATCAAAAGTTTCCTCTTAAATTAACAAAATAAAAGTTTATTTATATAAGAAAAGTTTTAACTTCCTCACTTAGAGCGTGTGTTTTGGCGCGTACTTCATTAGTGGCACAGGTGATGTTGTGGAAGGTTGAAATGCCTGGAATAGGCTTAACCTGCAACCAGGGTTTATCCGCAATTATTTGTGAAGTAATTTCGGACTGAGATATGTATATTATTTTAGTAGATTTAATCACACTTGAAGCAACTTCGAAAAAATCTTGTGCGGATTGGAGTACGATTCCAGCCTGACTGAGCATTTTTTGCTTAACTAGTCTTTTAACATTCCTTCCTACACCATCTACCACCCCTTTCCCGTGGGAAGTCGCTGAATATTTCCAAGTAAACTTTCTTTTATATTTTAGGCTCAAATAATGCAGCAACTGGACCATAAACTTGTTTTTAAATTCTGAAGCAGGCCCATCACTCCATATCACGTTTGGAATGGAATCAGAGTTGTCTTCGTTTAGTAAAATTTTAAAGAGATGATTCACAAAAACATAAACAGTGTCCTTATCTTTGTTATGGCAATCTGAACAAATCAAATAGGTTTTGCATTGACCATTACAAAAAACTGCAGCTGTAAACAATAGTACACTTGACCGTGCCCAGAGTGCACTTTGTATTTCATTTTGATATTCGCAAGAAAATGACATTGCGAAGTCAATTTGAAGAATCCTTGTTGAAATACATTTTTTATCCTTTTCAAATTCAGCGCTCTGTACTCTCTTTAAATGCACATGGCTAATGAACTTTGGATACTCTTCCTTGATCTTATCGACAACTGCAGCAGTGATATCTTCATGAAGGACCAGTTTTAACCTTCCATTTGCATCCTTCTCCCACTGCTTCCAAACGATGGATTGCAGCATGTTTTCTGGTAAAATCAGCTTTTGAAGATTACAACACTCTTCACAATTGTTTTTCCAGCATGGTGAATCTAAAGAAGAGCTACACAAAACTGTTTCCCAAAAGCTTGAATCGTATTTGATACGTAATGACTTTAATTTTAACGTGAAGTTTTCGTGAATCTTACATTTGCATTGTTCGGAGGGAGTATCTTTCAAAAGCAGTACGTTTTCTGGACGCAGTTCTCAAAATTTGGAAAATCCGATCTTTGCCGAAGGATTCTCTTCTTTAAAAACATGGAATGCTTCCCTTAAAAACATAGTAAGATAATGTTTCTGCAGTGACACCTTTTTACCAGTTTTCCAGGACGTCATGCAATCTTTCATCCCGGGACAGGTGTATACTACATCTGGACGAAAATAAAACATCTTGACCATGCGTTCGTCATCCTCTAGGATATCTTCTTCATCAACATCTGCCAAATTACTCTCCATTTCTTGAGCTAGCTTGATTTCAAAACGGCGGCACAAACCCTTTATAATATAATCACGCTTTGAAGGCGAAGTTGGCAGAGCCTGTATAGCTTTTTTGATAGCTTTTGAAGCTGTTTGTTGGCATTTGTATGGTTCTGAAGGTGATTGGGATTGAGAGGCCGATGATGTGGTGGGCAAATCTAAAAAATAATATGAGATGACCTTTTATAATTTACATAATTATAAAGAAACAAGGTTTCCGCCCAGCGGTTTCAACCGCGGGTTCCTGAGTTTTCCCGTGGGAATCAGACATTTTCCCGAGGTAAAAAGTAGCCTATGTGTTAATCCAGAGTGTCAGCTATCTCTATAGCAAATTTTATTAAAAAGGCTCCAGCCGTTTAGACATGAAAGAGTAACACACATCCATCCATTCCTACTTACGAGTACTTACAAACTTTCGCGTTTATAATATTAGTAGGATAATTGTAGCTCTTATCTAAAACTATTCAACAAAAAAAATGTTTACCTGAATTCGAAGTATTACTCTGAATACGTTTTTGCTCCCTTTGTCTTCTTTTCTTTTCTCTTTCATATGTTCTCATATCTATTAATTCTGTTTTAGTCATGGAATCCTTCTTTCGTTTTTTTAAAGCGTTAATTCGTTGATTTTCGGTATTTCGGTATTCAGGGTCTTCCTCCTTCCTTTTTTCGTAATATCTTTTATTTCTATTAGACTTGCTTTGGTCCGCCATAGTTAACAACGATCATAAACACAGCACACAAACACGCGACTTGTGCGGGACAGGGATAATTTATTCCAATATACAAAATATCAAAACTACAAACTGGGTGTTGGTTAGCTCAGTGGATAGTCACTAATAAACCCTGTTTGCTACGTAAAAATATTAGATCAATCTACCCTCATATCTTGCAAAAGTGAATGTAAACATTCAAACGTCTTGTGCGGGACAGCCATAGTAGGGTATCATATCTGACATCATAATTCTGATTTGAAGGAAAAAATTACTTTAATTTTGCTTTGAAATAAGAGTTTGATTTACTAGTTTTCGAAACGTCAATTACAAATGGGATGAAAGTTCAAGATCTTCCTAAAACGAACTACAGAAATATAGGTAACTTCTCCGCGTACAATCGACGAAAACGATGGTTTTGAAATAAATTGGAATTTATAGGGTTAGGGTTAATTTATCAAAAAATATTTTTATCAGCGTAAAATTTCGAAGAATTATCTTGATTTTTTTACATCTCACATACACGTATTAACATTTTCAGAAAGTCATTCAAAAGTTGTATAATCCGTGGAATGCTCCATATTGCAATTTAGGCGATGGGCTGACAACCTGTCACTACAGCAATATACCTACAAATCTATCTTAAACCCTCAAAACTTTGTCACACGTGGCGGAACGACCTTAATTAGGTCGTTTACGCTGTGCCTACCCCAATAGGGATAAAGGCGTGATTATATGTATGTATGTATGTAACGAACTAAGGCCGCTGCGATAGATTTTACACTACCACGTGCAGACCTACCATACCAAAAATCATTTGACATTATTTCTATACGATTTGATAACTGGAATTAAGTGGTTCAGCTTGTAGAATAATAATAAAAATCTGTTTATGTACTTTTGAGGAGATATAAATGTATTTTATTATTATAATAAATAAGTAAGTGAGTTATACTATCGAAATTAAAACATATACCTATATATTAATTGCTGTTCTCGATCTTATCATGTCATTTCTTCTTCTTCTGTCGTGTGGAGGTCGAGTCGATCTCACCCGACGGACCCTGGTGTCAGAGTTTTTAAACCGCCTAATACCGCAGATTATAGGCCTCTGGCATGGTTTTGTGTATCGACCACAATCAAAGACAGCGACCGGGACCGACGGCTTAACGTATCCTCCGAAGCACGGAATCTTTTTCTACCAGACAATCAAGTGATTCAGCCTGCTTTGTCCTAACCAAACTGGAGAAAATCTCATACAGTGATAAATAGAAAAGATACTTGTTCATGCCGTAGTATCGAAATTTTTCAATTTAACACTGTGGGAGCAAAAATCACCAGTTACAATACCAAACAAATTCAGCTTCTCAGTCACGTATCAAATATATTATTTCCTTTCGTAGGTAAATCAGAAGATATAACGAATGTTTCCAAAGTGCTCGTACACGAAAACCGTCCCGGGGGTATCGTACCGTGATATACAATTTGCAGAATTACGCTTCTTTTCAAATTCCTGCGCCGAACAAAGATGTGTAATAGGATGGCCTTTTATCTGGATGATTGCTTATTTCAAAGAAAATTCCAATTCTTTTATTATACTTTCAGGGGTTTTGGATGAAATCGCAGCAGATTTTGAGCATAATATATTCTTTGATATGAAATCAAGTTAAGTAACGAGGATTACCTTTGCTCCGTGATGTACGCAATGCTAATGAGAAAGCTGACGTTGGAAACCTTTCAAGATGAAATTTTTGTGGATTTTACTTGCATTATCAACAAAAAACTTCATTATTTTGTAAAATATAAGCTTGCAGAAAGATAATCTTTTAAGACCTAGCTAGATTATACTCTTTTAATATCAAAGAGAAAAACGCAATGTGTCTATAAACTTAAATCTTAAGATAGCTATATAATAGACTGCTTTTGATTTTGGAAGTCTTCTTTTTTGGAAGTACTTCCATGCTGGACTGGGAGAGATAGAAAAACATAGAATGTTCCAGCTGCCCTTCCTCCCGGGCATGCTGTAGAAGACAACAAAAGGGACTCGAGGGTTACAGTGTATTGTAATTTAGGCGATGGGCTGACAACCTGTCACTATGGCAATACACATTACAATCTAAAATTACCCTCAATTATTGTCAGACGCGGCGAAAGCGCCTTTTACGAGGCGTTTAACGCTCTGCCTACCCCGTAAGGGATAAAGGCGTGATTTTATGTATGTATGTATGATTTTGACTCGAAGCTCGCAAACAATATATTCAGTGGAGCAAGTTTTACCTAAATAAAAGGTGAATGTTAATATTCATACGCATTTCATAAATTACATGAAATGTAAATTGCAATCACAAATATCTACATACATACATACATATAATCACGCATTTATCCCTAATGGGGTAGGCAGAGCGTAAACAACCTAGCAAAGGTCGTTCCGCTACGTCTGACAAATTTGGAGGGTTATTTAAGATAGATTTGTAGGTATATTGCTGTAGTGACAGGTTGTCAACCCATCGCCTATATTACAATATACTGAAACCCTCGGATCCCTTAGCTGATTTTCACAGCATGCCCGGGAGGAGATGCAGCAGGCACATTCTATGTTTTTCTCCCAGGCCAGCATGGAAGTAACACAAATATCTACTTTATAAATTACGTATTACTTAAGTACTTAGATGAATAATTTTCTTTCCTATATTTGCTCACAAAAAAAATATTTTTTTATTTGAAAAATGCGTTCTATGCTGGACTAGGAGTGACAAAAATGTATCTCTTCCCGGGCATGCTGTAGTAATCAGCTAAGGGATTCGAGGATCACAGTATTGTAATTTAGTTGATGGGCTGTCACTATAGCAATATACAGGTCTTTCTTGAATAAACCTTACAACTTGTCGCGTGGCGGAATGACCTTTGTGTAGGTTTTTTACGCTCTGCCTACCCATTAAAGATAAGGGCGTGATTTTATGTATATACGTATGAAAAAGGCGTGTCATTTAACGTGATTCTCACTTAGTCTCAATTATTTTGTTCTTTTTGTTTCAATTTGATGTTTGTTTCATTGTTTACTTTTGTTTCCTTTTTATACAACAAATTGTATGTGTTTGTCTGTATAAAACAAAAAAAAAATGTCTTTCTATCTTTAATCTGTTCACATCTGACGTCTTGATTTCAGGAATCACAACCTCGTTTCGTGCATAATTTGTGGAAATGGTCGACCTTTTGAAGGATTCGTAGGATTAAACATCAAGAAGTGACGCGGCCCTTCGGTTATGCTCTCTCTCGGGGTATATAAATTTCCGCTTGAATTATTCTGATTGAATTATTTTATGAAAGCGTACACGGACGTCGGTGACTCTTAGAGTAGCATTCAATTCTTACAAACATACATATAATCACGCCCTTATCCCTAATGGGGTAGGCAGAGCACAAACTACCTAAACAAAGGTCGTTCCAAGTGCCACGTTTGACAAAGTTTTGAGGGTTATTTAAAATAGATTTGTAGGTATATTGCTGTAGTGACAGGTTGTCAGCCCTTCGCCTAAATTACAATATACTGAAAACCTCAGATCTCTTAGCTGTTTTTTACAGCATGGCCGGGAGGAAATGTAGCTGGCACATTCTATGTTTTTCTCTCACTCCCAGGCCAGCATGGAAGAATTCTGAGAAGTTCTATGAACTGCCCATCGTAATCTCCCCAGCTGTTCCTGGCACGTATATGAATGTGAGGTTCAGAAGAAATCCAACATTTGTTCGTTGAGAAAGGTCCAAAAAAACCGCCGGATATTGCTCGTCCCGCACGTTTTGACGTCAATTCAACGGTCAAGTTTCAGGGATTTCGCCTTTAATAAAAGTTTCTACGTCTATTTTTTGGTTATAAGTAGTTTAGGTAAACACGCTTAGGTTAATTGATTTTCGTCTAACGAGAAAATAAAGACCATTTCAATCATCATCATCATAATTTCAGCCTACATGTAGATGTAGGTAGCCACTGCTGAGTATAGGCCTCTTCTTTTGATCGCCACCTACCGCCGCCGCCATTTCAATAATATGTTTTATTTTCATACTAGAAGAAACGCTAATAAATCAGGTGCTCGATCGAAAAAACAGACTAGGAAGTAAAAAAAGAGCTTATAACTGTGGCAGCCTTTAATTTTAAAAAAAATTGCAGTGATACAAAATCGTTTAAATAGTTTCAAAGATCTTTAAAATTCTCCTTCTTTCATGTGAGCGAATGGATGGTCCTTGTGAGCTCGTCCCCTGAAAGAAAAATTTAATTTAAATGCCACATTCGAATATCTTCTGTCGAGTGGGTATCGAGTCTATTGACCCGATTTTGAATATACGTACAGTACAGAAGGTCCTAAGACCTCCCACCGATTTTCGGTGATAGCGGCTCCCAGAGATCGGCCAACTGCGCAGAACTAGTTTTTAGTGCCCAAGTGTTTGCGCTACACACAGGTGCATTCTCTATTTCTTAAATCTCATATTCTGATGGGACAGATTGACTGACGGGGCCAGAGATAAATCAGGCGCAGGACCGACTATTTACATGCCCATCCAACAGCATGTACCATCTTACTTTTAGAACAATCAGCTGATCAGCCTGCAATGTCCTAATCAAACTAAAAACAACAACACAAAGTCATTGTCCCCACCGGGAATCGAACCCGGGACCTCCGGATCGAGACCCCATGGCTAAGACCGCCAGGCCACGGAGGCAATTACTGTAGGTAGCACCTTTGTAGAAGTAGGTACGACCTCAGATGATCTGTTAATTACGACACTCCAGGTCCGATCGGTCCAGGCAGAATGTCCAATTAACACTTTGCATTCCACTGGGACCTACTGCGGAGCTAGTCGCTAGACAAACTCTCGATATTACTGCATAAATATTGTAGGTAAATGCGAAAGTTCGTTTATGTAGCTATAATACCTTTTTATTATATTATTCTTTGCCGGACTGGAAGCAGGAGAAAAACATAGAATGTGCCAGCTTCAGTTTCTCCCGAGCATGCCGTAAAAACCAGCTAAGAGATCCGAAAGTTTCAAACAAATATATCTTAAATAACCCTCAGATTTTTATCAGACGTGGCGGAACAACCTTTGTTTAGGTCGGTTACGCTTTGCCTACCCCATTACGGATAAAAGCGAGATTATATGTATGTATTATATTAAGAATACAGCGTCTGTTATCTAATGGTCTGAGCATAGAGGTCCGGAACACAGATATAGCATTTAAGTGTACATTTTTATTTTATAATCTTATCATCATCATCATCAGTTTATTCGAAAAACATCAACGATGATTACTTATTAAATCGCACCTTCTATGCTGAATTGTGTGCCTTTAGAGGTTAATGCTAAGTAGATACATTGTACAGCGCTTACTCAGCTTGTGATATGATATCAGCCGACCGTTGCAGTTCAAGCTGGCGATAAGCTCGATATCCTCCCATACAACTTAAAATCAAACTGTCTATCTAGTATGCTGTTGCCTTTAGAGTTTTAATGCTAAGAAGATACTTAATCTTTCTTTTTTCTTATCTTTTTTTCCTAAATAACCCTCAAAATTTTGTCAGACCCTCAAAACTTTGTCAGACTCTGCCTACCCCATTAGGGATACAGGCGTGATTATATGTATGTAGATAAAGCGCTTACTCAGCTTGTGATGTTATATCAGCCGGCCACTACCGTTCAAGCTGGCGATAAGCTCGATATCGTCCTTAGACAGTTTAAAATCTAACTGTATTTTCTGAACAGTGTTCCGTTGCCTTTAAAGCTAAGTAGGTACATTATACAGCGCTTACTCAGCCTGTGGTATCAGCCGTCCAGCTGGCGATAACCTCGATATCCACCTAAGACAGCTTAATATAGAACGGCCTTTGCTGAATAGTATGCTGTTGCCTTTCGAGCTTTAATGCTAAGTAGATACATGATACACCGTTTAATTAGCCTGTGGTATCAGCCGTCCGATGCAGTTCAAGCTGGCGATAAGCGCGATATCTTCCTTAGACAGTTTAAAATTAAACTGTAATTCCTGAATTAGTGTGATGCTGCCATTAACGCTTTAATGCTAAGTAGATACACTATACAGCGCTTACTCAGCTTGTGGTATCAGCCGTCCGTTGCAGTCCAAGCTGGTGATAAGCTCGATATTCCCCTAAGACAGCTTGAAATCGAACTGCCTTTGCTGAATAGTGTGCTATTGCCTTTAGAGTTTTAATGCTAAGTAGATACATTATACAGCGCTTACTCAGCTTGTGGTATCAGACGTCCGTTGCAATCCAAGCTGGCGATAAGCTCGATATCTTCCTTAGACAGCTTAAAATCTAACACGTTGAAGTTTTCCAAGATGCGCTCAGCGGTTGTTGACTTCGGAATGACTATTACACCACGGTCGATTTGGAACCTGAAAGAAGAAACAGTCCTTATAAAGTATGAAATTTTGACTTTACCTATTCCTGTTATATGACACATTTGCTACATATGACCATATATGAGTTTTGAGGGGCATTTCAGATAGGATTACTTTACTTAAATAAGTAAACAGATGTTACAGATGTAAATAGGGATGTGTTCAGTTGTTAATACCTTCAGGTCCTAAATACTGATTTATCAGCACCTACTTTCGGGAAAAGCGTTTGTTTGTACACTCTATATTTTACAGCTCCCACTAAAGCATGGAAGATAAATACATATCTAGCGTTGAAATGTTATTAATTTTATTCATAATGAAAATGTTTTCAGGCATAAAAACATACCGACTAGATTCAGGGCGTGTAAAAATACAAGCCTTTTTCGCGAACATTTTCTGCTTTACTGAAACGGTAGGTACCAGTAATTAAAGGGATTCGAAATAAATGTAAGGGAAAACAAGGATAACAAAGCACAAATTTAATTAAGGACGGAACCAAAAAAGTAAACAAGCGATGTCGCATGTCGCCTCGCATTTTTCAAATCGTTTCCCGAAAATGTAGCCGGACTCCTATTCCAAGAAGAAAACACGGAAATAACGAAAACATAAGGGAACACAAATTGGCCTTGCTAAATTAATACAGAGAGTAAATGCATAGTATAAGGAAGTCCACGCCCATATCTGTCCGTCTGTTTGTCCACTTAAATTAAATCTTCAATCAATCAACAGATAGGTATTAAACCGAGTGAAATAATGGCAGATCAGTAGGTATATTATTAGGGCAGAAAAACACATACACAACGCAATCGGCGTTTTACGTTTCGGCGCTGCGAAAAAAAGCGCCGATTTTAGCGCAACGCGGTTCTGTGTTTCAGCCCTTATAGATGGAGAGAAGACCTATAATTGTTTACTTTTATTTTCGTAGCCTAATAATCGTCACACTACTGGGAAATTTGTTTACTGATTTACAAAAATATATATAGCACAGTATCTACGAGTAGCAGTACTAAACAGCCTATGACAACAAAAAATACTAATTAATTTTGCTTCGTAAAATACTTCAGTTGAAAGATAATGCAAAATTATGGTAATGGTACATATAGATCAAACTAGACGTGGGAGGATATAACTTATTTTCTTCAGAAAAAGGAAAAAAGATATTTTTTGATGAAATAATTACTTCCCACGATTATAAAATTTTATTATCTGAGTCCCGTGGTCTTATCGGTCGCTGTCTTTGATAGTGCTCGTTGTAAAAACCATGTCCGAGGCTGTTGTGAAATTGACATTCTATGAAACTAGGGTTTATCGGGTCGAACGTCAAGTCAAGAACTCCACTCGATAAATATAATAAAAAACTAACGTAGAGTACCTACTCAGCACTGTATTTCTGAAAAACAAACTACATACATACATACATATATTCACGCCTGTATCCCTAATGGGGTAGGCAGAGCGTAAACGACCTAAACAAAGGTGTCCCGCCACGTCTGACAAAGTTTTGAGGGTTATTTAAGACAGAATTCTAGGTATATTGCTGTAGTGACAGGTTGTCAGCCCATCGCCTAAATTACAATATACTGAAACCCTCGGATCCCTTAGCTGGATTTTACAGCATGCCCGGGAGGAAATGCAGCTGGCACATTCTATGTTTTTCTCTCGCTCCCAGGCCAGCATGGAAGTTAAAAACAAACTTCCTGCTTCTAAGCTCAAACATTATAGTAGCGTAGTCAGGCAGGATACATGGAGCACACATATCGATCAGCCTATATTTAGTTTTCCTCCGGCTAAAATTTAGAACATCAACATAGGATATTAAATTAATATAGGCGATAGAGAAGGCCTTTGCTTTTGCTGTTCTTTGGAAAATTAAACTTGTCAGCTGTTAGTGTTCTGATCTGAGCATTAGGTTTTCGATTCGAATATCGTAGGTTCGATTCGATTTCTAAGAAGGATAAGGAAAAGTTGATAAAATGCAACGATAAGTCCGTGATTTCGAACCTCTGATAGTCGTGGTCGTTATTGACGTTATATGAACTTCGCCAAAGACCTACAAAGATTGATTTGAAAAATTAAAACAAAGCATGTTCAGACGGCCTAAATTAAGGCTCGTATTTATGAAGCCAACTCAAACTTGAGAGCAATATTAAGTATGGATTTTATAGGCCAGTTCGTACTGAAATGACATTTCTGATACGAACTCAAACTCGCTGTCACTCATACATACATAAAAACATACATACATAAAATCACGCCTTTATCCCTTACGGGGTAGGCAGAGCGTTAAACGCCTCGTAAAAGGCGCTTTCGCCGCGTCTGACAATAATTGAGGGTAATTTTAGATTGTAATGTGTATTGTCATAGTGACAGGTTGTCAGCCCATCGCCTAAATTACAATACACTGTAACCCTCTAGTCCGTTTTGCTGACTTCTACAGCATGCCCGGGAGGAAGGGCAGCTGGAACATTCTATGTTTTTCTATCTCTCCCAGTCCAGCATAGAAGTTGCTCATGAATGCGAAGCTGTCACTCATGTGACCTGATTACAAATACGGCCGGCCCTAAGTATCTTTTGATGTCATTTCCGTTATTTTGATAACAGCATTTTTATTGTTTTGATAATGTAGGGATAAAAACATACCGGATCAGAACCTGGGCGGGAGTTTTCTTCAACCTGGCAGCGATGGACTTGACTTTAGGGTCCTCGAGCAAGTGCGGGTCCGCTGGCTGCGCCCATGGCCGATTGGGGCTCCCGAGTGGGCTGTACGCAGTCACCGTGATGTCGCGGGCTCGGCAGAAATCGATCAGTTTCTGCTGGTTTAGATACGGATGGCATTCCACCTGAAATTGATAATCAGTCAGTAGACATTCTGGTAAGGCATAAAAAAAAGTTGTTGATCAATAAATTCTTTTGTAGTTTTTAGTGGTCCGGCACCATTTTTATCACCATTCAAAGCAATTAAAGAAACTTCTTTCTATTTCACTTTCTCAATTTTCAAATTGTTGAGATTCATTAATTAATTGGATTAAAATTTGGCTGGGAGCCATTTTAGAGAGCTCAGTGCCTAAATCAAGAAGCCTAAGTTTTTTTCAGCTTCATTCTCTTTTAGATAAGACTTTTTTTATTCAATTTATTTTTTCTATTATATAAGCTCAGGTAATACGAAACTCTACGCTACTAGAAAAGTTGAAGGTATATAAGTAGGTATTTTTGCCTGTCCTTGTAACATTTGGAGAAAAGAATTTACCTCTTAGCCTAAAGTTCAAAGGTGAGTCGTGTTTATTGAAGATAGGTAGTAGTTGTACTTAAAAACATACACGTGCCACACACTCTTTTATTACTGAAACACGTGCTTGAATCCTCAATAAATTCTCTGAATTAAAGCTAAAAGCTTTCTACCAAAACCACATTCTATTTCGAACCCACCTGATTGGTAACGGGCTTGATCTTAGCCGCTTTTAAAACCCTCTCAAGCTGTTTAGAGTTGAAGTTGCTGACGCCGATACTCTTGACGAGACCTTTCTCCACGAGGTTCTCCATGGCCTTCCATGTGTCAACATAGTCGACGTCTGAGTAAATCACTTTGCCGCTGGCGTCCGCCGGGAATGGGTCTTCTCCTTCCTGTTACCGAGAAAAGCAATTAGGCGCTCGCTTTGTTTAAAGACTAAGCTGCCTCAGCTGCCTGCTGTCCCAGTGAAATCTTACAAGCGCACCAAAGGTTATTTCCTAGTGAGGATGTTGGTAACAATGGGGCTACATAATTGGAATATCGTTAGTGAAGTTATCTGCGGCTAATTGATTTGAATTTTCGTAAAGCTTCCCACCCCCGCGGCATAATATTTTTCTGGTAGGAATAAAACATTGTTTTCACGATAAGAATGGTTTGTGAATGAATTTTTACAAATCTTTTCATTACTATGTGTTATTCCGTTTGCGTAGTTGTCCTTTTCATAATTAATGCAAGGAATCGAAGAGTGCATACAATTTTATAGCGAACGTTAATGAAGACGTATATTTTATCTCGTACATTTTTCAGATGACTTAGTGGTTTTTATCATGCTTATTATTATTTATAACTTGAACAAAAACGTTATAAATAAAAAACATCGCACTAAAGGACACATAAAGGAAACAGTTTTGGTCCATTAAGAAGGATTTTCGTTTTACCTTATAAGCCATAGGCCAGTGAATTAAGTATAAGTCCAAATAGTCCAATCCAAGGTCGTTTAAGGAGATTTTCACAGCTTTCTCGACTAAATCCGGTCGGTGGTACGTGTTCCATATCTTTGAAGTTATAAAAAGATCTTCCCTGTCAAATAGAAATGGTTACTTAAGTAAGTAGGTACATGAAAGTAACAAATATTAAGGCTCAGCTAAGCTCTGGTTCTCTGTAAGTAATAAACTTACTTTCTAAGAACTTTTACAAATTTTTGAAAACACGGTAGAATAAATCTGATATCAACTATTCTCCTTCACATCAAAGATCTTTGACGTAAAATATTTTCAGTTCGCACTTCTTTCAGGCTGTTTCAAAGAGTCTATATAGACATTAAATTTTATATTGACTTTTTTACTTTTATAATCTAGGTTAAAAAAATACTAAATTCTTAATTGTAAAACTTTCTAAGTAGGTCCTTTAGGTACTACCTTTGTTCGTAGCAACCAATTAGTTAATGCTTACCAGTATTAAGTCGTGTTTAAATTCTAATATTATTGGTATTGAATAAATGATTCTTCTTTCTTTCTATCAAAGTATTCGTGTTATTGCGTCTTATCTTAATACCTCCACCGAGCCTTCAGCCAACTTCAGCAGTCAGATAATAAGATAATCTTTATGATGCTAAGGCCATAAAATACACTTTTTACCTACTTTTTTCGCTAAAAGCTATTTACTTAGATCCAAAAGCATTAAGCTCAGATTTAAAACTCCTTTTGTTTTTTCCCGAAGTAGTGTTAAACTATTTTTTAATAACTTTGGGTCGTAATTACGAAGCGATCTCAAACTTGAGAGCAATATTAAGTATGGATTTGACAGGCCAGTTTGTACCAATATGACATTTCTGATATGAACTCAAGCTCCCTGTTACTCATGAGTGCTGATTATAAATACGGCCTTTAGTTACTTACTTAGTTACATGCTGGACTGGAAGCGACAGAAAAACATAGAATGTGTCTGCTACATTTCCTCCCGGTCATGCTGTATAAACCAGCTAAGGGGTCCGAGGCTTTCTGTATATTGCAATTTAGGCGATGGGCTGACAACCTGTCACTACAACAATATACCTACAAATCTATCTTAATTAACCCTCAAAACTTTGTCAGAAGCGGTGGAACGTCCTTTTTATAGATTGTTTACGCTCTGCCTACCCGATAAGGGATAAAGACGTATGTAGATCAAATATTTTTGTTACCTTTTCACGACGCCTTGTTTGATTTTGTCCCTGATGGCCTGCCCCACCTCCTTCTCATTGAAGTAGAGATGAGCGCAGTCGATGTGCCGGTAGCCGGCGTCTATCGCCACTCCCACTGCTTTGGCTACGAGACCAGGCTCGGACTAGAATGTAATATCGATGGTTAGATTATCGCTTCTTCTTCTTATCGAGTCGAACAACGACCCGACCCGACGAGTCCTGGTGTAGCGACCACGACGGGACCTACGGCTTAACGTGCCCTCGGAATCCTTTTTCCTACAGAGAATCAGGTGATTCAGCATGCATTGTCCGAACCAAACAGGAACATCTAACAAGTGATAAATTAACAAATATCAACTTTGTGTAACGACGGAATTGAATCCATGACCTCCGGATCGGGGGTTCATGGCTCAGACCACTAGAACACAGACGCAATTATTTCGCTAAAGCTTTTTGGCGCTGTACTCCATTGGGAGTACCACTGCATAGTTAGGTGGTAATGTTCAACCGGAACTGTGGCTTACTTCATGCTGGTCTGGGAGCGAGAAACAAACATAGAACATGCCAGCTGCATTTCCTCCCAGGCATGCTGTAAAAACCAGCTAATGGATCCGAGGGTTTCAGTATATTGCAATTTAGGCGATGGGCTGACAACTTGTCACTACAGCAATATACCTACAAATCTATCGTAAAAAAACCCTCAAAACTTTGTCAGACGTGGCGGAATGATCTTTGTTTAGGTCTATTTGAACACTAAACGAAAAACAAGTGTTATTCATAATGAAAACTGATCGGCTTACTTGTTTGTATTGAAAGGAAGTTTAGCGCTCGACGTTTCGATCCTATACGAGGATCTTCATCAAGAGAGAGGCTGACCCCAATAGAAACAAGTATGATCAGTTTTTATTTAGGTCGTTGACGCTCTGCCTATCCCATTAGGGATAAAGGCGTGATTATAAGTATGTATGTATGGAATTGTGATTGTAAACTTCAAGTGAAAGTAGAGCCCGTACTACTTCAAACAAAAGAACTATCGTCGTCAGAAGTACAATATAAAATTCTTTATTGCACAAAGAAACACATACAACAGAAATAAAAAGGAACAAACGTGACAGTACAATATACTCGGCCTTATTGCTAAAGCAGCAATTTCTACCAGGCAACCTTTGGGTATAGATATTTTACAAGCAGAAAGCGGAATAGTGCATATTACTACATATAATACTTAGACAATATTTACCTATTAATCAACCAGTACCCTCGTTCAATCCCCTAGATTAGGAAGCCGACCCCGTGAGATACGGGATAAGGCTAGGGAGATGATGATGATGATGATTTACCTATTAATCAACGGGAAATAATTAACCAATGCTCAAAAAAATACTAAATCAGCCTCAAAAACATCATTTCAGCCGCAATAGGTTAGGTTCGAAGTTAATATTTTTCAGGCTCATTTAGTATTTTGTTGGGTTTCGATTAATTATAACCCATAATCAACTAACAGGTTTTTCTCTTAGGCGCGCTTTCAGCTTTTGAGACTGACAGCATGATTGAGTTCGTATCAGAAATGTAATTTCAGTATAAATCGAACTGTCAAATCCACACTTAAGATTGCTCTCAATATTGAGATCGCTTTATAAATACGACTCAAAGATTTCTCTCAGAAATTCGGCTAATTCTTATGATCTGAGTTTTCTGACATCAAAAACAAATCTCATGAACATCAAACATAAAAAGTGGCCTACTTAGCTACTCTACTTTGCCGAAAATAGCGGTGAACTTATATAATATGCTTAGTTTAGTCTTTGAAGTTTACGTAAATGGTATTTCTGTGTTTACTTCACGCCAGAAACATCATTATAAAGATTGAGTAGATACTTATGAATAACAAAATATTAGTAAATAATTATGGATAAAATTACAATACAATACAAGATACTTTATTGCGCAAAGAAACAAATACATACAACAAAAATGTAAGGAACAAAACAGTACAAAATAGGCGGTCTTATTGCTAAAGCAGCAATTTCTACCAGGCAACCTCTCCATTAGGATAGTACATAGCAGAAAGCGGGATAGTGCATACTAAGTTCATCTTAATACTTAAACCATATACCTACATACTACTAAATAAATACATAACTAAAATAAACTAATATATTCAAATTGTTAGGTTATTTTTATTAATATATGTAATATTATTTTCTTCCATGCTGGACTGGGAGCGAGAGAAAAACATAGAATGTGCAAGCTACATTTCTTCTTGGGCATGCTGTAAAAGCAGCTAAGGGATCCGAGGGTTTTAATAGATTGCAATTTAGGCAATGGGCTGACAACCTGTCGGCTGTCACTACAGCAATATACCTACAAATCTAACTTAAATAACCCTCAAAACTTTGTCAAACGTGGCGGAACGATCTTTGTTTAGGTCGTTTACGCTCTGCCTACCCCATATGGGATAGTGACTATGTGTATGTATGTATATTTTATTTATAATAAACTAATAAATACATATTATGCTATGCTTATGCTAATTGGAGACAGTATAAATAACCATTTATTATTATGTAAGAACATTTTTGTTCGCTCTTTAAACGTGTCAATATCATCTCCCTAGCCTTATCCCGTATATCACGGGGTCGGCTACCTAATCTAGGGGATTGAACGAGAGTACTGGTTTTTACACAGAGCGACTGCCATCTGACCTCCGCAACCCAGAAGGGAAACCAGACCCAATCCTAGATTAGGTCAGAGTTTTCAAGCCGCCAATGCTTAGCACTGGCCTCCGATATGGCTTAACGACTAATATCTACGGTATTAAACGATATTAACCGGGACCAACGGCTTAACGTGCTTTCCGAAACACGGAAAAAGCGCCGAATTAACGTACATATGAAATCCGAAATCCGAAAAACACATTGGTACGTGGTGGGGTTCGAACCACGACCTCCCGCTCAGGAGGCAGCGGCCCTATCCACTACACCATCGGGCTCCTCACTACATTAAACGTGTCAATAGAAGGTGCGGAATTTTGCTACACATAGACATAAAAGGGAACCTGATAAGGAGCCCAAAGATGTAGTGGATAGGGCCGCTGCCTCCTGTGCAGGAGGTCGTCGGTTTTCGAAATTTATATGTACGTTTATTCGGCGCTTTTTCCGTGCTTCGGAATGCACCCGGTCCCGGTTAATATCGTTTAACATTGTAGATATTAGTCGTTAAGCTATGTCAGAGGTCAGTGCTAAGCATTGGCGACTTGAAAACTCTGACCTAATCTAGGATTGGGTCTGGTTTCCCTTCTGGGTTGCGGAGGTCAGATGGCAGTCGCGCTGTGTAAAAGCCAGTACCTTCGTTCAATCAGCTAGATTGGGTAGCCGACCCAATGAGATACGAGATAGGGCTAGGGAGATGAGACATAAAAGAGGAGATGAGAACCAATACCCAACATATTGTTAGGTTTGGTAGGAACTGTTACAGGCTCGTAAGTTCACATAACAGAACGACTTTCGTATTCTGTCTGAGTCTATAATCTATTTATGAATTTTTGTATATGTAACCATAATAGCTGGCAACCTGTCACTGCAGCAATATAGCTACAAATCTATCTTTAATAAACGTCGAAACTTTGTCAGATGTGGCGGAACGACCTTTATTTAGGTCGTTTACGCTCTGCCTACCCCATTAGGGATAAAGGCATGACTATATGTCTGTATGTATGTATGAAACCCTGATTAAATTTTAGTATACGTGGTGTAAGGGACAGCATCCCGCAAACTGATAGGGGTGGCTCAGTCAATGATACTGAACAACTTCCACAAGGTTTTTTTTTCAGAAAGTGAAAAAAAAATGGCTTTTACGCTATCCCTTACATCCGGTATGAAAAAAAAACGGGTATTACGTCATGGTCTGGCTGCAAACGTCTCTCTACTATGAAACACCCTGCATGGTCTATTACATACATTCATACATATAATCACGCGTTTACCCCTAATGGGGTACGCAGAGCGTAAACGACCTAAACCAAGGTCTACCATTGTCTATTACTACATATAGTCATGCCTTCATCCCCATTGGGGTAGGCAGAGCAGAAACGACCCAAACAATGGTTGTTTTGAGGGTTGACTGACAAAGTTTTGAGGGTTATTTAAGATAGATTTGTATGATGTATATTGCTGTAGTGACAAGTTGTCAGCCCATCGCCTAAATTACAATATACTGGAACCTTCGGTTCCCTTAGATGGTTTTTAGCATGCCCGGGAGGAAATGCAGCTGGCACATTCTATGTTTTTCTCTCGGCTCCTGTCCAGCATGGAAGAATTGTCTATTGTCCTATTAAAACTTACCTGCCAAGTCCCAAGTCCTAGAATAGGGCAAGTCAGCCCATTATTGAACTTCACTTTAGGCACTTGGGCAGACATCACAGTTACAACAGTACTGTACAAATACTGTACTTATAATGATATTATATAATTTGAGATGAGGATCTCTAGTTTTATCACAATTTTAACCTTAAACTTATTTACATAAAACAAACTGATAAATTATCAGTTGATGATAAAATTGTTTATGCTCATAAGTTAGTAGGTATATTATTTGACGGCCGGCATAGCCTAGTTGGCAGTGTATCTGCCAGCTATGCAGTGGGTCCCGGGTTTGATTTCCGGCTGGAGCAGACATTTGAATGATGAGTTTAAATATCTGTTTCTGGGTCTGGGTGTTCTTTGTAGTTGTTTCTGTGTATGTCCATGGCATCCCGATACAGGAAATCCTAGTAGGAGCTATGAGTGTGATCGTGTATTATGAAATCAAAACATCAGAGTAGGTCTTAATAATAATAATTTATTAAAACAACAGTAAAATTAACTTTATACAGGACTACTTAAACTTATTTCATTTCTAATGCATGTTTAATGTAAATTGCTTGAGGAACCTTCTTCGAGTAACGCCTTTTCTGCTGCCAATTTCTTAGCTTCGATTTCTGGTTTCACATACATGAAATACTTGTAGAAATGGTCTCCCAGTAAAACAGAACCATACAAAGTTAAGCCAATGCAGGTAAGCACAACACCTCTGTGCAATTTGTCGTATAACATGTTCCGCGCGTATTTTTTCATGATTATCTGCAAAATATAAACAGCAACATTAGATTTACAAATAAAATAGTAAAACTTTGAACGCAATACACGGAATTATGTAAAACGAGATATTTGAAATATAGATACTGTAGCATGATATAAATCAATAGGTACCTAAAGAAGACAGCATAAATTATATTTAAACTTACCTGTGCTAGGAAAACCCCTCAATTTTATTAGGAAAAATGAGATATTCTGCCAATTTTGAGGTTACCAGAAATGTCAAAACAACTGAAATGTCAAATGAACTGTGCTTTTGTAGCAGGTAATTTCCGATATAGGTGGCTAAAAAGAAACTTAAGTCCTCGGCTTTGTAAAGCGCTACCTCTTTTTGTAGAATTGTAAGCGCTAGTATGGTGAAAATAAAACTGTCGAGGTAAAGGGACTGTTCGTTTTATTTAAAATAGAGTAACTGTTTGGTAAGTTGGGTTGAATCCACCCAACTTATTGCAGATTTTGCGGGCGTGTAGAAACACCTTCTCTAAACTCACTCGCTCGAATACACCCCCTTCACCCCTTCTGTCCGTACCTCACCCCCTCTAATTTATTTCGTTTCGTTTTCGTAGTGGTTCGTATTTATTGTAAAGCAGCAAATGCGATACGATTGAATTAAAATCACTGTTTTACGTGTTTAAATATGAATTGTAGGCTTGCTCTCACAAGTTACAGTAGAATTAAAGCCGTTTGTTTATTTTCAAGAGGTTATAGTTTAAAAGTTCCTTGTACTCCAGTGGCTCCTTTAGTAAAACAGGAACAAGCCCAAGTCAATGTGGACAAGAACACAATAGCACTCTTAGAAAGGCTGTCGTTGGTGAAATTTGACAGTGAAGAAGGCGTAAAAGTTCTGGAAGACTCCATAGCATTTGCTGATAAAATACTTCACATTAACACTGATGGTGTGCAGCCTTTATACTCAGTTTTGGAAGACGAGTAAGTAACCTATACAATCTATCTATATTAGTGTGTTGACGCCCACCTATAATACATACATACTTATAAACACGCCTTTATCCCTAATAGGGTAGGCAGAGCGTACACAACCTAAACAAAAGACATGCTCGGAAGGAAATGCAATGTGCCAGCTGCGTCTCCTCCCGGGCATGCTGTAAAAACCATCAAAGGGATTTGAGGGTATCAGTATATTGTAACTTAGGCTGACAACCTGTCACTACAGCACTATATCAGATCTATCTTGTACAACCCTCAAAACATACTGGACATGGCAGAACAACCTTTGTTTTGGTTGTTGAGGCTCTGCCTACCCAATTAGGGATATACAGGCTTGATAGTATGTATGTATAATATCTTATTAATCTTAAATACTTCTATATTGCAAACACTGCCCTGATAATGACTCCAACCCCAGTCACTTTAATTTTGAAATATTTTTGTTTCTTTACAGAAATCTAAGTTTGAGACCAGACAAAATCACGCAAGGGAATTGCCAGAAAGACATCTTAAAGAATGCAGCAGTTGTAGAAGATGATTACTTTGTTGCACCTCCTGGCAACATACCTTTGCATGAAGTGGAAATAGAAGACAAAACAAAACCTAACCAAAAACTTAAGCAAAATGAGAACTGAAGTGTTGAAGGTGTTTAATCTTAAAAAGTTCTTCAGCATCATACAGTCAAACAATAACACTGTAAAATACAGTTTAGAAGAACCTAGTAAAATATTGAAGCAAAACATTCATACCAATTGGTTGCAATCTATACTTGCTAAAACACAAAAGAACTTACCAGTATGTTTACATAACAGGTTCACTGTAGAGAAACAAGAAAAGATACCCTTTGGTTTCCTAGATGAATTGAAACTTGAATATCATCCAAAAGATTCAGAATTAGACCTGGAAGAATGTACTACAATGGAACAATTTGGTCTTAGGTTTAATCTCATAGTGCCTAAACAAGACACCATGCGTTATTTTGTACAGTGGCAGCGATATAGGAAGTTTTGGTGGAGCTCTGTTAGTATAAATCTTGATATTTGGCAACTTAACTGAAGATCTTCAGAGATTCGGCCCAATTTCTTTTTTTTCATATTTACGTAATCCGTCTTCATGGTCCATAACCAGTTGTTTTCAGTGATTATATATTATAACACATTTTTTTTTAAATTTCTTTGTTATATCCAATTATAAAAAGGGCATATTTCTTGTAAAAAAACATTATATTTTTTTTTATCTGTCCTTTAAAAATACAAAACAGAAATGAAATCCTCATAAATAATGTTAAGGAAACCAATATACTAATACTGTATTTGTTTCCTAAAAATACAGTTTCTGTATTTTACTCTATTTTATTTTCAGATAACCACAACTCCCAGTCTATTCAGCATTGGAGAAATAAATCATGGTGAAAATACTTCCAACGTGAATATTGTCGCGAAGTTTCCTTGGGGCTCTGAAACATGTGAAACACTAGTCATAACATCTGAAGAGTCTGTAAGTTGAAGCTAACAATTTACAAACAGAACTCTAGTCACAAATTAATATATTTCATAAGGCCTTTGCTTATCAATTAAAAGTGTATGTTACAATTAAGCAGGGTCTTTAAACTTTAATCACTACATTGTATAAAAGAAAGTCGCTTTGAAGACCTAAGCTTATATCCCTATGTATGCTTTGATCTTCAAAACTATGCAACGGATTTTGATGTGGTTTCTTTTAATGGATAGAGTAATTCATTATGAAGGTTAATATGTATAATACATGCATAATATAGTAGAGAAACACTGATGATTTCCGTGCGAAGCCGGGGGCGGGTCGCTAGTAAAAAATTAAATATGTTTCTTTGACTTGAAATATTTTTTTATTTTTTACTTAATTTTCATCTTGACTGTGTACTGTTTTCAGATCATACCAGATACATCGCATCTTTCGTGTACTGTGCCATTGGAAAAAGCACTACTAATTATATTACTAGATGGACTTAATAATAGCTCTAAAACTGGATATCTTCGATTACACAGAAAAATGACACCTTATAAAATGTCTTTTGCATTGAACAAAGGTAAATATAAGAAATTTTATGAGAAAGCTCTGTGATAAATAAACATAAATTATTTGATTGATAACTATTGTACATTCTTTGATAACTTGTCATTCCATAATAATGAAAAATATACAACTTATCATATTCAATCATCACTACATAGTATAAATCAAAGTCGCTTTCTCTGTCCCTATATTCCTATGTATGCATAAATCTTTTAAACTACGCATTGGATTTTGATGCGGTTTCTTTTAATGGATAGAGTGAATCAAGAGGAAGGTTTATATGTATAATACATGCAGAATATAGTAGAGAAACACTGATAATTTCCGTGCGAAGCCGGGTCGAGTCGCTAGTTATACATATTTTAACATTAAAATATATACTAGCCTGTATTATGTGTGTAGACATTTACAATACTGACATTCTTTCTAAAGTTGTAATCATATTTTGCCTTATGTTTCAGGATCTAAAGACGTAGATACACTGAAAGGTTTGGCCAATTTATTGCACAGTAGGCTGGCCAGAAATAAATTATCCACATTGCTGCCAGACTTCTCTCTTTCGATGGAATCTCAGGTAAAATAATACTGGGTCTAAAAAAATATTCTGACCAAGTTAAGGTATGAACCTACCCATACAACTGAACAACTTTCCCCAAGGAAAGCAGCTGCCACCTTTTGGGGAGGCCCGTTTTTTATTCATATTTCCTACATTCATACATATAATTACACCTTTATCCCTAATGTTAAATAAAGACCGATGTCTGACAAACTTTTGAAGGTTATTTAAGATAGATTTGTAGGTATATATGTGTGTGTGTGTGTGTGTGTGTGTGTATATATGAGTGCTGTAGTGACAGGTCAGACCATCGCCTAAATAACAATATACAAAAACTCTCGGATCCCTTAGCTGTTTTTTACAGCATGCCCGGGAGGAAATGCAGCTGGCACATTCTAAGTTTTTCTCTCGCTCCCAGGCCAGGCAAAAAAATACATACAGTCATGAATTACTACTTCCAGTTAAACCAACCTTCACTAAATTGTGATGCTTGTCTCGTAAATTAAACGCCATTATTTTCCAGTTGCAGGAAAACCTCCAAATGGGCGTGGCTTATTCGATAGTACTCTCTGATAAAACTCTTTCGGACGGCATTTTCCATTTGCTCAATAGCAGCACGATGTTAAAGGTAGGTGAATTAATGTAATCAAACTTGTAGGGGTTGCTTATATTAGTCAACGAAACTGATCAACTTTAATAAAAGTTTCAGGATATAATAAATCTGGCTTCCCTATTAGTTTATTTATTAGGTCCGTAGGAATCCTGGTGAAAGTTGTTCAGTTTCGTTGACATAGCAACCCCTATCAGTTTGCGGAAAGCTGTCCCTTACACCCGGTATGTAAGAATAATGCGAAAGTTTACTGACAAAGAAATTCATTATGTCATTGTTCCTAAAAGTTGACCAAGGTTTATTGCAAGATAATTTTCAGTTTGGCTAGAACAATGCAGGCTTAACTGCTTCACCAACTGATAAATAAACTGCCTCCCTGGTCTAGTAGCTACTGCCATGGACTCCCGATCCGGAGCTCCTGGGTTCGATTCCCAAGGGGGAAACACAAAGTTGATATTTAAGAATTTATCACTTTGTGTATTTTTCCCTAGTTTAGTTTGGACATTGCATGTTGAATCACCTGATTATCCGAAAAAAAAAGATTTTCGTGCTTTGGAGGGCACGTTAAGCCGTCGGTCCCGGTCGCTGTCTTTGATAGTGGTCGTTACTCAAACCATGCCAGAGGCCTGATAGTTGTACTACTAGGCGGTTTAAAAACTCTGACACCAGGGTTCATCGGATCCATAGACTATACCCACTCGACAGAAGAAGAACCAACTGATAAGTAAAAACATTGTTCAAACACGAGTGGTGTGGAAGCCATAAAAAAAAATATGGATATTTTGTTTTATTTGTTCAAGTGATGATGTGTGAGCATGAACAATCGATAACGTGACCTTAGTTTAACTTTACACATCTACCTCATACTAGCTATAAAATATTACCAACTACAAGGGCGGATTTACAGGCGCACGTGCGTGTTTTTATGTAGAGGTATGTAGTACTATTATACATATATTCTGTGGTAGAGGTTCCATCACAGTACATACTTAGAAGCACAGTGCATACTTGTAGCCATCTCCCTAGCCTTATCCTGTATCTCACGGGGTCGGCTTCCTAATCTAGGGGATTGAACGAGGGTACTAGTTTTAACACAGAGCGACTGCCATCTGACCTCCGCAACCCAGAAGAGAAACCAGACCCAATCCTAGATTAGGTCAGTTTTTCAAGCCGCCAATGCTTAGCACTGGCCTCTGATATGGCTTAACGACTAATATCTACGGTATTAAACGATATTAACCGGGACCAACGGCTTAACGTGCCTTCCGAAGCACGGAAAAAGCACCGAATAAACGTACATATGAAATTCGAAAACCGAAAAACACATTGGTACGTGGTGGGGTTCGAACCACGACCCCCCGCTCAGGAGGCAGCGGCCCTATCCACTACACCATCGGCAGAAATACTTGTAGCCCCCAGAAAGAAATCCTGGATCCGCTCTTGAACTATACCGGGTGTAAGGAACAGCGTGTCGCAAACTGATAGGCTTGATTGTGTAGTCAACAAAATTGAACAACTATCATCACATCAGGCATATTATTCAGGAAATAAATGAAAAAATTGGCATTTCCATACAAAATGACTACCTCGATCAGACAATTTGTATGGAGAAGCCATTTTTTTTCACTTCCTGAAAGAATTTCCTGGTGAAAGTTGTTCAGTGTCGTTGACAGTTTGCGGGACGCTGTCCCTTACATCCGGTATAGGTTTACGAATAGATCAACCACATAATGTGGATGTGGTCCAATAGTTTGAATCAATGTAACCTACTTCATTTCATGATTATACCTTTCTTGTGTTTAAACACAATACTGAATATTTTCTATGAGGGAGGTTAAATTTCTCATATTTAACACAAAACTGAATATTCCAATTCTGTTAGACCAGGGATACAGGCGTGAATATATGTATGTATGTTAGACCACTTCTTTAAATGTAACTTAAATTATTTTAAAAAAGTGCCCTTTGTATTTATGTTTTGTGATAGTTCCTAATTTGACATTTACTAGTTTTTCATTTTTCATGCTGGACTGGGAGCGAGAGAAAAACATAGAATGTGCCAGCTGCATTTCCACCCGGGCATGCTGTAAAAACCAGCTACGAGATTCGAGGGCTTCAGTGTATTGCAATTTAGGCGATGGGCTAATAACCTGTCACTATAGTGATACACATTTCAGTCTAAAATAGCCCTCAAAACTTGTCAGACGTGGCGGAACGACCATTTCTTTTGTCGTTTACGCTCTGCCTACCCCATTCAGGATAAAGGCGTGATTATATGTATGTATGTAGGTTTTAATGTTTGTTTATTTTTTGTTTCAGGAACAAGTACATATAGCAGATTTTGATTCATATGCAGGATTATTATTTGCAAAATAATATGTGCATTTTAGTATAGTTTAGTATATTATATGATAATTATGCAATCAGAATGTTTTGTTTATTTAAATCTAACTAAGTACCTAACTCGAAATATCTCACGGCTACGAAGTAACACTCAATTTTCACTTTTATAATTTTATTCACGAATTCTTATTGCAAGACATTAAATCCTTAATGGCTAGCTAGCTAGGTAGGTAAAAAAACATTATTTTTGATCTAACATACAAACAATTTCAAAATCTATTTATCAATTAGTTTTCTATTTGTGGCATCAGCACACTTTTGAACTTATTTGATGAACTTGTCTATGCAATATAATTCTAATGAACCTAAAGTTATTAAAGATTTTAGATATAATATGATAATATTATTACGAATGTTGCTAAATCGTAATGCCTGCCTTCATTGGCTAGAATTCTATAAAATAAAACTTCGTGAAACCTTAAATTTACATGAAACTGTGTGGCAATGTATGGAAGGTAGTTTACATTAAAATCGTCCCATACATCGGCGAGACACGTCGCAAAACGTCAATCATACACACAAGCTACAGACATAATACTATTTTAATTTAATAATGGAAATTGTTAGAGATTAATAGCTATTGAATTTACAGATTAACTAATCCCAGGTCTTAAAAATTGAGATACAATAATAGTAAATAGCAAGACTCAAGATATGTGGCTATTAAATAAACATTGCACAGTAAATATGGTCAGTACCGTAATTTTTAATTAAAATATACATTAAGTTCATCATCACACAAAATTGCATTAAGTGATTCACATTCACTTTGTACAATTGTACACTAGATCTTAGGTAATATTATTGGCTTATAAAATATCATTAAAGACATTTTAGTCAAAATTGTATCGCAAACGTTAGTTTGAGTGTTTTTAGGCTGGCAACTGCAGCTTCTTTCCTTTGAGAACTGAAACAATTAATAAATTATTAATTAGTATTATCACCAAGTGGATAATTGTGGTTTCACACTCATGTAACAACCATTAACTGATTAATTGAGTAGATTAGATAATTTACTCACTGTACATAATTATACCAATGAAACAAGTAAGGATTTTGAGTGAACTGCAAAAGAAATATTTTATTGCTTAGGGCGACATTATTGCCAGTTAACACATTCAAGATCCTTCAGTGACCAGCAAAGACATCCTACCTATTGTATTGGTATTGGTCCAGTTGGGGCTTTGATAATTTTGTATTGTTTGTGTTCTGAGCAGGGAAAGAATAAGGGCGTTTGTATGTAAAAATACCCTTAGTTTTACACCCTAGACAATATCAGACAGAACTTAAGCATTTATAAACTTCAACACAAATTATGATTTCTTTTACTTCAGCTATCAAGACAAACCAAAAGTTTTCTCACCTTTTGTGATGTAGAGATAGAAGAAATCACAATAGAGCACCGTCTGCACTACTCCGGCCGCAATAGCAATCACCTCGTAGTGATCCTCCACAACATAGCGGTATACCTGAGAGAAAAAGATAAATATTAAATATTTTAATATAGGAGAAGAACTGGAAAGGACAGATAATCATGGCTGGCGATTGGGACCGGTGGAAAGAGGACCTTCGCCATAGCAGAAGAACAAATCAAGCCAAAAACTAAAATATAAAGATTGAAAAAAGGTAAAACATAAAAAATGGGCATAAAAAGATTTGTACACATTTGTCCAATTACTCTTTCTAAAAGGGAAAATTGATAGCAATACATATTAGTAAGTATAGTGTATAAATGTGTTCTTTAAGGTCAGTGATCTCAATATATATGACCCAGTTGTTATATCAATTAATTTAAGTACAGTATGGAAGTTAACCTTATTTAACTTTGGAAGTGTAATTTTATATCAAGAACTATAGTGAAAATTAAAATGCATCTAATTTTACATTAATTTAGTATACTAGCAAAACTAAAAAAATAACTAAAGCGGGCAGAAGCTGTGTAATGATTTGAATAAATTTAAATAAATTATTGTTTATGGTTTGTAAACAATGTGATACAATAAAATAATTATTAACGGTGACTTTACATACACCAAAGACATACAAACATAAGACATAGAATGTTTTGTTTTCAAGCTGCCAGCAGCCTCTTGGCTTGAAAGTTTGACTAAATATTAATTCAACATAAAAGTTCTTCATTACATACCCAGTTGAGTAAGTACAGTGCTCTGTAAGATCCGAGCGCGAACAGGTAGTGAGATGTGATACTTTCAGCTTCACCAGTCTTCGACACAAGGAACAGCTGTGGGAGGATGGCCACCGACTCTAGGTAGATTGAGAATGTCCACAGAATCTGGAATATTTAAAATTTTATGATACGGTCAAACGGTATGGTAAGTCAACATTTAATTACACCTCAATCTAAAAATATAATTCTGATATTAGGAATTCGTGATTTATGCAATTCTTTTAGGTTAAATAAATAAACCAACAAAGTACACAACAGAAACACTTATTCAAATATCCATTAGCCCTCCTCTTCATAGTGAAGAGAAGATACCTTATAGGAATCTTATTAAAAAAAAAATATCATCACCAATAATGTAACTTCTATTCAAGATAGTCAACTACTGAAACTTCTATATACCAGTAAAATGTTAGGCACGTTGGAAATGGCTTTTATTAAGCCATGTAAACTCTGCCTACCCTGAGAGAGATTTTTAGAATGTATGTATATACCTACTGATTAAAGACAGATCCGCCTACTAACCTCCATCAATGTAAATTCATGGTTGATGAGCAGTGCAAGGACCAGGCAAGGTACCAGGAGGAACTCAATCCGGAATGTGTCGTGGTTGTGGTCGTAAGTCGCCTTAAACTTCACGTACATCAGGTACACAGTGGCATACGAAGCTACTATGAACACCAACTTCATAACAGTGTTATACGCAGAGATATAAGTCGTCAGCAAATCCAGGTACCTCGAGGTGTAAACGATGGAGAAAAGTATCTGCGACTTTCCCGATATACCTGCAAGGGTAAGTAAACAGCTAATCATCGAGAACAGAACACCTGTTATAATAATACACGACTGAGATCATGCCGGTCGCAGATCGAACTTTACATCAAAAATATCGTTACCTGCACATGATCTGGTCTTCCAGATTTTGAGTAATAGGATTATAATAGCTAGAAGGTGGGACAGGTCGCCCAGCAAACGGAATATATTCATGTTTTATTATTTTTTACACCAAATTAACACCCAAGATAGGTACGCCGCGTATACTTTTCATTCAAGCAAAATGACGTGGCTGAATGACACAAATATAAAGTGTTGCCATTTAAAAATATTAGCACTAGTGATGTACTTGTTTACTCGATAAATCGTGTAAGTAAACCAATCGCAAGCGTTTTGTACACAACAAAAAACCTTCTACGCACATTTGTTTATAATCTCAAGTGTGATAGCACCATAACGTGACGTCACAAAATTGATGACAGATTGACAGATGATTCTTTTTGAGGTTATGTTTTTCACGTGAGAAGTGCGTTGTGATTTTAGTAAATCTAAAAAGAAATAACTTCTTCAAGATGGTGCGGCACAATAATCAGTTGCCAAACAACTTGACACAGTTGCAAAACTTGATAAAGAGGGATCCAGAATCGTATAAAGAGGAGTTTCATCAGCAACTTGCCCACTTCGATACTACGTTGGAGATATTTAATCTTAACCCTACACAATACAACAAGAAACTCGATGAACAAGCAATGTTTCTTGCACAAGTAGCACAGTGCTACCTAAATGAAATGAAAACATTTCCACAAAAAGTTGTGGATGTGCTGAAAACCCACAATACTGTATTGCACAATGAGATGAGACTGGCTCTCTGTAAGTGCTTGATATTACTGAGAAATAAAAACTTTATAACGCCGTTCGACTTATTAGAGCTGTTCTTCACACTGCTGAAATGCCAGGACAAAAATCTAAGAGACTTTTTGAAAACCCACATCATAACAGACATCAAAAACATGAATTCCAAACATAAGGATATGAAATTTAACACAACCCTGCAAAATTTTATGTTTTCAATGTTGCGTGATTCTAATGCTAAAGCAGCAAAACTGTCACTTGATATCTTAGTGGAATTATACCATAAAAATGTTTGGAATGACCACAAAACTGTTAATATTATTGCTGATATTGGATGTTTTTCAAAAATTACCAAAGTCATGGTAGCATCACTCAAATTCTTTTTGGGTAG
Source organism: Scrobipalpa costella (assembly GCA_949820665.1). Taxonomy (NCBI): domain Eukaryota; kingdom Metazoa; phylum Arthropoda; class Insecta; order Lepidoptera; family Gelechiidae; genus Scrobipalpa; species Scrobipalpa costella. Next base: position 7,589,837 of record OX463302.1, read on the forward strand.
AGATGAAGAAGAAAAGAAAGATGATTCAGATAGTGAAGAAGAGGTTGATCCTCGTGACACTATGGTGGCCAACAAATTTAACAAAAAGACCAGAAAAAGGGACAAAATGGTTGACAAAGTTAAAAAAGTAGCAAAGAAGATCAAGAAGAGGAAAGAGAAAGCACCCATTTTCAATTTTTCAGCTCTACATCTGATCAACAATCCTCAAGGATTTTCTGAGAAGCTCTTTAAACAAATAGAGTCCTCAAATGAGAGATTTGAAGTGAAATTAATGACTTTGGATGTGATATCTAGACTAATTGGTTTGCACAATTTGTTCTTGTTCAACTATTATCCATTTATAGCCAGACTGTTGCTGCCACACCAAAGGGAAGTGACAAGAATCCTGCAATTTTCTGCACAGTCTGCTCATGAACTTGTCCCACCTGAGGTTATTGAACCTGTAATGAAAGCTATTGCTAACAATTTTATTACTGAAAGAAATTCTACTGATGTTATGGCAGTTGGTTTAAATGCTGTCAGGGAAATCTGCGCCAGGTGTCCCCTTGCAATAACTGAAGATCTTCTCAGAGATTTGGTTCTGTACAAAAATTATAAAGAAAAGTCAGTTATGATGGCGGCAAGATCTTTGATTCAGCTGTACCGGCAATCCATGCCAAATCTCTTGCACAAAAAAGACAGAGGAAGACCAACAGAAGCTAGTTTAGAGCTAAAATCAAAGAAATATGGTGAACAAGAGATTGATAATTACATTCCTGGTTCTGAAGTACTATTGGAGAAGGAAGAAATAAAAGAGAAGGATAAAAATACTAAAAATAAGAAAGGGAAAAAGAACAAGAATGATTCTGATAGTGATGAGTGGGTTGATGTAGCATCTTCAGATTCCGAAATAAATATATCTGACAGTGACAATGATGATGAAGAAGATGATAGTGATGAAGCAGTTGAGGAAGAAGAAGATGATGAAAGTAACAATGCGGAAGAAGAAAATAATGAAAATGAACAAACTGATGAGGATCCTAAAATCAATAACAGCACTGAAAACAGGAAGATTCTCAAGGGTAAGAGAAAAAATAAAGCAGAAGACAAGGAAGAGAAGGTTAAAATAGCTCGTGAAATTGCAATGGAGAAAATATTCACTGATGAAGACTTCAAAAGAATTGAAGCAGCACAAATAAAGAAACATGTTAGTGGTGTGAAGAGAAAGAGTGCAGTTTTAGATGATGAGGAAGAAAATTCAGGGGAACTTGTAAAACTATCTGATATTGAAAATATTCACAAAAAGAGGAAACATGATAAAAATGCACGATTGGAATCAGTTATGCAGGGCAGAGAAGAGAGAGATAAATTTGGTTACAAGGATCGCAGGAAGAACATTCACTGTTCTAAAACAAACAGAGAAAAAAGGAAGACAAAGAATTATCAGATGATCAAGCATAAAGCTAAAGGAAAAGTTAAGAAATCTTTTAAAGATAAGCAAATTGCTTTTAGAAATTACTTGATAAAACAGAAAAAAATGCGTTAAATTGTAGATTCTGCTATTGTAATAAAATATCACCTATGACATATATAGACACTGTGTTTTAATTGTTTTAGTCATCTAAATTCTAGTCATCATCATAATATTTTTAGATATATTTGTTTTTTTTATCAGTATTCAGTACACACATTACCGGATGACCAATTGATTGAACAACCAACCCCTATAATTTTGCGGGAAGCTGATTTTGTGTCAATCAAGACTCCTAAGACTTGAGTGACACAAAATCTCAAATACATACGTATTAAATAATAATCATGATTCTTCAAAATCACTCCCCATATTTTTCTTTTGTTGATACTAGCCATAAATAGTTTGTTAGAGTAAGACAGCGTGTAATATTTTTGTCAATTTTTGTATGTATGCTTTCTATTTATTGGCGTTGAAATTGTCATAAAAAAGCAAGCACCATTTATGTCAATGTCAAAATGACGCATGTGAAACGAACGAGTTAGATGATTTGTTTAGTTGAGTTGATTTTAATAAATTAAAATAGAGTTAACACGATTTATACATTCAAGCCTGCAGCAGTTTTAAAGCTTTAAATCGTTTTTTGATTTGAACTCAAAATGCTTAAGCCCAAAGCTTTGACTCAGGTTTTAAGCCAAGCAAATACTGGAGGCGTAGAAAACACTTTGTAAGTTTACCTAAATCAATATTCTTGTCTTTGTTCTTGTTAAATACTTAACAGTTTATTCTTTTTTAGGCTCCTAAATCATCAAGGCGCGTTATTAGCTTATTCAGGATACAACGACAAAGATGCAAGAGTCACTGCCGCTATAGCAAGCAACATCTGGTCTGCGTACGAAAAACAGGGAAGAAATGTTTTCAAAGAAGATAAACTTCATTTGATTCTCGTTGACTGTATGAACGGAAAAATAGCAGTTACCCAAGTGGCCAATCTACTATTATGCTTGTATGCCAAAGAGACTGTTGGTTTTGGAATATTGAAAGAGAAAATTAATGCTATCGCACAATACTTAGAAGGGCCTTTAAAACAAGTTGCTAGTTCTTAATACCTTGGATTAGTGGTTTAAGAAATACTGTTATGTTCACTTGATATTTTATTTTTAAATTTTAATGGGTAAGATATCTGTTTAAATCTTTTTGTACCAAAACAAAATATGTACCTACCTAATATAAAATTGACTATGTAATTTTTTTTTATTTTATTATTCTAGAACCTGATAGCAACATTTAACCACAGAATGCAAGACAATAAAAACTTAAGTTTCTCTTAAATCCCAGCCAATACAAATAACTCTATTGATTTTGTATGGTGTCTACTATGAGTATGCTCGTGGGTTGGCTGGGGTCAGGGCTAGGTTGAATGGGGTCAAATCAAAGCCTTGAACTGACTTTGCATAGTGAACTTTTTTATTGAAGGATATCAAAGTTTATAAGCAACTATTGTACATTGGTAAAAAGTGAAGGAAGTAGCAGAGAAGCAAATTAAAGTTTCAAATTTGAATAATTTACTTGTAGAGGTGACAGTCAAAAATAGACCACCAGTTGTTTTTTTTTTAAATAAAAATCTAGTGCTGCGAAAAACAGCTCGATTATGATTAATTATACGAAAAATTTAGAATAAAACGAAAAGGGACGTAAAGCAAGTCATTACAATTTTATAGTTATAACGTATCGTTTAATTCAACTATTTATTTTAAGCACAAGTATTATTTTTTGCGTATATTTGTGTGTAAATTGATCTCATCTCTAATATCTGTCTCGTTTAGGTGTATTTGTCTATATGTGTGTATATAGTGTGACCTGTCAAATTGCCGCAAATCTTCTTGCTTGTTTGTACGATGTTCAATTAGATTTCTCTTTATTATTGTTTAGATTTGGTTTGAATAATACGATAAATCTTGAAAATGAATCTGTCTGAAGAGAATAATTTTGGTAACGGCTTACTCTACGTTGGTTTTAACCAGGATCAAGGTAATATTACAAGGTGAAGGTGTTTTTCTCAGACAATACATTTACTCGTTGTTATACAATTTGTTTCGCAATTTATTCAGGTTGTTTTGCTTGCGGGACGGAGAATGGTTTTCGGGTGTTCAACAGCGACCCGCTCAAAGAGAAAGAAAGGCAGAATTTCGCGGAGGGCGGCCTGTCATACGTAGAAATGCTATTCAGATGCAATTATATGGCCCTAGTCGGCGGTGGCAAAACTCCCGTTTACCCTCCAAATAGAGTAATAATATGGGACGACCTGAAAAAAGATTCTGCGATATCTTTGGATTTTAATAGCCCTGTGAAAGCTGTTAAACTACGAAGAGATAGAATTGTTGTTGTTTTGGGTGAGTTACTATCATGTTTACATTATCAGATAATACATCTTTACATGTTTCTGTTGCTACAATCTTTTGTTTGGGATTGTTTCAGAAAATTTGATCAAAGTGTACACATTTACCGCCCAGCCTCAGTTGCTGCATGTGTTTGAGACATGTCAGAATCCACGCGGGCTTTGTGTGGTGTGCCCGAACAGTAACAATGCTTTGTTGGCTTACCCTAGCCGCAAAACTGGACATGTTCAAGTAAGATTTTCCGAGACCTTTCTTCCTTATCTGTTATTACATACATAGAACCACACCTTTATCCCTAATGGGGTAGGCAGAGCGTAAACAACCTAAACAAAGGGCCCTTAGCTGGTTTATACAGCATGCCTGGGAGGAAATGCAGGTAGCACATTCTGTTTGTTTTTCCCTCACTCCCAATCCAGAAATATCTGTTATTCATAAGTTATAATGCCATTAGCTGGTATGTGTCCAGTCCAAAAACTTTATAGGATCAATAATGTTGTTATTAAAAACACTTGTACTTGTTTCACTTAATATAATTTTAATTTAATCCTACCGGTTTCGCTAACTTATACCATCATCAGGGATTTTATACACATCATATGCAACACATAAAACCTTTTATATAAACTGTTCATATTTAGCGAACGAAGTGCAACAATCGTTCTTCAACTTCGTTCGCTATATTATATTAAGTGAAACAAGTACAAGTGTTTTTAATAACAACATTATAAATATGGAGTTGCACCAAGTGCCGACAATCGCAAGTATAAATTGTATAAATTTATAGGATCACTTTTTCATATTACTGCATATTGTATATTTTGTTTCATAATATCTTTTAGATCTACAAAATTTATCTATTCCATTTCTATCACTTACTGCCTATTGTTATCAGAAATGAAATACTTAAGTCTCTAATATCTTCAGAATACTAGTAAATATCATGTTCTTTATAAAAAAAACACTGGTATTATTGAATACTGCTTTTTTTTAACCAGCTGGTAGAACTTACCACCCATGCGGGAACCAGTTCAGCTCCTGAGGGTCATCTCATATCAGCACATGAAGCCCCACTCAGCTGCTTAGCATTGAATGTGGGCGGCACCAGGCTTGCCACAGCATCCACTAAAGGCACCCTCATCAGGGTTTTTGATACTGCTACAGGACAAAAGCTTGCAGAGTTGAGGCGAGGTGCTCATCAGGTTTGTAAAAAAATAATTGCTTTTGAAATACTGACTGCCTCCAGAAAGGGAATTATATTTTTAGGAAAGGAATTTGGCTGTTGTAAAAATGTGTAACTAACATTTTTAGACTAATGCAGTGATCACACTCACTCTGCTCTGTCGCATAGGGCAGATATTGTCAATATTCCATAATGGGAGCATAGACAATCACATACTCCATTGTGTAGAGCATAGCCAATGTGAACACTGCCTAACTTGTTTTTTTATGCTTAACACTCGTGTGCGTCTCCCCACCCAGCCCAAACGTGATAGGTGTTTTTATCATATATCAGGATTTAGAGCATAATTGGAGCACCCACATACTGAAGTCAGTAAATTGGAGCATCAATAGGAAAGACGCTGCGAGCTAAATACCGTGGGCCGGCTGGGGAGATTCTCGTCAGCGAGCCCATGCTAGATCTCAGGTACTGTTGAGAGTAGAGCAATGTGTTATATCTCTAGATTTAGAGCATAATTGGAGCAATCTGCTGCCGAAAAATCAATTTCAAAACTGTAATATGAAAGGAGTTATACGCGATTGTCTCTGGGGAGACGTCTCTCCAGCGAGCCCATTTGGATCTCATAAACGGTAGGGATTTAAGTTTTGATCTAAAATTCGACATATGTGCCCTAATTGGAGCACTAAGCTCCAAAAAAATAAGTACTGTGTGTTCAGTAGTTTTTGAGATATAGGTCTTTGAAAATGGTATGTACGGCGAGACGTCTCTCCAGCGAGCCCATCTGATGTGCAATAACTACCGAACGTAGATTCTTCGAAAATAGCTCAAATTAAAGCTTATAATTAGAGCACTAAGCTCCAAATAGAAGAAAGTTCGAGGTCCTACAGATTTCACGCTATAAGCAAAAAACACTTTTGCCGCCAAAATCAGATTTCAGATTCCCCAACCGCAAAGCAAATGGACGCGTCACGAAACGTTCATTCAAGCAAAAATATATCTTGTGCTGCTAAGTTTAAGTGTGTTTTTAGTCTAACCGAGCCAAGAACATTCTAGAAATAATAGTCAGGCGCAAATCATCTTATCAAATCCACTTACCGCATTTGTTAATTTTATTATGAACCTAAATTGTATTATAATTATCATAATATAGGTACCTGCTTATTATTGTCTTTTTCAAATTTAAGAAAGTGTCCAAATCGGGACACTTATTAGATATGAAACCGGGATGTCAGTGGGTAAACAGGTTCTTGGATAGAAATAAAACAATTTGACAGATTTGTTAAAGTATATTACCTACTTTTTGTAACTTTATAATCAGTCTTGGTTATAATTATAAATAGACACCATAATTTTATTTAGACATAAATTGAGATCGAATTTAAAATTACAGTAATTGTTTTAATTACAATCAAATATACCTACCTATACTTTGTAAAATATAGCTCGGGTCCTATGACAGCAGGCGGTAAATATCATAACATCACAGGTGCAAAAAAGACTCAAACTCACTTAAAACTGTATGTATTTGACATCTGTCATAGTACCCAAGCTACATTTTACAAACTAGATCTAGGGGTACCTATGTAATTCAATTCTATGTAAGTAGGTATACTTACATAGAATTGACAGTGATACATACATACATATAATCACGCCTTTATCCCTAATGGGGTAGGCAGAGCGTAAACGACCTAAACAAAGGTCGTTCCGCCACGTCTGACAAAGTTTTGAGGGTTATTTAAGATAGATTTATAGGTATATTGACAGTGATGACTACTGATGACTGATGAAAATAAAATAATGGCGGCAATTCTGGACGCACTGTTTCTTACAATTAGATTATTATTCTGAACGGGATTACAACCACGATTGTATTATACCTCGACATTTTATCCTAGTTTCATGTGACATGGTCACGTGCAGACTATTTATTTACTAATTAGCACTATTCTTTAACTAAAACAATACTTAACAATAAAATTCAAGTAGATTTTAGGACATCTTATTATCTCATCATATCATCTACCTAATTAATTATATCCAATTATACCTACCTAGTACCTACTTAAAATTTGAAATCTTTTTAAACAGCAGCCACTAATTTCAAACAACATTGGTAATTTTAGGAAATCTGTAGGAACTTGTTATAAATAATATGATACAATTTATGTCCATAATAAAATTAATAAATGCAGAAAGTATGTTTGATATGGGCACCTGCCTATTATTTCTAGAATGTTCTTGCCTCGGTTAAATAAAACACTCTTAAACTTAGCAGCAAGAACGTTTCGTGACGCGTCCATTTGCTTGTTGCACGGAGCGGCATCGTCGCGCGGTTGGGGAATTTGATTTTTTTGGCGGCAAAAGTGTTTTTTGCTTATAGCGTGAAATCTGTAGGACCTAGAACTTTCTTCTATTTGGAGGTTAGTGCTCTAATTATAAGCTTTAATTTGAGCTATTTTCGAAGAATCTACGTTCGGTAGTTATTGCGCATCAGGGCTCGCTGGAGAGACGTCTCGCCGTACATACCATTTTCAAAGACCTATATCTCAAAAACTACTGAACACACAGTACTTATTTTTTTGGAGCTTAGTGCTCCAATTAGGGCACATATGTCGAACTTTAGATCAAAACTTAAATCCCTACCGTTTATGAGATCCAAATGGACTCGCTGGAGAGACGTCTCCCCAGCGAGCCCACAGATAATCGCGTATAACTCCTTTCATATTACAGTTTTGAAATTGATTTTTCGGCAGCAGATTGCTCCAATTATGCTCTAAATTTAGAGATATAACACATTCCTCTACTCTCAACAGTACCTGAGATCTAGCATGGGCTCGCTGACGAGAATCTCCCCAGCCGGCCCACGGTTTTTAACTCGCAGCGTCTTTCCTATTGATGCTCCAATTTACTGACTTCAGTATGTGGGTGCTCCAATTATGCTCTAAATCCTGATTTATGATAAAAACACCTATCACGTTTGGGCTGGGTGGGGAGACGCACACTTAACACTCTAGTATTTCCAACTGAGATTTAGAAAAAAGGTAAACAAAGTTTCATGTCTTTTAATCGAAGATCTTGTTTCTGAAATAAGTTTTAGCTATTAGATATGACAAGATAATGAAATACTACTTTTAGTAATTTAACAAATTTGCAAACACGTGTCATTTATCATTGAAATATGTTTTTGAACAAAAAGACAAAACTTTGTTTACCTTTATTCTAAAACTGAGTTGGAAATACTATAATAACTACAATAAAACATTTTATTGTTATTTTTAGGCCACAATCTACTGTATAAATTTCAACCACACAAGCACAAACTTATGCGTCACATCTGACCATGGAACGGTGCATGTCTTTAGCCTAGAAGATGACAAGTTAAACAAGCAATCAAGTTTAGCAACAGTAAACTTCCTCCCGAAATACTTCTCTAGTAACTGGAGTTTCTGTAAATTTACCATACCTAATGGCCCACCGTGTATTTGCGCTTTTGGTGTGGATAAGAGTTCTATTATTGGTAAGTAATTTTGCACAACAAAATTTTATTCTTATTGGATTTAATCCCAACCTATACAATTTTTGGAGAAGCCTCCTACAGGATGTAACAGAAAGGGGGTAGGTTTGAAATAAATTCATATCAAAAACATGTTCTTGACTATTTTAAGTATTAACTTACATATTGTTTATTATATGTAAATACCCAAAGGTTGCCTGGTACAAATTGCTGCTTTAGCAATAATGATATATTGTACTGTCACGTTTGTTTCTTTTTGTTTCTGGTGTATGTGTTTCTTTGTGCAATAAAGAGTTTTGTAAACAATACAAATTGTTTCTTGCTTAGAGACTACAGGATATAACAGAAAGGTAGGTATATGCACCCGAAAGAATGTAAATCTGCCCATGAAACTGAACAACTTTCCCCAAGGAACATATGTCAAAAAAAAATGTCCTATCTATACAAAATGCATGAGCTGATAGCACATTAAGTATGGGAGGTCTATATATTTTTCGTTTTTTGACCTTAGGGAGAACAGGAAGGCCTGTGCCCAGCAGTGGGATGATTCAGGCTAAATAAGATTAACAAAAAGACCTATGTTCCTTGGGCAAGTTGTTCAGTTTCATGGTCAGATTTACATCCTTTCGGGTGCATATACCTACCCTTTATGTTATATCCTGTAGTCTCTGAGCAAGAAACCATAATACTTACATATTGTTTAGTAGTCAAGAACATGTTTTTGATATGAATTCATTTCAAAGAGCCTCTGGCAAGTATTTTAATGACTTATCAAATCATTAAAATACAGCATGGACTGGGAGCGAGAGAAAAACATAGAATGTGCCAGCTGCATTTCCTCCCGGGCATGCTGTCAAAACCAGCTAAGGGATCTGAGGGCAGTATATTGCAATTTAGGCTAACAACCTGTCACTATAGCAATATACCTAAAATATCTTAAATAACCGTCGAAACTTTGTCAGACGTGGCGAAACGACCTTTATTTAGATCGTTTACGCTCTGCCTACCCCATTAGGGATAGAGGTGTGATTATATGTATGTATGCATCAAATCACAGAAGTAATTGACTTCTTATTTTATTTTACAGTGATATGTGCAGATGGATCCTACTACAAATACAAATTCAATGAAAAGGGAGAATGCACAAGAGATGTATATGCCCAGTTTCTGGAATCTTCTGAAGACAGATAAATGTGAACATTCTTCTGACAATGATATTTCTAAGAAATCATTCATGTTCACTGGTAATGTGCTGATTGTGTTCTAATATTGGTCTGAAATTAACGAACTAAATGGCCTTGGATATCATTTATATTCCTCAATACTTCTTGTAGATTCTTTACTATGCTGATAATAATATTCATATAAGGTGCAGGATATTCAATATTTGACGATGTTTTGCGGATTATAATACCCAGAAATCTGTAAAAAGAAATTGCATGCCCACTATTTTATATGTATACACAACACACCCCTCGCAACAAAAAGTCTCGACTGAAGCTTGAAGATTAAAAGTTAAGTTTGATTAGTACTTTAACTATCTCCTAAAATATCGTCAAAATATAAGAAAGCATCCTAAATATCACAAAGACGCACTTACGTTAAAACTTAAATGATTAGGCATCAACTAACATTTGATTTAACATTCTATCTTTGATCTATATTAGCTTGAAGCTACAAACAACATAGTTTTGCATCAATGTTAAGAGTGCCTAATTTCTAGATATTGGCTAAACCAGTATTTGTTGTATGTTATTAAATATTTTTAAATAGGTTTCATTATTAATTTAGAAATAAAAAAAAAACAATACCTTAAAAGATTTATAAGCTACTATATACTATGTTATTATTAAAAGTGATCAAAGTAATTTTAATAAAATAAATTTAAAGACAAAAATTTGTATATCATAATTGTTTTCTACTAGAATATTAACCTATTCTATGTTATAAGATCTCAATGTGATCAATTTATCTTCTAACTTCATCTGTATCATATGGTACCGTCATAAATTACTCTATGTCGTAGGATGATTTGATAATTCGAATCTTCGCGAAAATCCTAGGGATATTGCGAAAACGCGGATAATTAGACAATAGTAAAACCAATGTCAAATTTAACTTGAAAAAGAAAGTTTTTTTTGCGAAATATCTCGTCGTTCCAGTCTTCTTCTTTCCAGTAACATTTGATATACTTAACTGAAATAAGACCGCTGATTGATCGGTTACCGCGCCCAAAACAAGATCTCTGATGGGTTGACATTTAAATGTCAATCATAAAAGCATGCTATTTAACCAATCAGAATAAGATTAAATAAGTAAGTAAAAATCTAGCCAATCAGAGTTGGACATCAAATATTACTAGAAAAACGAGTTCTTTCGCAAAAATCCAAACATTTTCCAGGAAACTATTTCTAGAATTTTCGCGAAGATTCGGATTATCAAATCATCCTATGACATATACAAAACAAATAAAGTTAAAATTATAACATTTTTATTATAATTTTTCATGTATTAATTTTTTTGTTTTTTTTTTAATTTTTCTGTATACCTTTATAACTTTTTTTTCATTTATAAATAGTTGTACATGTATAGTTAACACAAACAAATTAACATTTCTTTTTAGACTGCAAGAATTGAAGATGCAAAAATTGCCAAAGAAAGTCATATCATATGTTATTGTTAAAATTAAAACTAATCTGGCACAAGTGGCACTTACATATTCGCATGCATATTTTATATGTAATTATTAAAGTACAATACACACCAAAGCCGCTGACCCTATCTCTATGTACATACATACATATAGTCACGCCCTATTCCGTTCGGGGTAGGCAGAGCGTCAACAGCCTAGTAAATGGCACAGTATCTTAACCAAATCTAACATGGCTCTATTTGTTGATTATCTATATTATAGACCTGTATCGGTGGGTGGCGATGTCTTTAGTGTGTAGTGTACTGTAATTTATAAAGTCGTCATGAATTTTCTGAATTATCATTTTCAATATTCTCATACTAAAAATTATATGATTATGACCAAGCTATTTGATAGTAGGTATAGAAAGTCCTTAAGGCTGTATGGCAGTCTCTTAATTTGAAGAGAGCTTGGAAAAGACTGAAGATAGACGATCCAATCTTGCAAGTTTTCGAATGCATCAAAATCGTTGGAGCTTGTTTGTAACAGGTGGCGCAAAAGAAGTCATCCGATGTTGTTTGGCTCTCATTTTTTTTCTAAATGAAAAACTTCGAATCTGTTTTTTGATTATATTTATTTGCACCTTTAGAATTTTACTGGTCAAGTCGAGAAGATGATATCGGCCAAATGGGCGCCGTTACAATTGATTGCCATACGGGCTCGTTTTATGGCATTTTTCATCACTTCGGCGAGAACTTCGGGCGACAGATTCTCGCACTCGTGTCGAATGTTGTCTTTGAGGGCTTCCAAGGTCTCAGGCTTGTTGACGTAAACACGAGACTTCAAAAAACCCCATAAAAAGAAGTCCGGGACCGTTAAATCGGGCGATCTGGCCGGCCAGTGCAAATCGCCAAAACGAGAGATTAGGCGACCCGGAAATGCCGCCTTCAGAATGTCGGTTGTGGCTCGTGCAGTGTGCGCCGTTGCCCCGTCCTGTTGGAACCACATGTCCTCCAGTCCCAATTCGTCCAATTGCGGCAGAAAAAATTCGGTCAACATGGCCCTATAGCGCGCACCGTCCACTGTTGTCGTTTGACCCGCGGCGTTCTCGAAAAAAAATGGCCCGATGACTCCTCCAGCGTGAACAGCGCACCACGCAGTCACTTTGAGCGGGTGTAACGGCTCCTCGTGCATCACTCGTGGATTCTCGGTGCCCCAGAAGCGATAATTTTGCCGATTCACGTAACCGCTGAGGTGGAAATGAGCCTCATCGCTCATGATGATTTTGGTCGAAAAATTGTCCAATTCTTCCTCGAGATTGAGGATGGCTTGGGCGTAGGTTACGCGCGTTTGGCGGTCGGCAGGCAGCAGCTGATGCACGGTCTGGACTTTGTAAGGAAACATCTTCAAGTCTCGCACCAAAATTCGCTGCAAGGACCGCCGGCTGAGGCCCAATTGCGTGGCACGTCGTCTGGTCGATGTTTCGGGGCTCACTTCAACGTCCTCGGCTACAGCGGCGATATTCTCGGCAGAACGGGCGCTCCGGGGCCGGCCACTCTTAGCAACGTCTCGTGTGGTCCCATACTCTTCAAGGTTGGTGGCTAAACGTCGCAGTGTTTGCGCAGTCGGTGTCGGACGGCCGGGGAATCGGCGACGGAATTCGCGCTGCGCCAACACCACAGACGAATTGTTACTCAAAAAAATAGACACGATTTTTCCGCGTTCTTGGGGAGTGTATCGCTCCATGGCTTGTTCACTTGTATTCTGCATCTGTCTAGTCCACAAATGTCAAAACAGATTTGACATTGGCGGCCATTTGCAAAAATGAGAGCATCTTCCAATAGGGTGATTTCTTTTGCGCCACCTGTTACAAGGTGTTACTGTAGTAACATTGTAATTTAGCGTCATTTAATGTTTTGGTTTAAATTACTATAAATTGCATATCATTTTAGTTTAGAGTCCTGTATAAAATTATATTTCAAAGAAGCCAAGTTTTGACAAAATACACGTTAATTAAATATTCTTAGGATATTTACTATATTACCATTCCTTTTTAATATTCCCTTGTTTGAGATTGTTATTACATGTAATTGATTTATTTTATAGATGTATTTTAGTCACAGTTACGTGGTCTTGAAACTGCGAGACTTAGATTATTTGCTTGCTTTGTAAATCGATTTTCATATTTTGTGATGTTAACCAAGCAATGACCCTATTGTAACCCGCATTTTATAAATAAAATTAGATATATTTTTCCATGCGTCTATTATTTATATTCTGCCCACTTAACAGAGAATGTTTATATACATTCATATACGTAACAGATTTTAGTTTATCAGGGTAGTGGAGTGAAGGGCGGTTTGGGTGAAGTATAGTAAAACAACGGAATATTTTAGTCATAGTTTATTTCTTGGAACCCCCTAAATTCACACTCGACAAAACAATCACATTAACATCGTCATGAGGAAATAAAAAATAATGGTGATAAATACCTGAATACTCCTCAAGGGCAACTCGTTTACAAACAGACCACCCTAGGGATCGAACAATGTAGAAGTAGCTACAAGTTACATTCATAATCTAAAAACAAGTCCATTTACAATTGCAGACTACATGCATATTGAAATATCTAACAGTATAGTATGCGCGACTATGCTAAGTCACCTCGATAGCACGGCGGCTTGACGCTGGGCGAGCGGCTTGGCAGCTTGGTTTCCTGGCGAGTTGTGGTTTAAGTTCAAAAGTACCTTTGCAGTGCAGCCTGCAGCCGGCCCGCTCCGTCTAGTGCCAACTGAAAAGTCCATGGAGCATGCTAGTAACGCTCTTCACCAATTGGTTAATTCGTATCCATTTTCTATGATTGAGCGAGTACTTTTATGTCAAAAAGTTTTGATCAAAATAAAATCGCCTTAGATTTGAAATAAAAAAAATAAAGAAGTGTAAAATTACTGGAAACCCAATCATAGAATTTTATAAGGGATTAAGGGTGTTGATTAATATAGTAACATGGCATCAAGCTTTATATATATTTTTTAATTATATTATGTTTGTCAATATGTTTCAACATTCTGTGTAAACTTGTTGCCATTTTAGTTTTGGGTACCTGGAAATACACAGTAGATGATGTGATAACAGCATCCTTAATTTGTGAACAAAGAAGCATATGTGACGCTCCCTTCACAACTCCGAAACATTGCATTGTATATGGCAAGTTGTAAATATTGTCCTAGTAAAACTGAGGCAGTTGGGTAAAAAATTTGGTTATACACGGTAGTAAAAAACTTAAGAATGTATAACGTGAAAACATTTATGATTAAAATGAGTTCCTAAGCGCGAAATTTGAGATTAGCCACTTTCCTATCTCCGTTGATCATGCCCTCTCTTTCAGGTAATGGCAAATAGATCCGAAAAAACAGTTTCCCCTATTTTAGTCCTAACAAATACCTGGCATCGCTTCAGCGATCCGCAACGGTTGATCGAAGGTTGCCTCGGTAACGCACGACGCCGAAACGTAAATGTGGAAATACCTCAAAACGATGTCGAGACGATCAGCTCATGCGAAGAGCCTGCTAGGTAACCTTTACACTTTCAATCGCATTGTCAATGAGAGAGAAAACTAGGTTAGCTAGTTAGACTTGCTGTCTTTCCCAACGTAGACCCGCGGCAACTATTCAAAATACCAATCAAATACCTGCCATTCCGTCGGTGTGACGACAACTACTGAATCGAGTGCATCGGGGGGTTTACTCCCAATATGTTTGCCATATACCGAAGTTATATTTTGGTACGTTACAAAAAGCTGTAAAACAAGTGTTCACTTTATTACTTGTCAGTTATCAATTTATCATTTTCCTGGATATGTTTAAATAAAAAAATTGAGTTGGTGGCGAATAAGAAATGTGAACGGGTTAGGAATTGTAATGTCGCTTCAGCAGTGTAGGTGTTGAACAACAGAGCTTGACAACCGGTCAAATGTTTTTGTGATGCATACAAAGCCGCTATCTTTTAGATCGATTACATTTATACATTTAATAAAAACAATTCAACATGGTCAGCTAATTTAAATTGGCCAGCTCTAACATATTTGCGGTTTGCAGGTAACCAACTTCTTAGACATATTAGAGTTTAGGGCTGCCATGCATGTGTTTGTCGTACACATTTTTTTTATGCACTCTTTAGGAAAAAAGTTTAATATAATTTTTATGCTATCAATATAATCTTGCTGGTCAAATAATATTAAAAAATTACTAAACTGACAAAATATAGAATTAGTTGTCTTTGGCGCTATTTCGATCGAGAAGACTAAGACATCAGTATTTTAGCTGATCGGCAAACTAAGTGTTCTGATCGATTATTAATTACATGCCGATTGTTCGTGTCGTAGATAACCGACCGGTATCAAGTTCCGTTTGGCGGCTGCGGCTATAGTGTGAGAGGTAGCGGGCTATACTTACCGTTTGGAGGCGCTTATGTGATACCTCAGACAGGTGCTAGTGCCGGTCGCGGGAGCGGCGGCGGGAACGCTCGCGGTCTCGGTCGTTTGGCGAGCCTACAACATTATATAGTAGATTGATTGATATCGGGACTTTAAGTTGTATCGATATTTAAATTAAATAATAATAAGTTTATTTTTATTTGTGTCAACTTCTTTATGCTCAATTTACTATAAAATGGGGACTAGAATTTAGATCAAAATACTGTGTGATTTCTCACGTTTTGATTGTGTTTTATAGATGTAAAAATGTTGATCCTAAAACTTAAAATCTGCATAAATTCGTGCACTCACGCCTGTCCTTGCGATGTTTGCGGTCGCGGTCTCGGTCCCTCTCACGGTCGCGGTCCTCGTGCCGGCTGCCCTTTTCGTCACGACTCTTGTCGTCACGACTCTTGTCGTCACGACCCTTGTCGTCGCGACCCTTGTCGTCGCGACCCTTGTCATCGCGACCCTTGTCGTCGCGACTGGATCTAAAAAATATATTGAATGTTAATATCTAAACGGTATTCATTTTCCATGTATCAGTATCAAAAACGGTATAAATCGGTAAAACATAAAATATATTCTATAGAAACCAACATTTTACGCAGATGCAATTTTTTAATAAGACTTTCGACGCAGAAACTCGGAATAATTCTAGCTCAGCGCTGCGGGATATGGAACGAACAATAAATCATGGGTCCAAATCACACTCAGAGATTCTCTGTTCTTCTTTCAAAAATCCTTGCCTCGTCGGTACAATTAATATTATTCCTAATCTTACTCACTCGCGTTCCCCTGCTTCACCGGAAATTCTATACTCTTACGTTCTTAAAGATTAACTCCATTCGGGAATGCTCCAGTCCCGCCGGTCCTAGCCGAGCTGCGGTCCTCCTTGTCTCGTTCTCGCTCGCGTTCCCTGTCTCACCGGTCCGAGCCGAGTCCGCCGCTGTGGGAGCTGCGTTCATTATCTCTCACACGTCTCATTGCTAAATCTATAATCTTACCGATGTCGGTCCCCTCTGTCTCGTTCTCGCTCGCGTTCCTTGTCTCGCTCCATGCGTTCCCTGTCCCGCCGGTCCGAACCGAGTCCACCGCCGCGGGAGCTGCGTTCCTTATCTCTCTCTTCCCGTCGTTTCCTCTCTTTTTCGTGCAATTCCTTATCGCGGGCTTCGCTCATTTCTTCATACGCTTGCCGAAGTTTGAAATATCTGCAAAAATTACATTCGCTTTCATTAATATAGGTGTGAAGACTTGTTTGTATTTATGCACAAAATGTAGTTATCTTACCCCACATGCTGCTTCCCAGACAAATGGTCGTCAATTCGTTGCTGAGCGTCTCCAACAATGAGGAAGGCGCCGCATACAGGACACACTTCCATTTGCTTCTCTTGAGCAGCCGCCAGCTCTGCCGTCATTGACCAGTGGCTACAAATTATTAACAAGTGAAACATGAAGCCTACTATAGCAGTCACTACAAGCTCATCCTGGGCCTTCCCAGATTAGCAAATACAAGAGAATCTAACTGTTAAAAGATGCGATTCACAGGGTGCTTTTGCCTATTTCATTTATACAAACTTTTACGACAGAGTCAAGTTTAGGTAGTGGTATTTCTAACCCAAAAAGGCAAAGAAGTTGATTGTTACACAAAAAAAAACAGAACTGTCCTGTAAAAAAAAAGTGTTTGTTATTTTTTTGTGAATTACTACTAAACCTACCTGTTCTCTTGTTGTTTAACAAGAGAATCTTTCTCCTCTTTGAGTCTATCACAGAGCTTCATGAGGCCCTGGGCCTGTTCTACGTCTCCCCTCGTTCCGGCTTCTTCTGCTTCTTGCATTAGTGATGATATCTTCTCTGAGAGAAGTTTAACCTGGTAACAAAAATATGTGTTTAAGAAAATAACAAAATTTTGCTTGATGTAAGTTATCCTAGCTATATGAGTCAAGTAGTTATCGGCTAGTCTATGTAAGCAGAGAGAAGGTAGATTAGTTACAAGTCTTTAGAACCATGTATTAGCTTTCAAGCCACAAAATGGCTTCTGCTTTGTTTTACTACTAATATCCAATAATTTTAACATACATACATATAATCACGCCTTTATCCCTAATGGGGTAGGCAGAGCGTAAACGACCTAGTAAAATAATTTTAACATGACTTATAAATAAAGTAAGTAAGTAAATAAATATATTGGTTCAACAATAGACAGTGCAATAGAGCAGAGCTAAAGTCTTTAGATATCAATGAGAAGTAGTTAAGTAAGATAGTAATTTTATCAAAGTTATAATATAAAATGTACTCATTATTTAATCTAGTATAGAATATTTTTTTTATCTGTTTAAATTTCTTTATTGCAGTGTAAACATTGATGATAAGGAATGCATGAGGTAATAATATTTATTTTTAGAATATTGCAAAAATAACATTTTATACCTGTTCCTGGTTCTTTTCAGTTTGTGCCTGGGTCATTGGTGGACCTTCAGGTTTGGAATTCATTAACTCCAGTCGTTGTTTACCCTTTTGTATTTTTCCTAAAAAATAAAATGGTGGTTAAGTTTTCATTTATATTACCTGTTGATTTGTATAGTATTGTTGTTAAGTTATTGATTTTTTTACGGTTACGGTTAAAGAAATCTTTATTTCTCAAAAATAATACATAAATTCACTTATATGAGAAACATATACAAAATAACTATTTAAAAATAATCAGGGTTATGGTTGCGAACAAAGCTAGCAAAACAGCTAGCTAGGTAAATTAAAAAAAAAATTGGGTAGATAAATACAAATAAAATCAGTTTAGTAAAGCAATACAAATTTTCATGTCTTTCTACTAAAAAATAAATAAATCAAAAATAAATTATTAGTATTTCATTATTTTGTCATATCTAAAACTTATTTTAGAAACAAGATCTTCAATTAATAGGCACCTTGTTTACCTAACTTTATTCTAAAACTGAGTCGGAAATACGATAGCAAATGGTAAATAATAAAGAAGAATGTATCTTACTTTCAACATCATTGATCATGTGCTTGCAGAATCGCAGGAACTCCTCAACATACTGAGATTTCTTGTGCGAAGACTCGGCTTTGTCGAACAGATCCTTTACTTCATCATCGTGCACTTTTGGACACGCACCGAGATCAGCTCGCGTGTTGACGAACAAATCGTGAGGACAGAACTTCACAATGTAATTCTTACAATACTGAAAACGATAATTTTGTTTAGAGGGAAATATTGGCCAGATAACTCGGTATAGTGCATAAAGTCATGTTCCAATCTATTCACGAATGCCATGGAAATGCAAATGCAAACAAAATCGTTTTTTCAAGGTTACTTTTTAATTTTCATTGCAATTTTACAGTATTTTAAGGAAAAACAAGAGCGAAAGAGCTAATAAATTATAGGTTACTCACCTCTGGGTCCTCCCAATTCGGCTTCCTTATTTTTTCATTAGGGTTTGTGTTCCGATGCCTGCCCATCAACTCGTCCAGCAACTGTGCAGCCGCTAGCACCGCCATCGTGGCTGGATATTTATTATCTTGGAGTACAATTCCTACTTAAGCACCGTGAGTAGATAAACCGCTTTGTTAAAAGGAAAAATACAGAAAATTCCACCGAAACGAAAACGAACGCACAAGCAAGCGCGACAGACACGACATTAATGTTGCCAGAATGTCAAGGCAATCTGCAATCGAAATAAATTACAGAATTCGGATCTACATACATATAATCACGCCGTTATCCCTAAAGGGGTAGGCAGAGCGTAATTCAGAAATTCCGTTATAAAAAAATATATAAATGTTATTATATTGTGTTTTTCTGATGAAATGTATTGAAATTTAGATGTAAATGTTGTTACACTTGCTACTGATAAAGTACAATTAAAATCATTGTAATGCGAGAGGCACAAAAATAACAGAATTCGATCAAATTGTATTGTTCAGGCAGCCCTTGCAATATCTTTTTTTTTTTACAAATTACCCATTAGGGAAAGCAAAGAGCGAACCTATGCAGCCTAGTCTTCTGTATTATGAAAAGCTTTTATTTTTCTTGAGTTGTCTTAACCTATAATCTTAACCTACGCCAACCTAAAAGTCATTAGAAGGCGCCGGTAATTCACATTCAAATGCTCAACCAACCGAGATAACAATCCGAATCGTACGGTAGCGCCTTTCTTTGCTTCTTACTCCTGCCATATTCTTCCTCGTCAGCAGATCATTATGTTAAATCCACCACATTAATGGAACAAACCCTACAATAAACTAATTTCAAAGAGCGAGGAACAAAGACCGACAGATTTTTCATGTTCCCCGCACAAATCCCCAACCTAACCTAACCGAATCTAGAACTCATTAGAATGCAAGTGTGGCGCCCACATTCCAATGCTCAACGAAGATTTACGTGGGAGTGTCAAGTCGAACCATATAGAATATCTGTACTTTATTTCTCACATTCGCTACATTGTTTTTCCCTACCGCCACATTGTTATGCTAATCCCACAACACTATCACAATAATAGCCGCGAAAATCTATTTTAGAAAGCCAGAAACTCAGCCCTACTTACGGCGATTCGTTACGATTCCCGCGCAAAAAACACCTTATGATGAACGAACGAATACATACATACATAAATCACGCCTTTATACCTTACGGGGTAGGCAGAGCGTTTAACGCCTCGTAAAAGGCGCTTTCGCCACGTCTGACAAAAATTGAGGGTAATTTTAGATTGTAATATGTATTGCTATAGTGACAGGTTGTCAGCCCATCGCCTAAATTACAATACACTGTAGCCCTCGAGTCCCTTTTGCTGACTTCAACAGCATGCTTGGGAGGAACACTTAACCTCAATTTCCTTCAGGTTCTATAATACAGGTGTGAAAAAGTAAAGCGTTCGTATTTTTTCCTTTTCTTCGTTTGCATGGAGAAGGCAAACTTGTTTTAATTAGTTTTTTTGGACTAGAACATTTTTATTTAAAAATAAAACTTAAAAATAACTATAAATAATAAATGGTCTCCAGCGCCTTGTTTCTACAAATTTCTACAAATCCTGGAAGGGGCTTATTGAATTTCTACCATTCAATCAAAATCAAGAAGAATTTGATTTGCAGCACTCACTATTTGACATAACATATGTTGTTTCTGTTTCTGAACGATAATGGTAGTGTCAGAGCCATATATACTGACTGTCTAATCTGTAGTGTGCGTTAAAGTCAATGCTATCTTGATAAGGATAATGTTTGTTGCAATTAATATTTTATTTGTTCGAAGATAGTTAATTTTCTAGTAAAAGCGTACAAATATTTGTATCCAGTATTTTACCTACAACTGCGGTACAATGGGCGGCTTATTCACTAAACACAAGAAGCCCGTGAGCAGGGTAACTGAGCAAGACAAGGCGGTGCTGCAGCTGAAGCAACAGAGAGATAAATTGAAGCAATACCAGAAGAAAATTGAACTAAACCTTGAGAGAGACAGGCAGTTGGCAAAAAGATTGCTGGCTGAAGATAAACGCGATAAAGCGAAACTACTTTTGAGAAAGAAAAAATACCAAGAGCAATTGTTGGCGAATGCAGATACGCAGTTAGAAAAATTAGAACAGCTTACTCATGATCTCGAGTTCACACAAATAGAAATTCAGGTGCGTTTTGTCGTTTATCATATTTTATTAGAACCATATCACAATCAAACTGTTATTATTAGATAAACAAAAATCAAGATTCACATGATGTGCGATTACTGATTAGGTGCCAGCAAACACTATTTATGTTGATTTCTTTTTCAGGTTCTCGATGGCCTTAAATCTGGAAGTGCAGCTCTCAAGAAAGTTCATGAAATTCTGAATGTAGATGAAGTGGAAAAGATTCTAGAGGAGAGTAGAGAAGGAATAGAAAAACAAAAAGAGATTGATGAGCTAATATCAGGACAACTCACTGAAGAAGATGAAGAAGCAATAGAGGCTGAACTTGAAGAAATTCTCGATGTCCAGGACATCAATTTGCCAGAAGTGCCTACAGACAAACTACCTGAAGTACCAGAGAAAGTGGAAGATAAGCCAAGAAGAACAAAGGAGAAACCAGTAGCTTTGGAAGCATAAATATTGTATTTTGTTATTGCATTTCTGTACATAAAGCTATAAGGATAAATTATATTTGTAATCAAATTTCTTGTTTCACTGCAAATGATCATACACTATGATTGAATACGTCCGCTTGAAGCGGGTTGCGTACTAAAAACCAATTAATCCGCTCAACACAAGGAAGCTACAGGTTTGAGCCACTTTCTCAAGGCTTTCGTTGTGGACTTCCCAGCAGCAGGACAACATTTTTATTTTTATTTTTTTTATCACTACAATCTGTCCACTGGACAATAAGCAGTTTTGTTGTACGAGTGAGTGGAGTGAAGGATCCGCAACCAGTGTTGCTGCTTTCTAAATCATGTAATGTGGCTTCTTTTCAGGCAGCGGACCACATTTGTCGTGTCAAGCAGCTCAGAGGCAAGAGGGTTTGGATGGTTGCCTAGGCGTTCAAGATGCCTTTTCTGAAGTTATTGTATTTCAGCAGTAACAGTTGGCATGTTGAGGTATTCATGTATCTCATCAGTTTTAGTGAACCACGGAGCATTAATAATGGAAAGTAGAATAGCTTTTTGAGTTTATTGCAGGCAAAGTATGTTGCTTTTGCTACCCGCCAGAATTGGATACCATATGTTCAAATAGGTTTTAAGACAGAGTTGTAAATTAGAAGTTTGTTGTCAACTGACAGCATAGAATTTCTTCCAATCAACCAGTTAAGGTTTTTGTATTTGTGGTTGACTTTGTGGGCTATATCATCAGCATATGTAGCATTTGTTACTTCGTTTGATGTCGGAAGATCTGATGTAAATATATGGTAGAGAACGGGCCCAAGCACTGATCCCTGGGGGACACCAGCTTTAATTTCTTGCATACTGGATCTAGCATCTCCGAGTTTAACTTGAAAAGTTCTATCTGAGAGATAGGACGCAATAATCAGAAAAAGCGAGTGAGGCAGTTTCTGTTTGATCTTGCATAGGAGACCTTTATGCCAGACGCGGTTAAAGGCTTGTTGAACGTCAAGGAAGGATGCAGTTCAATACCGTTTTCTTTCAAAGGATTGTCTCACTGTATTATAAACTCGGTGAACCTGTTCAATAGTAGAATGAAGCTTTCGGAATCCAAATTGATGCGAGGGTATTACAGCACTGTCATCTATAGATTGTTTATTATTATTAGTCTATTTATTACAGATACAATTTTTTTAAATTAATTATATATAAACATAAATTATTTCTTTTTACATACATACATACATAAAATCACGCCTTTATCCCTTACGGGGCAGGCAGAGCGTAAAACGCCTCCTAAAAGGCGCTTTCGCCACGTCTGACATAAATTGAGGGCAATTTTAGATTGTAATGTGTATTGCTGTAGTGACAGGTTGTCAGCCCATCGCCTAAATTAAAATACACTGTAACCCTCGAATCTCTTTTGCTGTCTTTTACAGCATGCCCGGGAGGTAGGGCAACTGGAATATTCTATGTTTTTCTTTCTCTCCCAGTCCAGTATTTCATTTTAACATTAACATTAAATAAATAATCACTCATCATTGTTTTTCTTTTTCCTTTTTGGAGTATCTGCGCATCCTGAAGACGCATAGACCTCCTCCAGCTCTTTCCATCTTTCTCTGTCTCTTGTTAGTCTGGTCCACAGGGCCCCAACAATTTTTTTCAGGTCATCTGACCACCTCCTAAAGAGGTCTACCCCTTCTTCTTCTTGCTTCCTCTCGTGGTGTCCATTCAGAAACCAATTTTGTCCATTTTTCAGTTTTCTCCCTCCACATATGGCCCGTCCAGTTCCATTTTAGTAGCCTGCTTTTGTTGGTCACGTCTTCTACCTTTGCTGTTTTTCTGATTTCAGTAGCTCTCTTTCTATCCTTTTTTGTGATGCCTAGCATACTTCTTTCCATGCTTCTTTGGCATGTTACCAGTGTTTGGATATGCTTTTTGTTCAAGGCCCAAGTTTGGCAGCCATATTTCAGAATTGGGAGGATGCATATGTTGAACAGTTTTCTCTTTGCAGCAGTAGGATAATGGTTGTTCTTAAATATTTCCTTCAATGACCAATATCGTTTCCAGGCGTTGTTGACACGTCTTTCCAGTTCTTGGTCAGTTTGGTCACTGAATGAAACAAGCTGGCCCAGGTATATGTATGACTGAACATATTCTATTGTCTCACCATCGACAACTATCGGTGACTCAGTCCTGTTTGTCATGTCCTTTGTCTTGGATTTGTTTATTGATAGGCCAACTTCTTTACTCTTGGAGGCAATATCTTGTATCATACGTTGGAGTGTCTGATAGTCATTAGCAAACAGCACCAGATCATCTGCAAATCGTAGGTTGTTTAACAGTTCGCTATTCACATTTATTCCTATGTCATTCTATGAAAGGCTTCTGAAGATCTGTTCTAGGACAGCTGAGAACAGCTTTGGTGAGAGTGGATCGCCTTGAAGTACTCCTTTCTGAATCAAAAAAGGTTTTCCTAGTGACTCTAACTTTACTTGTGCTGTGGAGTTTGAATATACTTTGTTTACGATCCTTATATATTTGTTATCAATGCCTTGTTTCTTCAGAGCATTCCATATGTGAGTGTGATCGAGAGAATCGAACGCTTTGTTGTAGTCGATGAAGCCTAGGTATAGTGGATATCCATATTCCTGTGTTTTCTCAATTGTTTGCTTAAGAGTGTGCATATGGTCAATGGTCGAATAGCCCGAACTGAAGCCTGCCTGTTCCTTTGGCTGTTCTTCGTCTAGCTGTTAAGATATTCTTTTCAGAATAATTTTGGAGAAAACCTTATACACATTGGACATCAAACTGATTGGGCGGTAATTGTTCATGTCACTTTTGTCGCCTTTTTTGTGTATAAGTATTATAGTGCTGCCTGTCCATTGGGTTGGGATTAGTTCTGAATCCAATATAATGTTAAATATTTTAGTAAGTGTTTTAGCATTTTCTTGGAGAGACATTTTTAGATGTTCATTCGTGATACCATCTGAACCTGGTGCTTTTTCATTTTATGAGTTTTGATAGCGTGGATAACTTCACTCTCCAAAATGCATGGTATGGTGTTTACAGTTTGGTCCGGTAGGTCAGTCTCTAAAACTTCATAAATTTTATCACCTGTAGCTCTTGCATAAAGTTTTTGATAGAATCTTGTTGCAGTATCCAGTATTGCACTTCTTTGTGTTATCTGCTGGTCGGCTGTATTTTTTATTTTAGGGATCCATTCTTTGGTATCATTTAGCTTTTCTTATTCCACCTGTTTTTAGAATATGCTGATTTATGCACTCTATTCTCCTTTTTGATTTATAATTTTTTATGCTTCGACTTATTTCCTTACTAACTTTTGTGATCAATTTTAGGTTTTCTTTATATTTTTTGTTGTTAAGTAGTTCTTTTCTGTTTGCTATTAGATTCTTGGTAGTTTGACTTATTTTATTATTTTGTGCTTTCTTTAAGAACTTTTAGCAAATTTTGCTGGTTTCTCTGTCATAGAGATTTTGAAACTCTTGATTTTCGATTACTGCCGTGCTACTTGGTATTTCATTAGTACTTTTAAATTGCTGCAATAAATTTTTCCTGCTCTTCACTCGACGCTCTCCGGGTTGTAAGGTTGCTCTAACCATTCTGTGGTTTGTGTTAAAATTGAGATTGTTCAATACAGAGACGTCTTTGAAATGCTCTCTGTGGGTAGTGGCTATATAATCGATTTCGTTGTGGTATGAGCCATCCGGAGATATCCAGGTCCATTTCCGTGAGGGTTTTTTCTTAAAATACCTATTTAAAAATGGTAGCCTGAATTCTTGTGCCAAGTTGACCATTTTCTTCCCATTCTTGGTTCTGATTCCATGTCCAAATTTACCCATTATCGAGTCTTCACCTTCTTGTTGTGTACCAATTCTACCATTGAAATCACCCATAATAATTGTGTTACTGGTATCTTGCAGGGTTTTGGATAGTTCTTTGTAGAATTCAGTAATAGATTTTTTATCACTTGTTTATGTTGGTGCATAAATTTGGATGATCGTCCAGTTTTCTCTGTAGTTTTATATATAGTACTGCTATTCTCTCAGAAACACCTTTAAATTGTAAGATGTGTTTTTTTAAGTGACTCTTGACCATAAATCCAATTCCGTAGTGACCTTAGGTCTCTCCTTTAAAGTACAGAATGTAGTCATCGTGTTCCTCTATCGAGTTTCCCAGTCTTCTCACCTCGCTTAGTCCCAGAATGTCATAGTTAATAACTTTTAGTGCTTCCTCTAGTTCAATTAATTTCTCATCAGTTCTAAGTGACAGGACATTAAGTGTTGCAATATATATTGGTTTTGCTTTTTAAAGCTTTTCTTGCTTGTTTGGCGATTCTGGATTGTGATTGGTTGGGGGGTGTTGGTCAGACGTCCCGCGGGGACCAGCCGTGTTGGGACCATTTACTTGTTCTGGATTTCTTTTTGCTTCGTGTTTTTCAAATGTTATTTTCCGGCCGGTTTTTCTTCTGTAGATTGATTAGATTGTTTAAGCCTGGTTAAAAATACTCTTTTCCAAACAACAGGTGTAAGGCTTATAGGCCGGTATGAAGTTACATCATGCGCAGGTTTACCAGATTTATGAATCATAATAATCTGTGAGATCTTCCATGTACCTGGTACGTAAGATGTTCTAAACGTGGCATTGAAGCAGGACCACCTATACAACATATTTACAAAACCTGAAGGGCACAAATTCTGAAACTTTATGAAGGGTGTGGTAGTCCAGCTATGGTGAGTAAAAGTCCAGCACATAGATATTTAGTGTGGTGGGTCTGCTGGGGTGACAGACTCTGCATCTCACAGTTCATCTATACTTTGGGTGATACAGTTTGTTTAGTAAGTCTTCGGGTTAGTTCGACAATGTCATACATACATAAATCACGCCTTTATCCCTTACGGGGTAGGCAGAGCGTTTAACGCCTCGTAAAAGGCGCTTTCGCCTCGTCTGACAAAAATTGAGGGCAATTTTAGATTGTAATATGTATTGCTATAGTGACAGGTTGTCAGCCCATCGCCTAAATTACAATACACTGTAACCCTCGAGTCCCTTTTGCTGACTTCAACAGCATGCCCGGGAGGAAGGGCAGCTGGAACAATCTATGTTTTTCTATCTCTCCCAGTCCAGCAAGACAATGTCACTGGTTACTTTCTACTGTATTATGAAAAGCCGTATCAGTGTAGGTTAAACTGTCAATAAAACTAGAAAGCTTAGTTCAATTTTTAATCTCATATCAAATTACTGAACATAAGTTAGATTTAGTACATACCATTGTGTCTAAAGTTTTAGATTTACTATAAAATATAAATAGCGTGGCACCATTGAAGATAAGATACCATTGGCTTTGATACATTTTATCTTAATGATTCTCGCATTCTTACAAAAGAAAAATACTACAAGAAGAATACGATTCAAAATCGTAAGCATTTATTCACAATCAAACCATTGATATATTTGAGTCTTATTTACCATAGAATACATCTAAAAGTTATATCTAGCTATGTACAGGTAAAATACAAGCTATTAATGTTTTACAAGCTGTGTTAATCAAATGATGGAAGTGATTATAACACCACTCCCTGGGTGGTTTGCTGTGGCAAGCAAACCACCCACCACTCCAACGATAAAGGCTGTCATAAGTGGACAATAATTAATCTTGAATTTCATGAAATCAGCTACATAATTATGAATGTTGCAAATGTGTTTGCAGAATGACTATACAAGAATATTATAGCTTTCCTTTATGACGCCTATAGTTATTTACATTATGTTTACCGATTTACCTTATCACACTTGTACTGTACATACATGGCAAAAAATAACTACAATATCTAAGCTGGACCTTTAACTAGACAAGATTTGGGGCAAATCATAATATGGCGCCCGTTTTTAAAACGTTTCCATTTGTTTTTTATAACAAGTTTATCCTCTCAAATAAATTACTTTAGTCCTTAGAGTGTTTAAAACCTTTTGTGATACACATTCTCGCATAGATATGGTCCCTGTTTCAACAATTGTCAAGTTCGCTCTATGCTTAGAAAAATCCAAAACTAGCAGGGCACTTGTGTTATTAACTCATTATAAAATTAAAAATATCACAAGGAACTTTTACCACGCGTCATTCTTACTGAAAGAAAATAATTGAAATATTTAAGTAGGGCGAAGGAATGTTCTCTTTAAAAATAGAAGTTAAAAAGACAATAAAAAACGAAACTCAAAAAATACTACAAAACAAGCACATGATTCTATTTACAAAGAAAAATATATTGGTAACCATTATGGTCAAACTTTTTGATTAACTATTTAAATAATTCTTCAAGATACGAGAGATGATAATAATTTTATTGTCGAAGCATACTTTGAAGTAGCATCAACTCAGTTTTAAAATTATCTACACAAAATGTACAAAGTTGATAAAATTCTCACTTATTCTGTCGTTCAACCGGGTATCATATGAACACATCAATCGAGGTTCATATTGGTAAATCTCATTTAATATAAAATTCAACATCTACTTGTCGATCACTAACTGCGACAATTTTCGGTGAGATTACCTTATTGCTCATACAAAATGTAATGATACGTCTAAAGGGTCAAGTCGAAAATGTATTCTCGCTGGCACAACTACAAACTAGCTAACGTCGACAACCATTTAACTAGCGTATCAGTAGCTCTTTCCAGCCATCGCGGTCAGTTCTGTAGCGATATTTCACGTCCTCATGTGGAGTGAACACGTCTTCTCTGTGATGTGTATAGTTTATAGCACAGTGCGTTGTTGCACAATAACATCGTCCAATATGTGTATGGTGCGGCTGGCGCGGGTACTGTATCAGCTGGGCGCGGCGGGCTCGGCGGGCGCGGCGGGGGCTGGCTGCTAGTAGTTGACGGTGACGGGGTGGTGCACGCCGGCGAGGTGCGCGGCGTGCGGCGCGGGGGCGTGGCTGAACGTGGCCACGCCCGCCCCCGCGCCCGCGCCCGCCGCGCCACCCGCGTTCACCGCGCCACCGTTCGTCGGCACGCCCGCGCGCACAACTTGCTGTAAGGTAAAGAAAAAGAACCGTGTTAAATAAATAACGAAACCGAATGTCTGTTATTCTGCGAGTATTGTCACTGCAGTACAGTTATGAAATTAAAGATCAAAGATAAGTCACCTTCTTTATTACTTATGCTATCAATACTTTTCTATTTATGTTGCTTTTTATCATACCAAATAAGGATAAATAATAAAATACTAACCTGACTCGTTATTTGCATAACTGTAGGTTGTGTCGCGTTCTGTTGTTGATGCTGCGCGACAGTAGCTTGCTCCGTTGCTCTGTTTTCCGTTGATGCTCTGCAAAGATCGTTTTATACTATACACAGAGTATTTATACAGGGTGTAAAGGGACAGCGTCCCGCAAACTGATAGAGGTTGCTCAGTCAATAATACTGCATAACATCTATGAAGAAATTATTTCAGGAAGTGAAAATAAACATTGGCTTTTTCATACAAAATGTCCACTTCGATCAGACAATTTGTATGGAAAAGCCAAATTATTTTTTTCAATATTTTTTTTAACTTGAAAAAAAAAAAAAAAAAAAAAAAAAAAAAACCTGTTGGAAGTTGTTTAGTGTCGTTGACTGAGCAACCCCTATCAGTTTGTGGGACGCTGTCCCTTACACCCCGTATAATTCTAGTAAAAAATATGATTTATTATTATTATTATTACTAGCCTACTGTGTCCCACGGTAAAAAATATGATAGGTTTTATTATTATTTTCACATCAGAACAAGTGCTACAAAGAGAAGGCTGTATTCCGTCGTAACTCACCTAATTTCGGGTTTCCGATCCACGGGTTCCTTTTCGCACTTGACCCCGTCGCCGCAATCTTCGCTTTCCGCGGGTTGCTCGCCGCTCTCGTGTTCGGCGTGCGTCCGCCGGTGCGACACGAGATGTCCTATAAAATACAAGATTTCAATTTTGCTTTTAATATGTGCCAAAGTACTCATAATGGCTAAAAGACTCACTTTGGAATCAATGGCTTAAAGACTAAATTTGGAATCATTGGGTAGAAGACTCACTTGGGAGTCAATGGCTAAAAGACTCACTCTGGAGGCAATGGCTAAGACTCACTTTAGCCACAATGGCCAAAATATTTACTTTGGAGTCAATGAAAAATGACTCGCTTTAGAATTTTTTGAATTAAAATGACTTACTTCGAAGTTGAATGCTAAAATAAAAACCCTCAAAAACCTCTTACCTTTACACATAAAATCTTTGGAGCAAACATCGCAGCGGAAGGGCCGCGGTCCGTTGCCGCCCTTCTGGTGCGAGCGCTCGTGGAACAGCAGGTTGCCCTTCAGCGGGAACGACTTGCCGCACTCGCCGCAGCTGAACGGCCGCTCGCCGCAACTGTGCGATCTGGAACAGGCGACAGATGTATTAGCAGTGTGGCTGTATGAATGTACACGTACATCGACACACATATACACACACACACACACGCATACACAAGAGCACACTTGCTTGCATCGATCAACTTCTGTTTGCTTTGTTTAATCTTAATTTTCTTTGTATTTTTTTTACTTACTTATTTGTTACCAGTGTTTATTAATGTATGTTAAACAATGTAGAAGAGCGGAATCTCCTGGGTCAGGCTAATCTAAGCTTAAAAGGAGGTTCCAATCACCATGGTTTTAATTGTAATACTTTTATTGAAATAAACAATATTTAATTTTATTTATTTTACAACGCATGAGAATCCTGAAAGCCAAACGAAGTGTTGCAACGAAATATGACTAGTGAATCACCTAGTGGTCACCTAGTTTTACATAAAAATCTTTCGATGAGCCGAGGAGAGTAGAAAAAAAGATTATTTTCTTGGTTTTTCTGTAGAATTCCGTACATTTGGTTTCCTTTACCTAAGGTTGCCTTGTAGAAATTGCTACCATATAAATAAGGCCGCCTTCATTGTACTTTAGTTTTTTATTTCATTTGTTCTCATTTCCTGGTGTTTTGTTTTATGTGCAATAAAGTATATATCTATCTATCTAGATTCGTATTACTTTTTGTTTATTGGTAACAGTTTGCACTTGACTCTAGTCTAGGCCTCGACAGAGATCACCCAGAAGATGCATGTTCACTCCAACTTTGAAGAGTTGATTGCATTTGGAAACTAATAAGAGGGTAGTGAGTTCTAGTTTACCTGAGCGCATTTTGAAACACGATTGGAAGCGCTTAGTTCGAATTGAAGAGACATCAACTACCTAGATATGGAAGGTATCCCGCGGTGCGTCTAGTTGTCCAACGGTAGAAGAGAGCTGTTGGAGCAATCTCGAGGAGTTGCCGAGCGAGCTCACCTCATGTGCGTGATGAGATGCTCCTTCCTGGTGAAGTGCTTGGCGCAGATCTTGCAGGCGTGCGGCGTGTCGCCCGTGTGCTGCTTCAGGTGGTTCGTGAGGTGCTCCTTGCGCGTGAACGTCTTCTGGCAGAACTCGCACCGGTGCGGGGACTCGCCCGTGTGTATCCTATAGATACCGATAAATAAAAAATATGTCATGCTTAGCATCTACTGTGATATAGAGAAACACGTACAAAGATGCTTGGACGCAGTGTAGATACACCGCCAAGTAGGCTTTGAGTGAGAATAATAAAAAAAACTGCAAAATATCAAAATTACTTCATTGAAAAAAATGCAGTGCTGCAAAATAATCCAACAATTTCTTATTTAATTTCCTTTACATAATCATGCAGTTAATAAAAATAACTTCTATTAAATGTTAGAAAGAAGTAATAAAATAAAACTTTCATTTAAATAATAAAAAACAAACATAAAAGAAGACATCAGTTTAGACGATAACATTAGTTTCGTGACTAATAAGATCACCATAAACCATGCATGCACTTGTTCCAAAACTGCATTTCCGTCTCGCGTCTCGTAAAAAATAATACCATCTTAATAACTAAAAATAATTGGTTCTAGGTAATAAATTAGTCTATTGTAATATATCCACGAGACAGTGATACAGTTTTGTAGCAGTGTGCCAGTCAATAGAACCCCAGATAACAGGTCTTAAGCAATAGCCTCCATACCTGACATGGTTGGTGAGATGCTCCTTCCTGGAGAAGGTCTTGGTGCAGAAGGGGCACTTGTGCGGCGTCTCGCCGGTGTGCAGATGCACGTGGTTGGTCAGGTGTTCCTTGCGCGAGAACGACTTCGCGCAAAACGTGCACTTGAACGGCGTCTCGCCCGTGTGTTGTCTGCGCATATACATTCCGATATAGAACTAAATATACACCAGTTTTTGATAAAGGCTTCAGACATCTAGTGACTATGTCAGCCTCATAGCATTTTTCAAATAAATTCTTGTAAAGGTATTAGAATAAACGAGTACACTCTTTAGATATTTGATTTATTACAGCTTATATCAGAAAGCCAACTTTATTTTACAGTTACTATACTAGTGCAAATTTGTCAACACACACACGTAAATAGTGCAAGCAACTAGTAAACATTGGTCTTTAGTCCCAATCGGAATGTAGTGCTTAGTTACTTTGGCCAGAAATAAGCTACCTCGTAATGTGTATTTCAGATTGAAACCAAATCTCAGTTTTAACAGCAATGACAAAGACTGATATAATATGATCTTGTAATAAGAGGCAACTTGAAAATCTGATAAAGATAAACCACATTCAAGTTCACAATTTCACAATAAGTTATCTCCCGAATTTCTTACTTTTTTAGTATGTTACAATGACATCTGAGAATCAGATAGCTTTAAGGGGATACCTATTCGTGACATCAATGAAAGATGTGGTTTATTTAGAGCCAATGGATACAATGCGGTCACGTCTTCAGCAGTACATTGAGGTCGCGAAAGTACCGGCAGAACCACGGGAGCGCTAAATGCGTTGACCGCATTCTACCTGTTTAGGGTGTCCGTATCGTTAAGCGTAGTCACGCTGCATATTAATAATTAAGTTCCTAGTGTTCAATGAAAGTTTTTTTTTACTTCGTAACTTACTTTGGAAAATTAAGGTAGTTTGGACTGCACGCAGCAACTGCCGACTGCCGAAGCAGATTGACACAAAAAACTGTAAGACGATCGCAGTGACAAATGCAATTACTAAGAAAAATTGCATCTTTTACAGATTATCTTACATTTTTCGTGTATACCTGCTGCGGCAGTCGACATTATAATTTTTTTTTTGTTATAACTACAACACTCCCACCTCCCATGGTCTTACCGACCTCTCGGTCATCAGGACCGTGTCAGACCGAAACAACGTGACGTACAGGGGACGGGCCACGTTGCTGCGTGCAGTCCAGTCTAGCCAAAACAACATTGAACCGCGACGTGATCACGCTTCACAAGCCGACGCCCCTACCGCCCAGATGCCGCTAGTCCTCACCTAACATGGTTGACGAGATGCTCCTTCCTGGTGAAGGTCTTGTTGCAGTAGGTGCAGGTGTGCGGCGCGTCGCCGGTGTGCTGGCGCACGTGGTTGTTGAGGTGCTCCTTGCGCGAGAAGGCGCGCGGGCAGTACGTGCACTTGTGCGGAGTCTCCCCCGTGTGCTGTCTGCAGGCACACGCGTCAATGGTATTAGTGCCATAGAACAAGTTCAACGTACAAGTTTGCTCGCCTTCAAATCGTATGTTCGAGTTGGGCCGCGCTAATAGTTGATAGTCTAGCGTTGCTAAATTCGAACTGTGCTCGAATTCTCCGCGATGTGGCTTGATGTAATTTAGAAATAGCATGATTTGAAGTGCATAAAAGCAGTAAGTATTGCACTCATATTTCTGTAGAAAACTTGTACGTTCCTTTTTCTATTAGATCTTTAGTACATTCCGATTTACTTAATTTTAAAATAATTAATTTTGATATCAGCTATATAACCAGACTTTTGTTAGCAATGTTTATAATTTTGAATAATTTTCAGTTCATGTTTATTTTTGAGTAGAACTCGGCAAGGTGAATTTTTCCCTGTATTTATAATATGCGAATCTGCCTACCTTTTTAAGACTCGTCTACATATCAGCTGAAATCGGAATGCACAATGCTGTGCTACTGCAGTTTGAGCATTTCAAGGGGAAACTTCACACAAATGCCGTTTGAGATATACTAACATACTTATCTGATGATCTACTCCTTAGTGGTAGTTGTTTCTTCTTTCCATACTAAACCTAAATTCTACTGTACAATAGATAAGTTACTGATCATGCAAATATAAAGACACATGCTATCTAAACATATAGACATACAGGTTACACCAAAAAACTACATTCAAATTGTAACGTGTAGCACAGCATTGTATGTTACTCTGTCAGCCACCTCCTACTACAACTATTGATAAATAAGACAACACAGAAACTATATTACACAGATTACCCGATGTAGTTAGCCTACAAACATATTCGTAAGTTTTGGAGATACTTTACCTATTGCAGTGAGTATGAATTTCGTATCAGGATAAGGAGAGTAATTGTCGTCCTGTCCTATTCGTATCGTAATATCATCGTCAGATTCTTACCTCATCAGGATGACGTCATTCTCCAACTCAATCCAGGCTTCGTTCAAGGAGACACGGGGCGTCTCGCGGTAAAATCAAACATGGCGTTGCATGAGAGCGTTCACGTTTGCTTGAATTCACCTGACCGCCGACGCCCTGCGGGTCTCTAAACGAGGCTTTATATAAGCGACAGTTACCTGATATGGTTGGTAAGGTGCTCCTTCCTAGTGAAGCTCTTGGCGCAGAAGGAGCAGCGGTGGGGCGACTCCCCCGTGTGTTGCCGCACGTGGTTGGTCAGATGCTCCTTGCGCGTGAACGACTTGGTGCAGTACGTGCACTTGTGGGGGGATTCCCCCGTGTGCTGCCGGACGTGGTTAACTGCGGAAACACGGTGTTATTATTTATTTAAACATAATTTTCAGCATTATAGCATTGTACGCTAAAGCGCTGACAAATGTTAAGTATTAACAAGTTATTATACCATATAAAATACCTTATAACTATAATAGTAGACAATTAAACGTACTTCCAAGGAATTAAAATCTAACATACCTAAAAGAAATTTCGTTGGGTAAAGGAAAGGGTAAATAAAAACCGTAGGAATGCTTTCTGCACTTTCTCTAAAAGAAGGATATAACTATGTTCATGGGGACTCCATTTTAATGAAGCGGATTCTAACATACTTCTAATCAGGGACGTGAATACTAACCTGTTAAGTAAGTATCACGTAAAATATTGTAAGTATGCAATGTTGAATGTCAATTACTATATTTTGTACACTTCAAATCAAATCTCTTCCATGCTGAACTGGGAGCGAGATAAAAACATATAATGTGCCAGCTGCATTTCCTCCCGTTCATGATGTAAAAATTACCCTCGAGGGTTTCTGTATATTGCAATTAAGGCGATAGGCTGACAACCTGTCACTACAACAATATACATCCAAATCTATCTTAGATAACCCTCTAAACTTTGTCAGTCGTGGCAGAACGCCCTTTGTTTAGGTCGTCCTACCCCATTAGGGATAAAGGCGTGATTATATGTATGGATGTATAACTATCTACTTGAAATTTAAACTAATGTTGCTCAATTATTCTAAGAATGCTGTGTTTATCTATAACTGTTTAGTATATAAGAACTAACTATTATTGTTAAAAACGCCATCAATGCTTGTATATACTAAATGTTGATAAACCAGTAAATAAATAAAAAAAAAACACGAAAAATATTGCAAGTATGCAATGTTGAATGTCATTTACTACATTTCGTACACTTGGAATCAAATCGTCCGTTATTGATGTAGCATAATGTAATAACTACATACATACAATAATCGCGCCTTTATACATCATGGGGTAGGCAGAGCGTAAACGACCTAAATAAAGGTCGTTCCGCCACGTCTGACAAAGTTTCGAGGGTTATTTAAGATAGATTTGTAGGTATATTGCTGTACTGACAGGTTGTCAGCCCATCGCCTAAAATGCAATATACTGAAATCTTCCGGATACCTTAGCTGATTTTTACAGCATGCTCGGGAGGAAATGCAGCTGGCACATTCTATATGTTTCTATCGGTCCCAGTCCAGCATGGTTAGTTAAATGTCTATGTCAAATCAAATCGTCTCCGTTTTTGATGTAGCATAATGTGATTCTAATTTGTAAAACAAACTAATGGATCCACTAAAGACGTATTACCGAGATGGTCCTTCCTCGTGAACGCCTTCGGACAGTATCCGCACTGGAAGGGCGTCTCGCCGGTGTGCTGCCGCACGTGGTTGACGAGGTGCTCGCGCCGCGTGAACGACTTGGAGCAGAAGTTGCAGCGGTGCGGCGACTCGCCCGTGTGTTGCCGCACGTGGTTCAGCAGGTGCTCCTTGCGGGTGAACGTTTTGGAACAGAAGTCGCAGCGGTGCGGGGTCTCGCCTGTGGGGGAAATAACAGATAGCTCTGAAATAGGTACACTGAGGCGCACAAATGGGCGTGTCCTTCTGTAGTAGTGTGGTTTATCACTAGCGCGGTTCTATGAAGCTTTGTCTATGTATGAGTTCTGCGAAAGCGTTTCTCGATACTCTTCGGAGGTTTTAATTATGCGACATTTGAACTATCTTGGAGGGTCTGTTTTCATAGTCAAGTGTAGGTTAGGCAACATAGGCTCATTTGTCAGTTTTTCACATAACGGACTCTTATTCTAGATGCCGCCGGCTAAGATTAAAATCTATCTGTCATATTCAGAATAATAAAATTGAGAAAGGACAGGAGATTTTATATGGTTTTACGCTGTGTCCGCAAGATTTTGATGGGTATTTGCTAGTTTCCCTAGCGGATATTTACAAACAATAAATCGAAAAACGGAGAATAGATCTCCTGTCCTTTTACAATATTCCAAGTCTGAAAGTGATAGATTTTAATTTTAGCTTTAGCCGGTGGCATCCAGAATCGCGCCCAATATTTAAAAAAATACATGCAATTTAGTAATTCATCACTAGTAGTAACAGTAGCAAGAAACGTGAAAATCCAAGCCTTACACCAGGCGTGGTCAGCATCAAACACATAAAACATTATGTAAAACAATTTATATTTGTAATCCTTACAAGTGCTTGTTACCACTCGTACAAAGCGTTACACATTGCGCTTTTAGAACATAGCGAATTTTGGAAACAAAGCAAATAAGTCAGTATATTTTTTAAATCCAGATATCTCTCTATCGGCTAGATAGTGTTATGGCCGTGAAAAAGGCGCCATACTAACCAGTGTGCCACAGAATGTGGTTGGTGAAGTGTTCCTTTCTCGTGAAGGACTTGCCGCAGAGCGTACATCGGAAGGGCGTATCGTTCGTGTGCGACCTCATATGATTCACTAAATGCTCCTTCCTAGTATACTTCTTGCCACATATTTGACAATGGTGCGGCGTTTCACCTATGAGGGTGGGCAGAAAATAAAACGTTAACATTCAATGATGCAACTATGCTCGAACGGATTTTTGCAAGATTTTTTAAAGTGTTAGTCGTGTAAATCATTACTTGTTTTACAATGCTGACAGTCTTCAAAACCACACTGATTTCATTATCAAACGTGTCCATAATTAAGAGTATTTAAGCTGATAGCAAATATTTTAAATTGGCTGCTAGTTTGACTGTCCACATTGCAAATTGTTGAACGAATTTTGTTATTGACAAATAGTTGAATCATTAAACATTTTCTACTTTCTGCACCACACAAGTAAACCAAATATCACTGGCGCAGGCTTGGGTTTTCTGCATATATTCTTAACTATTTAAGTCTATAATTAATAAGTCAGAGTATTTAAGTGGCTAACCCAATGTAACTCAGAAAGTAAGTAAACTTTAGGGACTAAAAGTATAAATAAAAAACAAGGAACCAGAAGTATACTTAGCTAGGTTTACCAAAATACTTACCAGCTTCCAGTTTCATTCTCACACAATATTTTTTTGGTTTCCAAATGTGTAAATGGAAGGGTCAATTCACTGGGAAGCGCAACGCGCACTTTTTAAAATCCGAAAAAGCGTGACTCATTATAGAACTTTATTTACTATGCATAAATAGACATTTCCTTGACAGATCTCTAAATCCCTCTTAGCGGCGTCGCGCGGTGCCGCCTGTCACATCGTGAAACATTGCATCTTCAAGCAGCTACGCGCAAAGTCGCGTCACGTTGCCTTCCGTTGTGAACTGACCCTATCTTTATTTATATAATATTAAAAGTATCTATCTATACTATTTCCAACTCAGATTTAGAATAAAGGTGAACAAAGTTTCAGTCTTTTTCTAAAAAAGTTTTAGCTATTAGGTACCTATGACAATATAATGAAATAGTAGTTGTAGTAATTTAACTAATTTCCCAACAACCATCATTTATTTTTAAATGCGTTATTGAATAAAACGACATGAAAATTTGTTCATCTTTATTCTAAATCCGAGTTAGAAATAGTATAGAGCTTTGCTTTGTAAATTTGTCATATACTTTTTGAACCGCAGTTTTACCTGTGAAACAACCAAAAATACGTTCACCCTGAAAACCTGCATTTGCCACGGTAAATATATACCGTAAACAAACAAATTTTCAAGTCGTTTAATTCAAAAACATATTTCAAAAATAAATTATGGTTGTTGGTAAATTAGTTAAATTACTAAAACTACTATTTCATTAGATTGTCATAGGTACCTAGTACTTCCCACGAGAAATCCCATAAACCCGCGGTTAAAACTGCGGTGCAAAAACCTAGTACTACTAATAAAGTTAGCCCTAGTTCAGAAATCTTTGGTCAAGTCAGCAAAGTTGATCCATACTATGGGTCCAGCAGTCTACAATAGTCTTCCAGCTAATGTAATGAACCCTCTATGTACTCATTCAAGTCGCGCCATAAGCACTGGCTTATAGAGCAGGAAATTTATAGTTATGATCAGTGGATCATGAACAACAAACACTGAAATGATGATTAATTACACTATTGCTTCTCATAGAAATTATTTTTATTGTATTGTTTTAGTTAGGTATTGAATTATTTCTATTGCAAAATTTGACGTGTTTTAAAACTATATTTTATGATTATTATTTTGTATTAAATTTGATATGTAATTTGAACTATGACCTGTAATGGAATTATTATTAATAAATTATGTCTTATGTCTTAAACTACTCTATAAGTACACATCAAGTACCTGTGTGCCACATGACGTGGTTCATGAAGTGCTCCTTCCTGGTGAAGCTCTTCTTGCAGATGTCGCAGCGGTGCGGCGTCTCGCCCGTGTGCTTGCGCACGTGGTTCACCATGTGCTCCTTGCGCGTGAACGTCTTCGCGCAGAACTGACATCTGCCAACAAGGACAACAGGTTAGGGCCTGCGCGCACTAAACTCACGATCAGTGGATGCTGTTAAATTTTAATTAATTAATTGTATCTTGCATCACATAGTTGGTAAAATATATTTTATGTACCGGCCGCTTCTGTGATTCCACCAGGTTCGGAGTGCGGAGAGTCTGGTGATCTGTAATACAGGTCTCCTAGTACGGACACCAGTCTCTCACATAGATTCAAAATTATATTTATGTCAGTTTCACCTAGTTTTAAGTTTTACTTCTATGTGAAAGAAAAATAAAAACTTTTGTATTTGTATTGTACTATTGACTAGACTGTCGAGCGAAACTACAGTAATATACCGACACTGCCCTCAGAAGGAAAAAAACCATAACTGCATCTTACCATGTTGCGCGTAAAATGCAAAAGACTTTCGACTATCATATCCTTTGGTTAAATAAACTTAAAGGTACAGGGTTTTTTTTAAAAGGAAGCATTTTATTTCTTTTATTTTTTGAATTACATAGATTTTGCATATTTTGAATAGTTTTCAAGATTTCGCTAAAATCTGTAGTTATGGTTTTTTTTCCTATCTTAAATAACCCATAACACGCACCCCGCCATTCAATGCACCGAAATCTTCGTCTCCTACTGACTTCTACAGTATGTCTGAGAAGAGAAAAAAAAGTTTTCCTTTCCTTACGCGTTTGTAATCCATCAACATCGTTTTTTTTCAAGTTCGGTATCAGAGATTTCTTCCATGCTGGACTGGGAGCGAGAGATAAACACAGCATGTGCCAGCTGCATTTCCTCCCGCGCATGCTGTAAAAACCAGCTAAGGGATCCGAGGGTTTCAGTATATTGAAATTTACGCGATGGGGTGACAACCTGTCCCTACAACAATATACCTACTAATCTATCTTAAATAAACCCTCATAACTTTGTCAGACGTGGCGGAGCGACCAATGTTTGGGTCCTTTCCGCTCTGCCTACCCCGTTCGGGATACAGGCGTGATTATATGTATGTATATCTTGAATAATCCTCAAAACTATGTCAGACGTGGCGGACACGTTTTTTTTTTGGTCGTTTACGCTCTGCCTACCCCATTACCGATAAAACATAAACATATACATATAATCACACCTATATCCCTAATGGGGTAGGCAGAGCGTAAACGACCTAAACAAAGGTCGTTCCGCCACGTCTGACAAAGATTTGAGGGTTATTCAAGATGGATTTGTGCGTATATACGCACAACAGCAATATTGCTGTAGTGACAGGTTGTCAGCCCATCGCCTAAATTGCAATATACTGAAACCCTCAGATCCCTTAGCTGGTTTTTACAGCATGCCCGGGAGGAAATGCAGCTGGCACATTCTATGTTTTTCTTTCGCTCCCAGTCCAGCATGGAAGAACGATTAACGATAAATGCGTGATTATATGTATGTATGTATCAGAGATTGACCTCTTTAACTCATTCGCAGTTTTATTTAAACACAATGTTACCTGTAAGGCGTCTCGCCCGTATGGCTGCGCACGTGGTTGTCGAGGTGCTCCTTGCGGGAGAACGTCTTATGGCACGTGGTGCAGGCGTAAGGCTTGTCCTGCGTCATCCTCTTCGCGTGTCGCTCCGCCGGGTCGCCGGCTGAAACCAAATATCGATTAGAAGCTTTGTCAATATTTTTAAATAAAGTGTGGAGAACTGGAGACTGTATGGCAAGATTCACGAGGCAATTTTGTGGTTATCTTAGGCTTCGTTCAGGGAGACGCGAGGCGTAATGCGCGGTGGGCTCCGCTCAATATCAAACAAAATGTGTGAGATTAGGGTTGGATTGGACACGATTTTGTCAGCACCTGTTACGGTTTTTTTTTTGTTTATTTGTGCAAGCGACTACTCAATACTCGTGTGATAAATAGAGACAAATGAAAGGTCTTGACGACAACTAGATTTCGGATAACAGTAGTCAAAATTGAAAGACTATATCTCGGAAAATATTTATACTATTCCATGCTGGCCTGCGAGCGAGAGAAAAACATAGAATGTGCCAGCTGCTTTTCCTCGCGGGCATGCTGTAAAAATCAGCAAAGGGATCCGAGGGTTTCTGTATATTGCAATTTAGACTGACAACCTGTCACTACAGCAATATACCTACACCCTCAAAACTTTCTTAGACGTGGCGGAACCTGTCCGGTTCGTTTACGCTCTGCCTACCCCATTAGACATAAAGACGTGACTATATGTCTACAACACGAACCTTTGTTCGGTTCATTTATGCTCTGCCTACCCCATTAGGGATAAAGATGTGACTAGTTATTTATTTAACAATTTATTGTACTATATGTGTTCAACACTCACTAGGCGTGATTTTATGTATGTATGTACTACAACACTCGCTTACCCATATGGCACTTGCCGTGCCTGGACAGCTCGACGGGGTTGGCGAAGGCGGAGCCGCACACCTGGCAGGTGTAGGGCTTGCTCTCGCCGTGGTAGCGCCGGTGCACGATCAGCTGGTAGCGGAACTGGAAGATCTTCCCGCAGAGGTCGCACGAGTGGTGTCCAGGCGACGACTCCTCCATGCCCGCGCTCGTGCCCGCTTCGACCTCTACCTCAGTTATTACCTGTTCCAGTTGCTGCTATTAGACATGGACAAGATACGGTTTGGTTAGGAGTGTTAGTTGATCCTACTTAATATTATGTTAGTATTGTTAGTATATATGGATGTTTGAAATAATTTTATGCATAAATTAAACATCGGGACAGATTTGAATGAAATTGATTGATAGATGGAATAAAAAGGGCTACTTGATTCTCACGGATATTAAGCTATTCTAAATTTAAAACATTCTATTCATGGTTAGAAATCCATCTCCCCAGCCTTATCCCGTATCTCACGGTCACTGGTTTTTACACAGAGCGACTGCCATCTGACCTCCGCAACCCAGAAGGGAAACCAAACCCAGTTCTAGATTAGGTTAGAGTTTTCAAGCCGCCAACGCTTAGCTTATTCATGGTTAGAAATAAAGTAATGAAATAATTAAGTGAACCAAACATTTCTTACTTTATTTTGTGGTTGTCCCTCGGCGTTCAGTTTTCCGAAGACCTCATGGTAGGCGAGGAGTTGCGAGAGGTCCTCCACGTTGACTTTGTACATCGCGTGCAGGTCGTGCTCGGAGCCCGCGCCCGCCGATATCTTCACCACGGCACCTTCCATGCCCATCGCTCCTACACTCTGTACACAAACATTAGCATTTTAACTGCCTTCGTGGTCTAATGGTCGTGATCCGGAGGTCCTGGGTTCGATTCCCAGGGGGGCACACAAAGTTGCTATTCGTCAAGTAACTTTGTGAGATTTTCCCCAGTTTGGTTAGGACAATGCAGGCCGCATCAACTGATTGTCTGGAAGAAAAAAGTTTCCATGCTTCTGAGGGCACGTTATTCCGTCGGTCCTGGTCGCTG
Organism: Scrobipalpa costella; assembly: GCA_949820665.1. Classification (NCBI taxonomy): domain Eukaryota; kingdom Metazoa; phylum Arthropoda; class Insecta; order Lepidoptera; family Gelechiidae; genus Scrobipalpa; species Scrobipalpa costella. Next base: position 7,632,356 of record OX463302.1, read on the forward strand.
TATTTGATAGTGGTCGTTACACAAACCATGTCAAAGGCCTATTAGCTGTGCTATTAACCGGTTTAAAAAACTTAAAACTCTGGCACCAAGGTTCATCGGGTTGATTGACTCGATACCTACACGACAGAAGAAGTATTTTAAAAATATGGAAATTCTCTACTTCTGCAGTGTAGTTATCGTAGATGAAATGTCACTGGAAAGCGTAGTTTGCACTGCATTTTTAGCTTAGGGGATCGATTGCTTGCACTATTATTTTAGCTGATACAATCAACACAAAAATCTACTTTTACTAAAGTATTAAGACAACAAAGACCCACAGGGTTCCATGAAAATTACAGTTAAAGAAAAGAATAATTCTTTTCTCTGTACTCCTTGCGTCACTTACGAGTATAGTGATTTGAACGATTTGAGTGAGAATAGCTTCGCATTGTGGAATTTGGCATTGCTGCAGTGGCGTGTACGAAATATCTAATACCGATCGGAAAATTGGCGTTTAACAAGAAAATAAAAACCGACTACTTACAATCAAAGCCAGTCACGCGCGAATGCTAGTCATAATGAACTAGTTTTTTGCCCGCCGTTTCACCCGGGTACTCGATTTTTTACGATATGTCGCACCATTACGTATTTGTCCTTAATTTTAACTACGAGATCCATCCAGCATCTACGGATATGATTCTATGAAGATTAGTATCACCACAGGCTGTGCACTCCATACTAAAAACTCGATTTCGCACTACATGCGCAACAATATGTCTGCAGGTTTGAATGTTAGCGCGCGCCTGCTTTCTGTGAACGAAATCGCCGACTAAGGCTCGAATTGATAAACAGCACTTGAGTTTGACAGCTAGTTGGAGATCGTATCATAAATGTCATTTTATAATAAAACGACCTGTCAAATCCATACTTGAGTTCGCTTTATAAATACGAGCCTTAGTATCCCTGATTGTGACACTCGTCGCGGGGTAGGGCAGTGCGGTACTGATTCACCGCGGAGGTTGCAGGCCGCGTTTTTTAGCGTCAGCTAATATTTATTATTCTTCGGTGTCAATTCAATTTTTTGTATAATATGGCTTCTGTCGACTGAGGACAATTCCGCCAGTGTCTAAGTTGGAGAATACACGTTACCACCTTTTAAGAATACACGATACTGACTGACAAATGATCAGTTGTGAACCTAAAACAAACAAATATTAAACAATTAGCATGCAACATAAAATAGTAAATAAATGAATAAATATTATAAACGTATATTATAAGTCTCAATATACTTAAATAAAATAAATAAAACAGGGGGATATACATAGGATAGAATATTATAAAAAGAAGTAGGACGGGGGATACACGCAGGAAGGAGATCATATAAGGAAACACGGTATTTGGAGCAAGAGAAAAAAATGTGGTCTAAAGTTCCCTCCTCAAGGCCACACTCACAAAGAGAATGATCCCTAGTCCTAATTTTTGCCAGAAAAACAGGGTTACAATTATGACCAAGACGCAATCGAATAATAGTTGAAATGGAACGTTTGCTAGCATTACGGTATATAAAAAACCAAGGTCTTGCAGGAATATCCGGTTGAATACCAGCATAGTATTTACCCTTATTACGACTCGACGACTGCCACAGTGTTTTCCATTTATTCATTAGATCAGAATTAGCTATAGACCGTAAATCTTGAGCATAACATTTAGAATAATTTACACAACCTAATCCAATAGCCTCCTTCGCAAGAGCGTCCGCCTGTTCATTACCAACGATGCCAGAATGACCAGGGATCCAAACAAGCACAACATCGAGATCAAGGGAATGACATTTATACAGAATTTCTCGAGTTTTTAAATTTAACGGATGCATATCTTTACATCTAAAGGGAAATTTTAAAATGTCTTCAAGACAACTGCGAGAATCAGAAAAAATCACCGATTTTTTTAATTTATGGGATTCGACATAAGTAACGGCCTCGTGAATTGCAATAGCTTCACCAGTATACACCGAAGTTTTAGATGGAGATTTAAAACTTAGAGTGATTTTCCAACAAGGAATCCATACAGCAGAACCTACAGAACCATCATTGGACAATTTGGAAGCATCAGTAAATATGTTAATCCAACCATGAAACTTTTCAGCAACAAATTTGTTAAATAGGGTGTTAGCCGCAGGGTCATCTTTGATAATACCAATATTAAGAATAATTTTAGGGATAAATATAAGTGCATTATAATCTATTGCGAAAATAGGATTGCTAGGAAATTGAAAAACTTTGGGTCCCTTAACATACTTATCAAAACTCTCAAAAAGACAAGTAGGGTTTTTATTTTTCCAGTAATTCGATGTAGGGATAAGGTTAGACAACTGAGTCAAACAAGTAATTAAAGGGTGAGATGAGTTTTGAACAACCTTAAAGAAAAATCTATCGCACAAAAATTGCCGACGGAGTAATAAAGGAGAATCTAAACATTCTACTTGAAGAGCATTAATAGGGGAAGATTTCATTGCGCCAGTAACTATACGGAGACACTTAGATTGTATTTTATTCCAACAAGCCAGAGCTGTTTTATTACAAGGCTCAAATAAAAACGAACCATAATCAAAATGACTCCTAACAACAGCATTGTATAAGAGCTTTTGGGTATAAGGGTGAGCACCCCACCAAACTCCTGAAAGTGCTCTTATTAAATTAATCCCCCTTTCGCACTTATCTTTAATATAATTTAGATGATGTATAAAGGTCAAATGGGTATCAAAATAAATGCCTAAAAATTTAACTTTATCCTGAATTGGAATACATTCATCATTTATTACAATATCCATAACAGGTAAATGACGTTTTCTGGAAAAAATTACAGCAGTGCTTTTAGACACAGACAAAGATAGACCATGACTCAAAAGCCAGTCATTTAAATAACGAAGAGCAGTATTAAGGCGAATAGAACAATCCGAAAAGGAGTCTGAGGAGTAATATAAGGCAATATCGTCTGCATATTGCAAAATATTGCAGAAACAATCAACTGTTTTGTCAAGGTCAGCAGTATAGAGACTGTAAAGAATGGGACTCAAGACCGAGCCTTGAGGTAAACCCTTCCAGACTGTTCTAGGCGCCGATAAGGAGCCCTGAACACGGACAGCTATAGATCGAGCCATAAGCATATTACAAATAACATTAATCATCCTCACAGGGAGACTCAGCTGATGCATTTTCTGCCTGAGTAACGGGAGGAGCACATTGTCATAGGCGGATGTAATGTCCAAAAAAACGCCAACTAAATGTTGATTCCTGGAAAATGCAAGGCGAACCTCCGAGGAAAAAATGCTTAAGCTATCCATAGTTCCCATATTTTTCCGAAAACCAAACTGTGTTTTTGATAAAATATTCCTATTTTCCAAAATCCACTCCAATCTGTTTTTAATGAGGTGTTCTAAAATTTTTGCTAAAACTGAGGATAAAGCAATTGGTCTATATGAAGCAGGGTCGTTCGGATGTTTACCAGGCTTGAGAATTGGAATAATTATTTGCTGTTTCCAGGAATCAGGAATTATGCCGGATTCATAAATTTTATTTATGATATCTAAAAAACACCGTTTTGAAGAGTCCGAAATTTTTCTTATGAAAGAATAAGGAATTCCATCAATACCGGGAGTGGAATCACGAAGGTGTTCTAATACTGATTGGAGTTCAGAAAAAGAAAAAGGTAAGTCCATGCGATCAGAAGAAGCAGGAGAAATTGTAGATGGAAAACAATCCTCAGCTGGAACAAAAGGAGGGGCTAGTTTATCTATAAAATCATTGAGCCAAGCAGAAGGATTATTACTAAAGGGATCTTTAAAGGTATAAGATCCAGAAAACCTATTAAAATTTCTCCAGACAAGAGATGGCAAAACTCGAGGGGAAAGACTCTCACAGAAATTAATCCATCCCTTGTGTTTCTTGTCAGATAATAGTCTTTTAGATATAGCGTTAACTCTTTGAAATGTAATATAATTTTCAATGCTTGGTTGTGCCAAAAATAATTCTTCAGCTTCATCACGTCTCTGGATAGATTGAGTGCAATCAGAATCCCACCAAGGGGGAGAAGGAATAAAATCTTTTGGGGATTTTTTAATTGGTATATTTAAGTTAGCCGAAGAAAGAAGAGCTGACACAAAATCAGAGTAAAGTTGAGAAAAATTTTGAGACGTTACTACAGGGAACCTATCTGTTTGATTTTGAACAAAATTTGAAAACTCATCCCATTTGGCTTTCGAAAGACGGAATTTAAGTATTGGGGAGAAAGACGGAGAGGGCAATAACACAGAATGAGAGTATGAAATTAAAATAGGCAGATGATCACTACCATGCGAGTTTTGTAAAATATTCCAAGAGAAGCGCGAAACAAGACTAGAAGAGATTAAAGACAGGTCAACACAGCTAGGGTTTTCCATAGGAGAATTTCTCCTAGTCGGAGAACCATCATTAATCACACATAAGTCAACGTCATCCAATAGTTCAGTTAAATGAAATGAGGGGTATTTACTAAAATTTGACCCCCACATAGTGTGGTGGCAATTAAAATCACCTAAAATAACAAAAGGAGGAGGAAGAGAATTTAATATTGCTCTCAGCTCATTAATAATAGACACATTGGGATACGGAATATAGACGGAAACAAAAGTTAAGTTTAATACACTTGCAGCAACAATATTGAATGTAGGGGAGTGGGGAGGAATATTAAATAAAGTAAAAGTAAGGGGACGTTTAATTAAAATAGCACAACCATCAAAACCATTACTAGAATCATCCCTGAGACATGAATAACCTGGCATCCGAAACCGGGAGCAAGGCTTTAACCATGTCTCAGAAATGGCCATCATCAATGGTTTATGAGAATTAATTAAGTTAATAATTTCAGGTTTTCTAAGACGAATGCTCTTGCAATTCCATTGTAGAATTGTTGCCATTTTGGGGATTTAATAAAGATGAAATGTTCAAAGCCTTAAGGGCGACATTGTTCGGTAAAGCATTCTGAAGTTGTTTAACAATATCAGAAAATGAAGATATTAGTTTTTGGATTACTTCATCATTAGATGCTGGATTTGCATCCAAAGATTTTTCAGAGAGAGCACAGCCATTAGACATGGAAGATAAAGGGTGTTGAATAAGGCTACTATGAGTAGCTTTATCAAAGCCAGGGTGCAAAACCTTGCGTGTAGGAGGATCATAGAAAACTGTTTTACGGTATGATTGTTTCTGGGGAGTCATGGGCAGAACTGACACTGAATCACCACGTGGGGTCAAAGGGCTCATAGAGGGGCGAGTAGGAGTTGAAAGAGAATGATTTGGAGAACGGATTGAATCAGCAAAAGTGAGACGTGCTGGACGGTAACGACGAGAGGCTTCGGAGTAGGGAATATTTTCTTCTGACATCACCAATTTAATAGATTTTTGCCTTTGATGTTCTGGACAAAGAGTGGAATTTGTAGCAAAGTGAGGACCTGAACAATGTACGCATTTAGCTTGAGGTTCAGAAACAGAGCATGTCTCAGCAGAATGGGGATGTGAGCATTTAAAACATCTGTCGTTTGATCGGCATTGAGCTTTGATATGCCCAAACCGGCAACACTTGTTGCATTGAATGGTAGGCAATGTGTAAATGTCAACTGGAAGGGAAGTATGGTAACAATAGATTTTCTCTGGCAGTGATTGACCTAAAAAGGTAACTACTACTGTTTGAGTGGGGACCCACTCAACCTTGCCTTCTCTGGTTTCCTTCCGATTTAGTCGCCTTGCTTTAATTACCCTACAGTTAGCCTTTGGACACTCAACAGCATTAATAAATTCCTCTAATGTCCATTCAATTGGGATTCCTCGAACTATGCCCATCCTGGTTACATTGAATGATGGAATGACCGCTTTAAAGTTTTGTTGAGCAAGACTTGGATTTTCAATGAAAGTGTTTGCCGATTTAGCATCCACAAATTCAACTACTGCACGATTACGTCCAGATAATTTTATTCCTTCCCTTGTAATACCTTGTATTGATTTTTTGTGCAGAAACTGGGCAAACTTTAACAATTTTAAAGAGGTGCCAGAGGAATGATCACTCTCCTCTTTGGAGACATGAACGATAAATGGGGAAGCGTCGGTATCAGAATACTTTAATTTTGAACCTTCAGCAAATTCCGGAATAGTATAAGTATGCTGAATAGAAGCAGCAGCAGGAATTTTCGCAGATCGTTTAAGAGAAGAATCCAAATCTTGATCACCTGGACGTTTGGACGATTTCCTTTTGGAAAAGTCATCCATTTCACAGTCAAGAGAACTAGAACCGTCATTCTTAACTCCCCCGGGGTCCGGGGGCTCCGACCCGTTCATCACTAAAATACAAAAACTACCACCTTACCTTTTATAACAAACACAAGAACAGTACACAAACAGCACAAAAAACACAATTTGTCTTAGAAAAACAACAGAATTAAGTTAATAAAGTCGAATTAAGATTCCAACACGTGTAGTAACCAATACTTAAACGAGCAGAATCCATTCTTCGGTGTCATTAAGAAAATATAAACGCAAACTGGGCAGTCTCTACCTTGAGCGCGCTCTTTTCATCTTTGACTATGAGGTTGTCTCGCTTCTATAGATGTGGTTCCGTCAGGGTTAGTACTGCTAAGAAATAGAATTAAACACACGCAAACCTTTAGATCGATTCCTTTGATATCCTTGATTTCGGCAGGTATCGCAAATTGGGCGGTCTCGATCTTGCCTGCACTTTTCTCGTCTTTGACTATGAGGTTGTCTCCGGCGCTCGCTTCTATGGACGTGGTTCCGTCAGGGTTGTGCGTCACTAGAATGTTGGCGGGCTCGCCGGTGGCTTGCTCGATGCGGACTACGCTGTCTAGCACCTTGGATGATACATAAATCAAGTGTTTTATTGGTAGATATTTGGGTAATTTTCCAAAAACTGAGTTGACTAGAGGAAATTAAATTACTAGATTGTTGAAACAACCTAATAGCAAAAGTGAATTAATTTACTGGTTTGGGATTTGGCTGTAATTCTACTAGATTTGCAAAAAAATTGCCGTTTTCTTCCAGACATTGGCGGCAATTCTGGACGCACTATTCCTTAACTAGCGCTGTCACTTTCTTAACTTTGGCATTGCAACAGGATAGCAAATAAACACATGACTTTGACATTCCTAATCTGATGTGTCTTACATCAGATTAGGAAGATTAATAAGATATTTGGGTCCTTTTCCAAAAACTGAGCTGACTAGAGGAAACTAAATTACTAGATTGTTGAAACAACCTAATAGCAAACGTGAAGTAATTCACTGGTTTGGGATTTGGCTGTAATTCTACTAGATTTATAAAAAACTTGCCGTTTTTTGTAAATCTAGTAGAATTACTTTAAGAAATAATATAAGAATTATTCTCCTAACCACTTTCTTAACTTTGGCATTACAACAGGATAGCAAATAAACACATGACTTTGACATTCCTAATCTGACGTAAGACGCTTTAAATAAGAACTGACCACAGAGCATGCGTCTGACAAAAACTAAACATAGACAGGGAGTGGATAAGTACCTGCTGGCCAACGATTTGCTGAAGCTGGTGAACGGTGAGCGTGTGGTCGGTGCCGGGCATCTTGATGGTTTCGTGCAACTCTTCCTTGTCTACCAACTTGCCGCCGCCCGGCTCCACCACCGTCACGATGCCATCTTCACTTACCGTCAATTGAATCTAAGGGAAATGGGTAAGGTTAGAAGTTAGATGTTTGCAGTTGGAAATTAGTTTTCGTTTTCTCAACTTTTATAGGCTGAAATAGTGTTTTTAATAAATAAAGTGCGACAAAACGTTCTACTTAAAAAAGAACAAAATCTTTTGTGCTGTGTCACATATCATTTCCAAATAAAGCTATTAAGAGTGCAGGGAAAGTTGTGAAATACTGGGCTAGTGAGATTGAGAATACTCAAATTGAAGAAGAAATCAAATTAGCTTCTACCGTGTGATCATATGATCACACGGTAGAAGCATATATTCATATGAACCAAATCCCATTTGGAGCCCCACTATCACAACACATTAAAAAAAACAACCTATAAGTCGAATAAATTTCTATAGTTAACAAAAATAATATCAGTGAATAACAGCTGCAATACATAAACATCTATTTACAAAGCTATATGGACTTACCTCACTGACCTGATGTGACGATGTTAGAAGCAGCGTGAAGTGTTTTACAAACGGTTTACAAGTGCACATTGTATTTGCATAGCAACTAGCAAAATAGCAATGAGATAAGCATACACTTTAAAATTCTATTTGCATTATTGTATAGTCAAGAACTAGCTGGTGTTATTTTGTAGTATGATATGGTCTTAGTCTGGTGGGTATTTATTTGTGATGCAGTGATACAACTGTAGTTTTTGGTTACTTATTATGAAAAAGTATATATATCTATATCCTTTATTGCAAAATCACAAAAAAAAATGTAATATAAAAACATAGTTTGCAAGGGCGAACTTATCTCTATGAAGAGATCTCTTCCAACCAACCCAATGGTAGTAAGAGAAAGTGAATAATTTTGAGGGGACAAGAAGATGCAGCATTTACAGAGAATTAATGGGAAGTACCTAATGGGATTTACGAATGTTTTACCATAAACATACATACATATAATCACGCCTTTATCCCTAATGGGGTAGGCAGTTCTTTCGTCGTTCCGCCACGTCTGACAAAGTTTGGAAGGTTATTTAAGATAGATTTGTAGGTATATTGCTGTAGTGACAGGTTGTCAGCCCATCGCCTAAATTGCAATATACTGAAGCCCTCGGATCTCATAGCTGGTTTTTACAGCATGCCCGGGAGTTAATGCAGTTGGCACATTCTTTGTTTTTCTCTCGCTCCCAGTCCAGCATGGAAGACCATAAAAGCTCGAATATTTTCGAGAGTGACGAGCGAGTGTTTTTTTAGGAATCAAATTAATTTCCCTCACATTATTCGAACTTATTTTAAATATTGTAGTTGAAATAGAAAATATTATGTCAGTATATTGCAAAAGCATAGGTTCACATACCAATAAAGTACTCCTACCTAATCTGATAATTTTATGAAGCAGAAGAAACAACTGCATGGCATTTTGAATGTTAATGATTTTTGGCTTGTGCCTAAACAGCCCAATAGCCACTGCAACCTATAAAGATTTATTGTAGCTTTCTGAATGTGAGTCCTATGAACAAGTAAACATAGACAAACCTGTTGGTTAGTGTGTTCTGGGCGAGTGGTGGCCATAAGCTGTTGCTGCATTATATGTTGTTGTGAGTGATGGCCCTGAGCATAAAAAAATCATAATCATTCCACGAAAAAAAAAATGATTTCACTTCACCCAAACATTTACAACAGGACATAACACTTATCTCTAATAAGAAAAAATCACCTACAACTACATGCATTTCTTAAGAGTGAATTCTAATTTTTCTTACATGCGGATAAAAAAGAAACACAAGTTTTACCTTAAAATAAATTACACAATGATATACTACCTAAAAATCTACAAGAGTTCAGAATTCTAAATATTATCAGAAGACAGGGCTAATAAAAGTATAACAACCTGATTCATATCTAAACAAAGAGAGATCTGTTTTAAAAGGCGACAATTTTGTTTCAAGGCTAGTTGTGACTCACTTAGTCTAGTCTGGGTTAGGCTGCATATTGCAACATATTAGAGAGCTAAATGTATGGAAACAAATCTACAAGTAAAATGATGTACAAAAACTGAATGCTTCCCCCAGTAACAAATTGTTTCAATGCAAAAATTTCAAAAAAATCTCTAATTTTGGAAAGCCAACCCATTGACATGCATTTCAATCAGCCTATGGTTCCTTTAAGAAAGCTGAATGATTCCGAACTATTTACTACAGAGCACGTCCAACATTCCTGCTAGTATCTGGAGTGGGTTACCACATGATTTACCATATCAATGTTATGGTGTTGTACAAACTCGACCCGGTTATTGGGTACCTGGTGTCCTTGTGGGTTGGTGCTTACGGTGACCTGAGTACCCGAGTTTGATGCCTGCTGCGATGCCATTTCTTGTTGCTGGTTGTGCGCCACCAGAGCTTCTGGAGAAAAAAAAATACTATATGGGTACTAACAAGACAATTATTTTTAATTGAAAATAGGAATTGATCATATATAACTAAATAACAAAAGTCAAATTCTGCTAGATTATACTGAAAATAAAGTCATTTTAATTATTAAACTTCTATGCTGGACTGGGAGAGATAGAAAAACATGGAATGTTCCAGCTGCCCTTCCTCCCGGGCATGCTGTAGAAGTCAGCAAAAGGGACTCGAGGGTTACAGTGTATTGTAATTTAGGCGATGGGCTGACAACCTGTCACTATGGCAATACACATTACAATCTAAAATTACTCAATTATTGTCAGACGCGGCGAAAGCGCCTTTTACGAGGCGTTTAACGCTCTGCCTACCCCGTAAGGGATAAAGGCGTGATTTTATGTATATGTATGTTTAATTATTACTTTAAAATTTTTTCCTAACTGGAAGATTTTGAATAAACAGAATACTAATGATCTGGGGTTAGTAAACAACCTAAAAATGCAGCTATTCTTACTAATGCAGTATACCTATAAATTATTTCATAAGAATTCCATTACACATTAATTTATATCAAATGGTTTATTTACCATGCGTTTGTCCGGATTGGGCCTGTGCAATAATCTGTGAAACTGGAATTTGTTGGCCTGCTGCAGATACCGCAACTGTTTGTTGGCCGCCATGGTGGCCAAGAATAATGTTGGGGTCACCATTGAGAATGCTGGCATGTGCCTGTCCAAGATCCTGAAAGATTTTTGAAATTATAAAGCAACTTAGAAGTTTAATGTAATTGGATTTGAGAATTGAATTGTATGTGATCAGCAGAGGTCGGAAATTCGGGTGCAAAAAAAGTAAAAACCCACTGTTGGAGCTACTAAGAGTTGCTACAACCACCTTTTTCAAGATTTTTAGGGCCCCAGTTTATTTTTCTTTATTAAATTGTTTTAGTAATGCCAATGTGTTCTTTGCGTCAATATAAGTCGAAACTGTTTGCAATTTTTTTAATATTTGTTTTAATTTGAAAGATAAAAGTAGAAATGAGTTTTCAATGTACTGAAACATATTAAAAATATAAAAATATCGTTTGATTGTTTGATATTTTTATTGTTTGATATTTTTATTGAATACCCTTTATAAATGATTTCTACAATGCTTTTATTATTATTACACAAAAAATTGAATGGGGCCCTCGGGGGCCCAAAAGCGTTTTATTTCTTTAAAAAAAATTGCGGAGAAAATTAAAATTCGTATTTGGCAAGGTTTTTAAGGATTTAGGTGCTTACAATGAACCTTAATAGTTTCACAACGAAAGAAAAAAGTATAGTAATGTTTAAGCAGTAAAACGCTTTGGGGCCTCCAGGCCCAAATTGTGTCCAGGGAATTTTAACATCAATTCACTGTGAAACAGTCAACCGTAGAGAAAAAAATTCTTTCTTGAAAGAGAAGTGCCTATCTCTTCTTAACCTAGCTGATTTCACCATAAAAACAACTACTTGGCTTGGTCTTGAACAATTGTGTCCTACTAACTTCAACATCAATTTATCCTGAAACTATCAATCGTAGAGAAAAAATGACAAGAGTAAAAAGCGTTTATCGTGTCTTAACCTTGCCAATTACGAATTTTAATTTTAATTTACTCCGCAATTTTTTTTAAATAAATAAAACTCTTTTGGGCCCCCGAGGGCCCCATTCAAATTTTTGTGTAAAAATAATAAAAGCATCGTAGAAATCATTTCTAAATGGTATTCAATAAAAATGTCAAACAATCAAATGATATTTTTATATTTTTAATATTTTTCAGTACATTGAAAACACATTTCTACTTATATCTTTCAAATTAAAACAAATATTAAAAAAAATTGCAAACACTTTCGACTTATATTGACGCAAAGAACACATTGGCATTACTAAAACAATTAAATAAAGAAAAATGAACTGGGGCCCTAAACATCTTGAAAAAGGTGGTTGTAGCAACTCTCAGTAGCTCCAACAGTGGATTTTTACTTTTTTTGCACCCGAATTTCCGACCTCTGGTGATCAGTGATCAACCATTTTGCAAGGTTTTCAGCCATTCCTCCATGATCTTCCATGCTGGACTGGGAGTGAGCGAAAAACATAGAATGTGCCAGATGCATTTCCTCCCGGGCATGCTGTTAAGGGATCCTAGGGTTTCAGTATACTGCAATTTAGGCATTGGGCTGACAACCTGTTACTATAGCAATATCTACAAATTTATCTTAAATAACCCTCAAAACTTTGTCAGATGTGGCAGAACAACCATTGTTTAGATTGTTTACAGTTTGCCTACCCCATTAGGGATAAAGGCTTGATTATATGTAATTTATACAATATTAATTTATATTAATTTTAACAATATGTATGTATTCAGCCATTCTAAATATTGCATGAGACATTTTATTTAGATGGCAAGGTTTGCCTAAGCAAGATCATGAAGTACACATAGTGCTACTCAACAAGGCACTGCAATATTTCATATCATTAGATAATAAAAATCTATGACATGAATGAATGGATATTACAGGCAAAGTTGGGATCTTTGCCAATGTGTATATGAAATTACTGTTTACCTTTGACAAACATGAGCAATTTACCTGTACTGGTTTGCCATTTTCAATCCTGGTCCCTGTGGGGAGTCCATACACGGACACTTGTGGCAATGGTCCCGGGAATAAATTCGTGAACACCCAATACTTGGCGACGCTAGACAAAGCGACGTTTACAGCAGCCGTGTTCACACGTAAATCCGTAGCAGAAGTCGTAGGGGTCAAATTAGCCTGCTGCTGCTGCTGCTGCTGACCCGCCTGAACCCGCTGATTCTGCGACTGCAATTCCAAACCAACCAATAAAACAACAATTGCCAAGAATGCAACAAAAAAAACAGCACAAATTATGCGAACCTCGGAGTTTCCAGGAGGTTGGCCACCACCCGTGTTCATGTTATGGTGCTCCGGATTCATTTTTAGTCCTCACAATTTATAATATTACACACTTTCACTAAATTATGTACAAAAACACAACATTTTCTAAACTTTGCCAATCGGCATTGTCATAATTCGACTGTCAACGAAATGGAGGCGCGGGGGACGCGACGGGCCGCCATTATGAAACTTAGCGCACAATAACATATTTCTTCAACGGTCTCCAAACACTATTTCCGAGGTTCCAACTGTAATTCACTAAAGGTAAAAGTAATCACGGGTGCTAATTGTTCAATAAATACTATAAACTACTCCAAATTAGTGTAAAAATCAAGGATTGGTCACAAAAAACGTACGATTCACCAAAAACCACGAACGAAAGTTTGTCACGGTCGCAATGCTACCAACGTGATCGAAATTACAAGAATTTATCAATAGAACTTCGTATAAATCCTATTATATTAATTATATGTTTATTGCGTAATAATAAAGCAGAATTTTATACGTTTTAATATGATTGAAATATTTTTTGATAGATTTAATGCAAATTCACATAAAAAAGAAAAAAAATCATATAAAGACACTTATTTGGCTGTTGTAACATAACATTACGTCATAAGTACACTAGATGGCGTTGAACAGTGGAATTAGTACAGTGTAGACAACATTATAAAAATAATGGATGCGTTCAGTTTATTTTTTTGGAATGCGGAAAACAGCATTGAAACTGAATGTGGACCTACGGCCAGGCGGGCAGGAATTTCTTCCATGGTGGACTGGGAGCGATAGAAAAACATTAGAAAGTGCCAGCTGCATCTCCTCTCGGGTATGCTGGCAAAACCAGCTAAGGGATTCGGGGGTTTCAGTGTATTATTTTGTATTTAGATGATGGGCTAACAATTTTATAGGTCGTTGACGCTCTGCCTACCCAAAGCCTACCCTGGTTAAGGGCGTGATTTACATATCACTTTTTACCATTTCGGTTAGGACAAAATGCAGGCTGAAGGGAGATTTTTCCGTGCTTCGGAAGGCACGTTAAGCTGTCATTCCTATCACTGTATTGTTACTCAAACCATGCCGGATTTCCATAGGCGGTTAAAACCTCTAGTTTTTGCTTTCTCAGTAATAGAAAAGGAGAACCAAAATACTCGTACTTAGGAGTGCGTTCAAACTCAGACGACGAAGTAAGAAAAATATACGGTATGAATTTTAGACTACCGGGGTCCGGGACGCACTGAACGTGCACCTTCGCCGCTGTCAGATAAAACTTCACTTCCGGGGTTTCTCTGAACGGGCCGGATAAAACTTCACCTAGTCGAAATTTCGTCTGACATTTTTCACATGGCTAAAATTCGATCAGTTAATTAAACGGCTCTGAACGCACCCCTGTAGTTTGAGCAGATGAGCTTGACTGACCAACTTTTTTCCGTAACTAGGTTTTCTCCTAAACGGTTTTCACTCTTGTAGGTCTTACGTACTGAAGTTATTGATTTCCACCGATGACTTCCACACACAATTAAAATTGCTCTAGTAATATCTTTGTAGACAACCTAAGTGATTGAAGGATAACTCCATGTTTCCGAGGGCATACTTAAGTTTGGTCGTTCTTTTAGAGACTTACAGATTTCGAATATACCTAGGTAGTTACTAAGGTAAGGCAATGAATACAACAATATCCCAGAGATCGGCCCACTGGGCAGGACTAGTTTTTAGTTACTGCCCAAGTGTTTGCGCTACACTCAGGTGCACTCTCTATTCCTTCAATCTCTTATTTTGATGGGGCAGATTGACTGAAACGACCAGAGAAAAATCCGACTATTACATGACCATCCAACAACATGGATCATCTAACTTTTTGGACAATCAGGTGATCAGCCTGCAATGTCCTAACCAAACTAGAAACAACAACACTAAGTCATTGCCCCCGCCGGGAATCGAACTCGGGACCTCCGGGTCGAGAGCTATGGCTCGGATCGCAGTTAAAGATAGATATATCATCAATTTGATTGACATAGGTACCCGTACCTAACTACTAATGTTTATACCAGAAACAAAAAGGGGACCCTACGATTTTAACAGTTAACTTGCTACGTCGTAACAGTTGTAGCACTCCAGTCCAGATCCAGACATAATATTTTTTTTTTAGTTTTGATGATTTTTACTATTATTGTTTGTTTGCTTACCGACTAACATAAACCGCAATAATAGTCTCTGTTCTGTATGTAGAGATTTTAGATTTATCACATTTACATTTAGGTACAGTCAGCAAAGGAGACATCTGGTAGTGCCCGCTCCAAATGGATGAGATAATTTTCGGAACATATTTATGGAATTTCATAAAGTTTTTAAAATATACGAAATTTCATGCAAATTGATACTTAATTACCTGAAATAATCTCATTCGTTTCGAGCGGGTCTGCCCAGCAATCGCCTTTGCACTTATCATCTGTATTTTTGCACGTGTACTTCTGATGATCTGCTATGTGAATCGTATAATTTTATATTGCTGATTAAAGTAAGCTGCACGCTATATATGATTCTTAAGCATTTAATAGTACGGTAGCGCCACGGTGTAAAAAGATGATTAACCAACCATAGCTAATATAACATCGCATTTCATAAATGTATATTTATAGCCATATTAGCCAATCCATCTTGAACGCGGTCGGCAAAAAGTTGACCTATGGGAGCGTCTAGTATCAATTCAATTTTATTATTATTGACGATCACTCACAAATCACTCTTAGTAGTACCCGTAACTCCCGAAGGGATAGATGGAAAACTAGAAGCCTTATTGGAAGGACGTAAGGTGCAAGTCGAGGTGCGAGGGTGTCTAGTAAGCAGTGGGCTACTACGTAGAGCGCGGTGGGAACTGTAGAGGCGAAACTTGTCCGCCAGCTCCGTGGCTCAGTGCAATCCGCGAGGCTATACGGACCACGCGTTTCGTCGGCTTCAACTCGCGTAAACCTTTACGTAAACTTCGCAAACTTTTTCCGAAGCAAAAACAAACTGTTTCCGCGCTTCGCCGCGTGTGTTATCCCGCAAAACCGAACATCGCGCAACAAGCTGTTATTTAAAGAACTGATAAACGCTGAAAAACCGGACGATTCACTGAACTATCATTTGTTTTGATTAAGACACGTTGCGCGCGTTTTGCCGGTCACCTATTGCAGGTATGTTTTGTATAAAACTTGTATATTTTCCTCATTTGTGCAGATAAGCGAGTATAATTTTGTAATCGTGTAAATAGTTAAGTATTTTACGCAATTTTAAGCGCATTGTGCATTGAAGTGCGGGGTTAGGGTAAGGAAATTATACTGCGGTTTTTTACCACAACAATTCGTGTAAACTGCAAGTATTATAAAAATTTTCAATTTGTTTATATAAATCCGTAACTAGTTAAATATTTTTCAAAACAAATTGTACATAAACATGACGCAACGAAAAGTTTAATTATTGGACAGCATGTGTTGTGATGTCACTAACCAAACATAACATATTACGGAAATTCAATACGAATATTGATAGACCTACGCAAAATTACATTTGTTTTTGTTTTGATTATTAACGGTTAAAACAGCTTGTAAAATTGTAACTAAGTATTAGGTACGGTTAGTACGTTAGGTACCTATTAAAAAACTAAAATTAAGTTAAGAAACATAAGTTCATAACCTAAGAATATAAATAAATAAATAGGTAGACAAATACCTTCACACTTTCCGCAAAAAATGTATTGAGATTTTCTCGAACATTCTGTTTTTGCGACTCTGCGTAAAGTTTCAAACTTTTGTTTGCATAGCACCAATCTTTGCCTGTTTTCTTAGTGAAGTGGAATGCTATTGGTTATAAACAATTTTATGATAGCCAGCGTAAACAAACGTATCCTTATTTTATGACTATTATTAGCATATTGCATTTTACTCTTTAGTGTAATTTTATTATTCGTCTAAAATCAAAGTAATCTAAACTAAATACATTCAAAAAGTATAATATCAATTTAAATTTTAGGTACCAAAACTTTTATTCAAAAACCACTTCGAGTTTTAGATACTTTATATTATAATTAACTAAAACTGTACAGATCGTAATCCGGGTTGAGACATAGGCACATTAAAGAGATTGCATAAAATAAAGGTCATTGCTCACTTGCCTCGTAGCAGGCGCGTTGCCGTCGTCGGCAAGGGCACTTCCGAAGTTTACTTTGCCAACAAAAACATTACTATCATTCATATCATATTCATTACACTGTTTCAATGTAAATAATACGAGTTATTTCCCCGGATACACGTCGAGGAGGTTAAATACAAATAATAAAACTTTGTTAAAATAATAAATTAGTTACCTTAGATTTCATTACGTATTTAGTTACATACAGTTCGATCTAATAAAAAAACGTCTTAAAAATCTGCATATTGGTTTAATATTTACAATTGACATAGTTTTAATTAATCTCTACCATAGTCACACACGTACAACAATCAGTGAATACTCGGCTCATAATACCTTTAGGTACACTTTTATTCCAATAAAACCGCGACAGAGTTGAGCAAGAAGCGTAGGAAAGGAACGACAAAGATTGCAACTTGTAAAGGTCATCCGTAGAACGACGTTTGCCGTCGGTCGCAAATTGACTTAGAGACTACCGGTACAAATAAAGTCTAATAATACGGAGAAATATAAAGGGATAGAGATGGAGAAAGACATCATCATCATCTCCCTAGCCTTATCCCGTATCTCACGGGGTCGGCTTCCTAATCTAGGGGATTGAACGAGGGTACTGGTTTTTACACAGAGCGACTGCCATCTGACCTCCGCAACCCAGAAGGGAAACCAGACCCAATCCTAGATTAGGTCAGAGTTTTTAAGCCGCCAATGCTTAGCACTGGCCTCTGATATGGCTTAACGACTAATATCTACGGTATTAAAAGATATTAACCGGGACCAACGGCTTAACGTGCCTTCCGAAGCACGGAAATAGCACCGAATAAACGTACATATGAAATTCGAAAACCGAAAAACACATTGGTACGTGGTGGGGTTCGAACCACGACCCACCGAGAAAGACATATTTTATAGTAAAAGAAGGTCATCCATAGAACGCCGTTTGCCGTCGGCCGCCGGCTGCACGCCGCCGCCGTCGGTCGTCCGCCGCCGCTTGTAACAGTTTGACTTAGTTAGAGGCTACCGGTACAAATAAAGTGTCATAATACGGACTAATATAAAGGAATAGAGATAGAGAAGGATTATTGGTTTTTGATTTCTCTTCCATGCTGGCCTGGGAGCGAGAGAAAAACATAGAATGTGCCAGCTGCATTTCCTCCCAGGTATGCTGTAAAAACTAAGATATCCGAGGGTTTCAGTATTTTGTAATTTGGGCGATGGGCTAACAACCTGTCACTATAGAAATATACCTACAATGCCATCTTAAATAACCCTCAAAACTTTGTCAGACGTGGCGGAGCGACCTTTGAAACGACGTAACGTTTAAAAAAGGTAGTTCACGCTCTGCCTACCCCATTAGGGACGTGATTATATGTATGTATGTATGTTTTTGATTTTTTAAATTATATCCTACTGCCACAAGAAGAGATATTTTTACTTTGGATGTTGTGGTCTTGTGGTGTTAAAGTTATTAGGATATTTTGTGTTTTAATCATACCTACAATTACCAAAAAGTTAATTACAATGAATAAAAGAATACAACCATTATAATGTAAATGTTAAATATTTTAAATATGAAATAAGTTTGATGCAAGTTTACAACAATATATGACTCTAGGTACATTATTTTGTTGAGCACACAGTTTTTCCAAACGAACCAATTTATAGCACTTATTCAGTTTTATGTCATAATATACTTATTTACGTAAAATAAAACGGAATAAAAGTATTTTTTTATTTCTGACAGTCATATATATAAGTATGAGCAAGTTATCGATTACAAATAATATGCTGATATAATATAACTTACTAATATTACATACTTATAAGCACGCCTTTATCCCTAACGGGGTAGGCAGAGCGTAAACGACCTAAACAAAGGTCGTTCCGCCAAGTCTGACAAAGTTTTGGGGGTAATTAAGATAGATTTGTAGGTATGTTGCTGATGTGACAGGTTGTTAGCACATCGCCCAAATTGCAATTGCCTAAACCCTCGGATCCCTTAGCTGGTTTTTACAGCATGTCCGGGAGAAAATGCAGCGGGCATAGTCTCTGTGTTTCCTTCGATCCCAGTCCAGCATGGAAGAAACAGCAAATTAATGATATCAATTTGACTATGCGCTCTGCCGCGCCGTCGGGTACTTTTCTGTAGCGGTCTCAGTAGGTACATAAATTGGTAGATTTGTAAACTGATGTCTTTGTTATACAGCTACACAATATAGATGTGTGTCTATAGCCATGTTGTACAAAGGTCATTGCTTACTACAATGCAAAGCCGGTAACAGAACTATATCCATAACTAGCGACCCGCCCCAGTTTCGCACGGAAATTATCAGTGTTTCTCTACTATATTATGCATGTATTATACATATAAACCTTCCTCTTGAATCACTCTATCCATTAAAAGAAACCGCATCAAAATCCTTTGCGTAGTTTTAAAGATTTATGCATACATAGGGATATAGGGACAGAGAAAGCGACTTTGTTTTATACTATGTAGTAATATACAATAAACATATATTTATTAACGCGAAAGTAACTTTCTGTTTGTTGCTCTTTTACTCCTAAACGGCTAAACGGCTTTTGATAAAATTTGGCAGGATGATAGAAAATAACCTACACACAAACATAGGTTACCTTTACATACATACATAAAATGGCGTCTTTATTGCATTAAAATACAAGAAATGAAGTTTACAAAAAGGTATGCAAGGACAAACCTATCTCTATGAAGAGATCTCTTCCAACTAACCCACTGGCAGTTGAGATAATGAGAAACATTTTAAGGGCAAGACAAATACAATGCATATAAACTAAAAATATACTCTTAATGATATGAAGTAGAACTATTAAACGTAAAAATAATAAATCAATAAGATTAAATCAAACAATACATACATATCTAATACTTATATATCGTATATGTATATACATTATACGTACATGCATAATAGGTTCATAAACTACAATACATAAATACATACATGAAACTTGTTCAGATAAGAAGTGATCTTTTAATCTCTTTTTAAAAACGTAAACAGACAAAGAAACATAGGTCATTCCACCATATCTGACAAAGTTTTGAGGGTTATTTCAGACAGATTTTGTAGGTATATTGCTGTAATGACAGTTTATTAGCCCATTGCCTAAATTGCAATATACATAAACCCTCGGATCCCTTAGCTGGTTTTGTCAGCATGCCCGGAAAGAAATGCAGCTGGCACATTCTATGTTTTTCTCTCGCTCCAAGGCCAGCATGGAAGGAAGAAACATATTTATTAACGCGAAAGTAACTTTCTGTTTGTTGCTCTTTTACCCCTAAACGGCTGAACGGATTTTGATAAAATTTGGCAAGATGATAGATAATAACCTAGACACAAACATAGGTTACCTTTAACTAGAGGTGAATACTTGCGTCTGATTCCCACGGGAAAACTTACTTACGTGCGGGTGAAACCGCAAGCGGAAAGTTAGTCCAGTACCTACCTATAAAAAAGAGGTTAGCCGGTACAACTCAGTTGTCGCGCACTTCCGCCCGAATTAGTCCAGTTGGGGGACCAATAGCCCGACCTAATAATGTAACTACCATAAACTATGGAGAACATTTATGGGCCGTATTTAAAATCAGCTCTCATGAGTGACAGCGAGTTTGAGTTCGTATCAGTAATGTCATTTCAGTACAAACTGGCCAGTCAAATCCATACTTAATATTGCTCTCAAGTTTGAGATCGCTTCATAAATACGAGCCTAAGTATCTTCTCTATACAATAATACAATGCATTAGGTTTGTGGTATCGTAGTACTGAAAACTAAATTTATAACAAAATTACACCTTAAATAGGTCTTCTTCTTTGCGAGTGGATTCTCGAGTCGAACAACGATCCGAAGAACCCTGGTGTCTGAGTTTTCAAACCACCTAGTAGCACACCTATTAGGCCTCGGACGTGGTTTGGTAAATAGGTATTTATGAGTAAAATATACTCTATGTAAAATATTCGTTTTGTACTAAAGGTAATTTGTTTATAAATAGTACTATGTATGTGCTGAGCTATCCCACGTAGGATAAAACCTATAAATGTAACCGTTATAAAGAAAAATAATGATTCGTTTCTCTGGTACAAACGGGTTTTTTTTTTAGATAAACCGAAGTATAACTGGAATTTTACGGTAATTATTTTTCTAATTGTTTCTTTGACTTCATGCGTGTAGGATTTGATTTACCATAGAAAATGATTCTCTTTACGTAAAACATTAATTAGGTTAATACAGAAATTATTAAATTATGTGATAAGACGCATGTTCGAGCCATACCCGAAACGAATTTATTGTTTCTTTTCATTTATATTATATGGGATTTATAAGTATAATTATAATTATTTTATTTTCAATGGAACGTTTAAAACCTAAATTTAGTTGAACTTTAAATACTTAAATTGTAAACAGATTAGGACTTATGCTTCAATATTTAATGACTTTGATACTACTATAATGCTATAATTACAATACTAATCCGGATAATAAATAATCCGTAGAGTAGTTTCCTAATGGTCATCGGTGTACGATTTCGATCGTATGTACAGTTGTAGAATATCTATTACAGTTTTTTAGTAAAATAATTCTAAAGAGAAGGATCTCTTTAGGTATTAGGAAATATTCGTGGAGGGCTCGATAGCAATAGCGTATTACAACTTAACAAAATGTCGACTAAAATTATAGCCATCCCTTTCTGTTCTCTTATGATAGAAAATGACAGGTATAGATTTAAATTAGTTAAGTCGTGATTTTTGCAACTACGCATTGCTACCATCACCAACTTTTTATGAAATGTCAAAAACGGTTTTTTGTATGAAAATTGTGGGTTATGACGTCACTTGCCAGTTAATATTGACTATTAAAATCAATAACTTCTATATTTTTTATCTTGATTATTAAATCTAAGTGTGCATTTTTTTAATGATAAATGAGAGTCAAAGCCATCATTTTAAAGTATAAACGTAGTGATTTTTTTTAGCCACCCAGACAACATGCCTCTTGAATAGAGAATACAGATAGGTACAGT
The DNA here is from genome assembly GCA_949820665.1 of Scrobipalpa costella. Classification (NCBI taxonomy): domain Eukaryota; kingdom Metazoa; phylum Arthropoda; class Insecta; order Lepidoptera; family Gelechiidae; genus Scrobipalpa; species Scrobipalpa costella. Next base: position 7,654,614 of record OX463302.1, read on the forward strand.
ACAACTAACTTTCCTTACTACATATTGGTATCTAACCGCGAATGTATGTATACCGGGTGTAAGGGACAGCGTCCCGCAAACTGATAGGGGTTGCTCAGCAAACGAAACTGAACAACTAACAGCAGGATTTTTTGTCAGAAAGTGAATAAAAAATACCTTCCCATGCAAATTGACAACCACGATCAGATAATTTATATTTCCCTTCCTAAAAAAAAAACCTGGTGATAGTTGTTCAGTGATATTGACTGAACAACCCTTATTAGTTCGCGGGACGCTGTCCCTTACACCCCGTATGTAGAAAGACTTGTTTACCACACCTTTGCACCAGGAAATATACATTACAATGAACTTAGTGCTCTACATAACGAAACGACATATCAATAGAAGATTTATAATTTGTAGGTATAATGTACCTAAATTAGTTATTTTATTGTAGAAGAGAAGTCATATTTACACAAATATTTATTTTAGAAAAGTTATACGTCTGGTAACGAATTTTAGGACAGTTTCACCATATTGATAATTATGGAGTAATTATTTAGTCAGTATCGCCATACGTAAGGGTATCTGATATTTTTAAGTCAAAGATGGGATGACGTAGGCTAGAAAAGGTAGGACAATTAAAAACTCAAAATGCATGTCCATTACAGCCAATCGCCTTAAAATATATACCTCTAAGTACTAGCGTACTATCGCCTCGTCTAAATAACAGAAATACACCTTTGTACCGAGCACCTATTAAATTAAAGTATCTATGCCGAGGATGGAATGCAACTGGTAAGCTCTTTTTTTAAAATCATTTCCAGTCCAATACCAGCACAATGACACAGTTTAAACTGATGGCAGCAATATTGTTATCATTAGCCGCACGCGCACGATCAAAATACGATTTTAGTCAAAACAAAACGACAACACAATTTTATAGGGATCACGTGCGTGAAATTATTGTGACGTGTCACGTGGTTCAAATACGTAGCTACTTTATAGGCATACACATACATACATACATATAATCACGCCTTTATCCCTAATGGGGTAGGCAGAGCGTAAACGACCTAAACAAAGGTCGTTCCGCCACGTCTGACATAGTTTTGAGGGTTATTCCAGATGGATTTGTAAGTATATCGCTGTAGTGATAGGTTGTCAGCCCATCGCCTAAATTGCAATATACTGAAACCCTCAGATCCCTTAGCTGGTTCTTACAGCATGCCCGGGAGGAAATGCAGCTGGCACATTTTATGTTTTTCTCTCGCTCCCAGTCCAGCTTGGAAGTATTAAGTTTATAGGCATTGTGGTATGATATGTTATACCTACGGGGTGTAAGGGAAACCTCCCGCAAACTGATAGGACTTGCTCCTACGAATAACTTATTCCTTATTCGTAGGCTTGCTCAGACAACGAAACTGAACAACAAGCAGCATTTTTTTTTTTCATGAAGTGAAAAAGTATTTTTGCTTTTCCATACAAATTGTCTGATCGAGGTGGTAATTTGTATGGGAAGGTCGTTTTTTTTTTCATCTTTTGAAAGAATTTCCTGGTGAACATTGTTAAGTTTCGTTGACTGAGCAACCCGTATCAGTATGCGGGACGCTGTCCTTTACATCTCGTATATTATGTGATTTTTAAAATTTCTTTTTTACTGAAATACAGAACGTGATTTAATTTTTTTGGGAATGCAACTCGCAGGATGTACATTTTTGCTGTACTTCATCAAATTTATTGGGAGATAGGCCAATGCATGTATGTATAATCAACCCAAAAGCTGTCATGATTTGAATATGAACATCAAAATGCATTTCCCAATTTCCCATAGAGCTTCACAAAAATAGTAACTTTGTAAACTAATAAAAAAAAAATCATGACATTTTCAGTTTGATCAGTAGATTTTTCCCACTAACTTAAATAAATCCAAAATTCATTTCATTTTATAAAAATCGTTCTATGTACGTACTACGTACTCGCTTTAATAATAATTTACTGAAATGGCTATTAAAACCACGTGGCTCAATAAAATAATATTACCCAGTTGTCTTTCGTTTCCAGTTAAGATTTTACGACTTGTTTAATCGGAGAGTTCTTTTATTCCGATTACTCTCGCGCATGAAGTGCTGATATGAAATTCAAATTAAATTATGTTTGGTATTCAAATATTGAATGAACACTAGGATTATCTCGATAAAGGAGAGGGGAAAATTCAAAGTTTTACTATTCTAGAGTTAACAGACACCTATAGTTTTGGATTTTGATATTTAGGCTTATAATTTTAATAATTAGAGAAAATACTTAGTTTAGAATATTTGTTTGTATCTATGCCACAATTTAATCAATAAAAGCTGCTACTGCAATTGAAACCATAAATGAATTTGTGCCCTAAATATAGAGTAGAAATTCATATCATTATTTGTTTAAGATATTCTAATTTAGCTTTGCCTACACTTTTTAAGAAATTAAAATTTAATGGCAATCATCTTATAAAGCAATTTCTGCTCCAATTAATCCATCTAACTCGGTTCAAATATTAATATTTATTGAAATACAATTTCTAAATCTATGGTTAAAGCAAGTTTTTTATCATTCGAAATAAGATGACCTAATAAATGAAACCTGAAATAAGTTTTATGATATGACTTGGTAAGTTTACGTTAACACTGCTTCAAAGAATACAACTATTATGACTTTAATGAATGAACGGAACACCTGCAGAGACAGAACTTACACAAAAGTTTATAGAATAATATACATTCATACATATAATCTCGAACCCGAAAGAGCCCGATGGTATAGTGGATAGGGCCGCTGCCTCCTGAGGTCGTGACTCGAATCCCACCTCGTACCAATGTGTTTTTCGGTTTTCGAATTTCATATGTACGTTTATTCGGCTTTTTTCCGTGCTTCGGAAGGCACGTTAAGTCGTTGGTCCCGGTTAATATCATTTAATACCTTAGATATCAGTCGTTAACCCATACCAGAGGCCAGTGCTAAGCAGTGGCGGCTTGAAAACTCTGACCTGATCTAGGATTGGGTCTGGTTTCCCTTCTGGGTTGCGGAGGTCAGATGGCAGTCGCTCTGTGTAAAAACCAGTACCTTCGGCCAATCCCCTGGATTAGGTAGCCAACCCCGTAAGATACGGGATAAGGCTAGGGAGATGATGACACATAATCTCGACTTTATCCCTAATAGGGTAGGCAGAGCGTAAACTACCTATAAAAAGGCCGGTCCGCCACGTATGACAAAATTTCAAGGGTTATTTAAGATAGATTTGTATAGATAGATAGGTAGGTATATTGCTGTAGTGGCAGGTTGTCAGCCCATCGCCTAAATTGCAATATACTGATACCCTCTGAAACTTTAGCTGGTATTTAAAGCTGGCACATTCCATTTTCTCTCGCTCCCAGTCTAGCATGGAAGAATAATGAAAGTAATAATTATTATATTATGCGATCTTTTACTACCGGAACGCAAAGTTGCATTTGGCTCAAAGATAGCTGAAAAACATTTAGGGAAGGGATAAATATTTTTTCCCATATGTAACCGTGACCTACCTGATTCACAATCACGGTCAAATTATAATTATATAATGATTAGGTATATTACAATAGGCGAAAGACGTGACATCTAGAGTGATCACGTACTCAACACAGTATTATGCAGAAAGGCTGGGCTACGTTGATTTGACCTCTATAATACATACATACATATAATCACGCCTTTATCCCTAATGGGGTAGGCAGAGCGCAAACGGCCCAAACAAAGGTCGTCCCGCCACGTCTGACAAAGTTTTGAGGGTTATTTAAGATAGAATTTTAGGTATATTGCTGTAGTGACAGGTTGTCAGCCCATCGCCTAAATTACAATATACTGCAACCCTCGGATCCCTTAGCTGGATTTTACAGCATGCCCGGGAGGAAATGCAGCTGGCACATTCTATGTTTTTCTCTCGCTCCCAGACCAGCATGGAAGTAAGTAAGTACCTCTATAATAGGTATTAAAAATATGTTATACATACATATAGTCACAATGGGTAGAACGTAAACGACCTAAACGACCGCCACGTCTGAAAAAGTTTTGTGGCTTATTTAAGATAGATTTGTAAAAAATGTGTTACCTTCATCAATATCAATACAGCCAGATAAAGGATTTAGCATGTGTCTTAGGACACTTTGTATTCAGTCTGCACTGGGTTGCTAATAATCAACAAGAGCGGTGGAATTCTAGCGGTTGTATCTTTGCTTAAAAAAGAGATATTATTATAAAAACAGATTGCTTGAGCAATTTTTTTAACGGAAATGTGCTAAGTGTTAGTTCTTTCAGATAACGGTAAAGCGAATCTTGTAAACATAACTTTCGGGGGGTTTATGAGTTTTGTGTGCTTATGTTATGCTGGCTTCAGACATTAGCTTATATCCAATGAATTACAAAGATACAGGATATATTAATGTAACAACTCAATGAAGCAGTAAAAATAATAGCGGTATAAATCCACTTTGTTAGAGCGCATGCCATTGCGCAATGCGCGCAGACACAATACGCGGAGTTGTGCGCATAAACAGCGCGCATAATGCGCCAAGTAACATGTTTACAAAATCTGCGCATACCCACTCGCATTTTCACGATTGTTCGATTGTTCCAATATTCGGAATTTTCGTTCTTGAGGCGTGTTATCGCATTTCCTGTAAAATATTCGCTTTATCAGTTAGTTTACGTTTTCGTAGCATGAGTTTCTGTGATTTGAAGCCTCGGTTAAGTACAAGCAGGGTGAAATTGGCATGTTTTATGGCTTTGGTTTTATGCAGTAAAGTAAACTTTACAATGTAACTACATACTCTAAAATATACCTATATTCAATCATCCTACATTAGTTGTTTAACATAATGTAATAGTGAAAGGACTTTATAAACTTAACGTGTTAAATGTGCTGAGATCATTCATAAAATCACCACCAACAGCCGTTATAATATTAATGTTTCCGAACAAATAAATAATGTTTTGTCTATGGTGGCAACTGGCAACACCATGCTCCTTAGACTGTGGTCTGTTTTTGAGAATTGTTCGCGCTCCGGTGTTATTTTTAGTAATTTTGTAAAAGTGCTTCAAGTATACAATAAACTCAGTGCAAACTGTTTTCAGCTGGTGTCTTATAACACCACCGAACCCAAGTCAACAGTTATCTACTTGATTTTTTTATCAATTCTTCTTCTTCTTTTCGATTCGAGGCAATCTCAATTTAAATTAAATATTAAACCATGTAAAATTAAATTGAGTTATACCTAGTAGAAGAAATAATTGTAAATACATAACTGTACACATGCCTACTTATACTATACTTGCTCTACCAGTTCCTAAAAACATGTCTTAAGCGTACTTTGTTCACCTTTTATAATTTTACACGCATCATCACCATACTGAATAAAAAGCTACATTGTACAACCAGACCCTTGTTTTTTAAGCGTGATGCAACCGTACTTGTGCTGACTATAATGCGTATTACATAGTCTTGCAGGTGTTTTAGTGATGTAAACTAAAAATTGATTAATTTGTTGCTCTACTTGAAATTTAATTAAAACTCCAAAATACAACTGGTTTTAATTTTTCCCTTAATTAAATAATAGTATTGTAGTTTTGTGGAGTGTCAACATTACTTCTTATGTCAGAACCAAGAACGCTCTATGAGAGTTAATTAGATATTGATTCGATCTTTTAACTTTTTAAATATATGTATATTAATTGTAAAAGTATTATGTATATTAATTGTATGTATATATGTATATTAATTAAATTATATTTAATATCTACTTAAATAGCCAAATAGATAAATAATATTTCCAACAGGAAGCTCATACTCCCATTTTTTAGCCTACCGACTTAATATTACACCCCAATCAAAATGTTTGAGTAGTTTTTCTCCACATTACATTACAAACGTCCACAACATAGTTTTTATTTCACAACAACTGGACTGGACGGTCAATTTCCTCATCGTTTACTTGATTCTAATGACACACTGCGATCATACAACTTGCCTTTTCATGTTCTACTTCATACAAAATTGTCTTGTCTGACGTGGTTAGCTATTAGAAATGACGTGCTACTTATCCTCTGCTATTAGGGTTCAAATTGGTGCCTATAGTAGCTTATTAAACCCAGTATCGAGTGTCATGGACCATGGTTTTCAGAGTAAGATTAAGTGCTAATTATCTCGTCCAGTCCGACTAAATAACATATTAAATGTAATGCGGTCGTTCAAAGACTAGTTTTGCTCTGTTTAAGACTAAAAATATTTCATGGAATATTTTGAGTAAATAAAGTAATTTGGAATTTTTCACGTTGCTGCCTGCAAATGAAGGATACTAAAATACTAAGCCACACATGTCATTTAATACGTACACGTGCCATGTTTGAAATCACATCCGTCTTTATACTTTTACTAGCGACCCGCCCCGGCTTCGCACGGAAATTATCAGTGTTTCTCTACTATAATATGCATGTTTTATACATATAAACCTTCCTCTTGAATCACTCTATCCATTAAAAGAAACCGCATCAAATTCCGTTGCGTAGTTTTAAAGATTTATGCATACATAGGGATATAGGGACAGGGAAAACGACTTTGTTTTATACTATGTATTGATGATTTGACTTTAAAAATGTGTCAAATAAAGCAAACCTACGAACAGACTGATGGTATATGGGGTCACTTCTGGTTTAGAGGACACCATTATATTTACATAAATATTGCAATACTTATATATGCATTACAAAAGCATTGCCATTTAAGTAGGAATAATTTTAGGTTTTGTTAAAATAACCTACCTAGGTTAATTAGAAAACATTAAAATGGGAGAGAAATGATATCAGATAGCTTATTAACAATCATCATCATGTCCTTTGCCTTATATCGTATCTCACGGGGTTGGTTACCTAATGTAGGGGATTGAACGAGGGTAGGTACTAGTTTTTACACAGAGCGATTGCCATCTGACCTCCGCAACCCAAAAGCGAAACCAGACCCAATCGTAGGTTGGGCTTTTGCCAGGTTAGTTGTCAAAGTTAGCTGTTCAAGCCGCCAAAGCTAAGCCATAGCTAAGCAATGGCCTCTGACATGGCTTAACGACTAATATCGAAGATATTATCTTTCCGAAGCACGGAAACGCTAGAGTTGCTATACCACTACCGATCACCCACCCATGACCTGACCACGGCGATTGTTGCTTGGATACTCTTAAGCACTACCCATTTGACCAACGAGCGCTTCAAGATAGCTTATTAATCATTCTTTATAAATTCTACACTCTTCTAAACTTGCGTGAGATCCTCCGAAGCCACATTCAACACATTTTATGAAGTTTATATAATATTATAGTTGTCAAGGTGAACTATGACAGAAAGTTGAACCGTTATTGCAACCTGCATGCAAATGTACCTACTGATTGTATTGAAGATGGTGTTGAAACTAAGTATCAATTTCTTATCTTGATTTCTTATTTTATATTCTTATTATTTATCAATAGGCGAGAAGCCACAGATTGATATACTCATATATTAACCGATGTGTATTATTTGGCATTTAAGTATTTATTTTTAATAATATGTAAAATTTAACTGTAACTACTAATTAGCAGAAAAATATTGCAATCCTTCTTACACAATAATATCGATCTATTTCATGAAAACAAATGCCGGCAAAGATGAAAAACAAAACCTGCCTAAATATTATTTAATTGACGCAACCGCTTAATCGAGTTATTGCATTTTCTCCGTTATACAATAGCGCATAGCGGCGTAAAAAAAAGAAAGGAAAAAAACGAAATTCGACCGAATTCGACATAGTTGTGGACACGGTCTAATGACTATTCGGTAGTAGTAGTTATACATCTAATAGTAAATAAACTAGTTTTTACAACGATTAAATACAGTAAAGATTTTTTGTATTGGTGGATATACATACATACATACATAAATCACGCCTTTATCCCTTACGGGGTAGGCAGAGCGTTTAACGCCTCGTAAAAGGCGCTTTCGCCACGTCTGACAAAAATTAAGGGGACTATTTTAGATTGTAATATGTATTGCTTTAGTGACAGGTTGTCAGCCCATCGCCTAAATTACAATACAATGTAACCCTCGAGTCCCTTTTGCTGACTTTAACAGCATGCCCGGGAGGAAGGGCAGCTGGAACATTCTATGTTTTTCTATCTCTCCCAGTCCAGCATGGAAGAAATTGGTGGATATAGGCCTCTTCATAAGCACGACAAGCATTGCGGTTCCGTGCCAATCGCATCCAGCACTTTCCTGCCACTTTGGCGATGTCATCGACCCAAAACGGGTAGGTTCTCTTACGACTTTTCGACGACCCAACTAAGGTCCTAGCCACTCAGAAACCTTAAGGGGCCATCTGTAAAGCATGTAAGTTGGTCTAGATTTTTGTTATGGCTATTTAGTTTTGACTGGACCATCACTGATAATGAGGCGACGATAGAGTGGGATCATGCAGAGCTTTGAAAGACACTGGCTTTCCCAAATAATGGTGATGTCATAGCAAGTATTTTGTGCAATATTTGAAAGTAAGTATAACATGTTTGTAGAATAACTTTGTTAATACACGAGAATTGTTAAACGCCTCATATTATTTTGTAGAGCTGGCAAAGAATATGTTCTCGTATTTATGTTAATGGATGGTTCATATCTACGTATTTATATTTATTATTTGCTTTGAATAAGTAAACAGTCAAGTCAACCTAGTTAGTCATGTGTTGCAAGAATTAGAATCAGAGTTACATACATATGGGGTAGGCAGAACGTAAACGACCTAAACAAAGATCGTTCGCCACGGCTGACAAAGTTTTGAGGGTTATTTAGGATAGATTGTAGGTATATTGCTGAAGTGACAGGTTGTCAGCCCAACGCTTAAATTAGAATATGCAGAAACCCTCGGATCCCTTTGCTGGTTTTTACAGCATGCCCATTGCCCAGTTCAGTATGGAATCAGAGTTGCAGTTAGATTATTTTTATAGGAATTAACGACACAAATAATCAAAACAATACTACCTAGTATTTCTGTATAGTATTTTTGTTTGTCATCACTTATAACCCACTAATACATAGAAATAACCTGAACTAATTGCGTTTTATTGGAGAAAACGAGCACATATTTCTGGTTATAAACGTCTATTTACTTGATACTCTGGATAAAAAGTATGTATTATAATACCTATAAGTATGTTATTGATATGACAATATTGCGTGCAATTCACGTTATGATCGTTTTTATTTCCGTGCATTAAAACAGTGATACAAGTAGGGTAAAAGAAAGGTTTCCTGACAATTGGAGAATCGGTAGTCCGCTAACATCCGTCATATCCATACATACATACATACATAAAATCACGCCTTTATCTCATATCCGCTCATATTTAATTCATTAAGGTGATGATACTAGCCAATTGCCCCCCAATATTATAAAAACATAGTTCACTAAAAACGCAGTGAATCGAAAAACCGGTCCAAAAGAATCAAGTTGTAGTAAATAAGATAATTTAGATCCTTAGAAATAAGCGATTTATAGCTCGTTGTAGTAACGGGAAGAAAAATTGTGAATAACGGCCACCAACGGCCATTTTTCTTCCTGTTACTACAGCGAGCTATAAATCGCTAATTTATACCTACATTCATACATATAATCACGCCTCCATCCCTAATGGGTAGGCAGAGCGCAAACGACCCAAACGACGGTCGCTTCGCCACGTCTGACAAAGTTTTAAGGGTTATTTAAGATGGATTTGTACGTATATTGCTGTAGAGACAGGTTGCCAGCCCATCGCCTAAATTGCAAAAAAATACTAATTTATAAGGTTTTAAATTATCTTTATTACTACAACTTGATTCTGTGGGACCAGTTTTTTGGTTCACTGCGTTTTTAGTGAATTATGATTTTGTACTAATGGGGGCGCCACTTGGCTAGTATCGTAACTTTAAGTCGAAGTGTGTCAATTTCTTGTGGTAGTGAGTATTAAGAATCTAGTCAGTCCATATAATATTTTCCTCGATTTGCCTCAATCTAACATTTTAATTACCAATTTAGAAATAGAAACCGCGATCACTACATCTACAGTTCAATCAGTAGAAATTAACCAGGCATTGTGCATATCGAATCATTCAATCATTGGTACAGTAATGAAAATGAATTCGATGTAGTCTTATCGCAGTATGCGCGAGCGCATTACTGCCCAAATGTTGCTATTAACATTGACAACTATGGGCACATGACGACATATATTATTTATGTATTTTCCAAGCTGGACTGGGAGCCAGAGAAAAACATAGAATGTGCCAGGTACATTTCCTCCCGGCCATGCTGAAAAAACCAGCTAAGGGATTCGAGGGTTTCTGTATATTGCTATAGTGACAACCTGTCACTATAGCAATATACCTACAAATCTATCTTATAACCCTCAAAACTTTGTCAGACGTGGCGGAACAATCTTTTATGAGGCCGTTTGCTCTCTGCCTACCCCATTAGAGATAAAGGCGTCATTATATGTATATATATATATGTATTATTTATGTATGAAGAAAAATTTACAGAAAATAAATCGGGTATAATACCGACCCACATTGCTTCAGCTATAAATATATTTAATGAGATAAATATTACCTTAAAAACTAATATTTTTAGCTGTTAACTTTGAAACTCGAACCACAACTCAAAAATCTCATTAATTATATACATACATATAATCACGCCTTTATCCCTAATGGGGTAGGCAGAGCGTAAACGACCTAAAAAAGGTCGTTCCGCCACGTCTGACAACGTTTTGAGGGTTATTTTAAGCTAGATTTGTAGGTATATTGCTGTAGTAAAATCTTGTCAGCCCATCGCCTAAATTACAATATACACTGAAACCCTCGGATGCCTTAGCTGCTTTTTACAGCATGCCCGGGAGGAAATGCAGCTGGCACATTCTATGATTTTCTCTCGCTCCCAGGCCAGCATGGAAGAAATCTCATTAATTGACAAGATTATTTCAACTCTGGTTCTTCTGTCTACCGTTTTCATGGTGTAATGCTGGGGCCGCTTTCCGGCTTCATCTACTCTACTTTGCTCGGTCTTTTGCATCCACAGTGCAAGCTGGTTCTCTTCCATGAGATCAATGTAACTTAAAATTGGGTATACTTATAATTTATGCTTTTTGCTTATTATCTGTCTATGTTATGTTTTTGTCCAGCTGCATGAGATTATCTACTTTTTGTACACAAAAAGAATTGAATCAACGATAGAAAATTGTACAGTCTACATTTGTATGATGATACCCAGTGTATCTACTTCTGCGTCATTATTCTATTAACTTACTTACCCACCTTCCCAGTAGCTTTCAATTGCAGGGTCTGTGGAAAACGATCACCTATTAAAACATCATAGAATTACCGCTTGTAGAGAATGTGCCCTGACGCCGTGGGAACTCGTCTATTGAGGATTACCATTAAGTGAGGAGTTACTGGGTGAAAAGGCAACCAGTAGCTGCGGGAAGTAAGTGGTTGAATGTTTGATTATTCATTCATTATTGTTTCTTATATCTCGTACAGTTAATTTTAAAATTATTGTGCTCTACGTGCTTAACTTGTTGACAAAATATAGGACTATAGTCCTTCCAATATATTATGATGATTGCTGACTGCTCATACACGTTGTATGTAAAAGTTGTTATTTTATAAAAGCTGTCATCATATAACGAACGTTGTGGTGTGAAAGAGGATATAGTGACAGGTATAGAAAAAGGAATGCTGAAGTGGTTTGGTCATGTTGAGAGGATGGATGAAAAGAGATTAACTAAACAGATATACATGGCGAGTGTGAGTGTGAACGTTGGAAGGGGAAGACCTCAGCGAACGTACCGCGATCAAATCGGGGACGTTCGGGGACGTTCTAGGGAAAGGTCAGGTCAGGAGTACCCTAAACCGACGAGCGTGCATGAAAAGATTGATGAATGTAGATGAAGCGAAAGAAGTATGCAAGGATCGTAGCAAATGGAAGGATGTGATCTCTGCCTACCCCTCCGGGAAAGAGGCGTGACGTTATGTATGTATGTATGTATGTCATCATATAACGGAAAGACTATAATAGCCAAGAGGAGATATTAGGTCACGCTACTAACTAGAAATATTATGAGTACAGACCTAAGTAGAATCAAAGTATGAATGAATCAAAGGTACCTAGCCAACGTCATAACTATCAAACAAGCATCTATAAATAATAATCTTTTTGCTTGTCTTGTCTATCATTCAATCTCTCGACTCTTGCTCACTTCTCACGGGTGTGACGAAACGCATTAACTATCGTGAAACAAGATGCGAAACTTTTTATCCGCCATGTTTTGTCTCCAGTAGTGGTGAACAATGTGTTACATAATACTACAGATAATAAAAACATTGTTTTGTATAAATACTGGTATATTGTGTTGCATTTTGTTGGTTGACCTCAATAGCAAATAGCCTTGACTTTGAGAACATTGTTCACATCTCTCATGCTCGGTGAGTATTTGTAAACCCATTCATGAAATTTGAAACAAGAACTATACTTTTTTTTCTTACTTTAAGTAAAACTAAAAGACCGGGCCGGCCACGAGGCGCTCAGTTGAGGCCACATCAACTGGTCTCAGTTTGGAAGATCTAGAAGTGTCCCCCCTATCTAAAATTATAGTACATTACCTTGTAACCAAGGGTTGCTATACATCAATAAGCATACGAGGAAGTTCTTCGTCTTAGCGTGTCTATGGAACACGAGAAATAACATCATAGGGGCCCAGATTTCAGCGAATTGTATTGCGGAGAAGCTGCCGTCCATTAAAACTGCTGGCGTATAGGCGTTGGGGCACGCCGGGCACGATGTCAAGTGTGCCATGGTTTGCACTGCACCTAAAATCCCCACCTGACCATTTTTCCCTTACTTCTGCCCACCTGAGTCCGAAGCCTGTTTAAGGATTTCCAGATCGGCCAGGGTTGTACGATGAAGATACGGCGCATAATCGAAAACCGTGGAAATCCCTTCCTCTATCCCTTCCTTGATAACAGTACTTCATCATCATCATCGTCATCAAAACATAATGTTATTGATTTGATTTACCTTTGTAGTACCTAAATCTTGTCTAAAATTATTGCCGTACATACTTAAAGTCTATAACAGTCAGAGGGGTCACTAAGAGACAATTGATTCGTCGAGACGCGACAAATGTCCCGCTGTCCGACAAAATAACGAATTCTGAAATATTTAATATCTAGACATTAACATAAAGGGGTCAGCGGAATAATTTAACCGTGTTTTCGTATCCGATACAGAAGTTCGTCATACTTAGTTCAAAGAACTGAATTTATCTTGAGCCTAAATAATATAATAGTTATACTTAGATGAGATAATAGAAATCGGAAGTTCTTCGTATTAAGTGATTGCCCGATTTTTCAAAGACTTTCATCCATCTATAAATAGGGGCATACCATCCATATTTCATCCATGCTGGCCTGGGAGCGAGAGAAAAACATAGAATGTACCAACTGCATTTCCTCCCGGGCATGCTGGAAAAACCAGCTAAGAGGTCCGAGGGTTCCAGCATGTTGTAAATTAGGCGATGGGCTGACAACCTGTTGCTACAGCAATATACCTACAAATCTATCTTAAATAACCCTCAAAACGTTGTCAGACGTGGCGAAACGACCATTGTTTAGGTCGTTTACGCTCTACCTACCCCATTAGGGATAAAGGTGTGATTATATGTATGTATGAGTATTATTACGACAAACGTTCCGCGCGGTTCTTTCCGTAGGTGTGTTTTGGCGCTTGACCTTCTCTCCATTCATTCGCCTAAATTATTGTTTTAATTGCGTAGGCTGTTTGTTTGTATACATACAGTTTTAGTTTATCTAGCTGAAACGTTCTAGATTTTGTAACAGAAAGGATATACCTACAGATCCATATCATATTGGTAACCTTATCAGAGACAAGATCTGGTTATATTTTTTTATTGCTAGCGCAGGGAAACCAGAGGTATTAATGAAATTAAAATTAGTAATAGTCCTCCCACCGATTTTTCGGTGATTGCGGCCAATATCCCAGAGATCGGCCAACTGCGCAGCACTAGTTTTTAGTGCCCAAGTGTGTGCGCTACACACAGGTGCACTCTCTATTCCTTCAATCTCTTATTCTGAAGGGACAGACTGACCACCAGAGAGAAATCAGGCGCAAGACCGACTATTAATTTACATGCTCATCCGACAGCATGGATAATCTTACTTTTCGGAAAATCAGGTGATCAGTCTGCAATGACCTAACCAAACTAGAAACAACAACACAAAGTCATTGTCCCCCGCCGGGGACCATGGCTCAGACCGCTAGACCACGGAGGTATAACTTAAAATTACGGCAAATGCTATAGGGTTAACTACCCCTGTGATCTAGTACTTAGTATGATCAGGATGCTTTGAAAGGGTATGTAAGGTCTGATTTGCTAGTTTAATTGCAGACTAATCTAACACTACATTATTTACAATTGAATGGACAGATACTGCACTTTACTGCGCGCACGCATGTCCGCATAATGTGATATTCGTCGCATGTTGTTTTGCTCAAGCTAGAGATATGTATGACACAACAAGAGATAAAAGGATACTAGATATGTGATACAAAATAGACTGCACGTACAGACATACATACCTACATAAAAACACGCCTTTATCCCTAATGGTATAAGTATTACGTATATTGCTATGGTGATGGGTTGTCAGCCCATCACTCAATTGCAATACACTGAAACTCTCGAAGCCCTGTTTTTACAGCAGGCCCGGGAGGAGAGGCAGCAGCTGGCACATTCTATGTTTTTCTATCACTCCCAGTTCAGCATGGAAGTAATGAAAAGAATTTCTGCGACGGCGCTAAACTTATTGAGATCTAAAAGGAACTACTTGTTCCAGGTTTAATTGCATTGAATTGAATTGAACACGCTGCAACTGCCAACTACCGCAACAGGTAGGTATACCCGAAAAACTATTCGATGATCACTGTGATTAAAGCTACACTTAAGAACATGAACTCTACGTCGTTCGGCGCATCCCTTTGTCAGTACGCGCGCAATAATGCAAAAAACATTGACAGCGTGTTGAGCGCAACCTTGCGCGCAGTAAGTGCCTGTGCCTGTGTGTTGCTGCACTAAGGACAACAAAAGAAAATTGCATCTGTCACAACGATCATCAGTTTCAGTTTCGTGTTTACCTACTTATTCCATTATTATTATCATTATATGTATTTCTTTATTTTGCTCTTCTGGCGAAGGTAGTCTCTCATCTAACGGGCCTTAGCCAAGTGCGATGGGGTCTGTGTTTAGAGTTGATGTTATAGATGATGTAAGAAATTCACGGGTAATACGACAGGTGTTTAGTATAGTTGATTTTTGTAGAGTATTAATCAGTTGGGTGGGGATTATTATTATTATTTCGTTCTTTCTTTTTTCGCGGCTATCGCCAGTTTGCCGATGTACACGTGCCTAAGCCAAGTGTATTTCAGGAATTATGTTTATACTAAGGTCCAGGAGCCGTATTTTTGAACCGCTCGAATCAAATTCGCATACGAAAGACCAACAATCGCATGGCAAATTGTATGAAAATCGTATGCGAAAGTTTCTCTTTCGTATGCGTATTGGAGTTCGAGCGGTTCAAAAATACGACTTCAGAATCGGGTCAGTAGGTTATTATTATTATTAGCCTATATTGTCCCACTGCTGGGCAAAGGCCTCCCCATGCTTATACGATACGATTAATAAATAAAGAATTTTACCGGATTGGTTAGGACTGTGTAACTCGGTTGGTAGATTGATGGAACGGGTTCAAAAGGTGGTACAAATACTGTCAAAGAGTAAATATTAGGGTTTCTGAATCGAAAATAGAGACGAGAAATACGTCATCAACAATCAATACTCAAATAGCTTGATGCTTGATGTTTGGAAAACAGACTATTTTATAGCTGTATCTAAGATTGGAACTATGTGGGTGTAAACTCGGTAAACATTAACGCTTTATTTGTTTTTGCACTATCAAATCAAGGTACTTTTCGAATTTGGCTACACTGTTATTGATATTAGTGGTAACGAAATAGTGATCAAAATCTAATGGCATAATTATCCCAAATATATTTTCTCTTAAAAAGTTGCATTGTTTAAGAAAAACATAACAAGAGTAGATAATAGTTAATTTTGTAATGATTATGTCTATTGGCGTGCAATGTTTCGACAAGCTGCCAATACCTACGCTTTTTGTTACTACCGCACTACTGTTTTGTTTACGCCACTCCAGGAGCCGATTTTTGAATCACTCGAACTCCAATGCGTTTACGAAAGAGTGACTTTCTCGTGCAATTTTCATACAATTTGCCATTCGAATATTAGTTTTTCGTATGCGAATGCGATTCGAGGGATTCAAAAGTACGGCTCCAGTTCTTCTGTCGGAATGTAGTCTTAAGGCTTAGACACACTGCTTTGCGAATTGCCACCTTTTCAAAACTGTGTAGATATTAATATTCAGATAAATGGTGTCTCAGTTTTGTCCTGATTAATATATCTCCAGCTTTGGTTTTGGTACTTCTAAAAAACAGATCAACTTTATCGAAATTATCGACAGTAAGTCTACTGGTGCGTTATAAGTATTATGTTCAAAACTTAAACAAAATGTCAGTAAAATAGAGAGAGAGAGAGAGAATTCAACATTCGCCCTTTTGGTTTGGCGTGCAGTCACGCAAAACACACGTCACGACTTCACGACTTGATTATGTGTGATACAGCCTTAACTAAATAGTAAGTTGGTCAAGTGAAGTGCTGGGTAATTGTGGAGCGAAGCACAAAAGGCCTCGAAGGGCTTTGTAGAGCAATGGCTGGAATAAATTTCCTCTTCGTGACAAGTGTTACGTGTTCAATGTTGTGTAAACATAACCAATGACGGACTAATGTTCAAATTGTGATGCGTTTCAATAGTGTCACAGTCATGTTATGTTAAGTGTAGAAGATTTTCCGAAGAACTGAAATATGTTGTAGGAAAATATGATTTGATTGATAAGAAGTTCAATTTAACATCTCTCGATAGAAAGTTGTAGGGACAAATGTACTTAATTCCCCATAGCTACGGTTTGCCTTGTAGAAATTGCTGCTATAACAATAAGGCCGCCTATATCGTACTGTAACGTTTGTTAATTTTTATTTCTGTTCTATGTGTTTCTTTGAGCAATACAGTATTTTGTATTGTAATGTATTGTTTTTCTGGCTTATTATTTTTCCTAGCTATTTATATCATAACTATCATATGACCTACCTTTCTTAGTCTATAAAAGGTTGGCAAGTTAATGGGCGTAAATAAAATAATATATCTTACTACAAAACCTATATAACATGATAAGCAAAACTGTTCAGAATATTGTAGCATGTTTTCTGCTACGCTTTTCCCCTTTGACGAGCCAACTTATAAATAATGTAAAAGAAAATTGAATGTCGTTTTACCCGTGACCTAGCATTGAGTATAATGCGCCGAGTACATTATGCGAAACCATAGTAAACAGTACTACGAGTGTTAATGAGATTCTGACACTAATGGCGCGTGCAACTCGACGGCTATACATACATAATAGGCCTGATTTGATTGTTCTTAAAAGTGTTTTGTACAAACGATGCTATATATATTTCTAAATAAAGTGAGGTAGGCAGAGCGTAAACGACCTAAACACAGGTCGGTCCGCCACGTCTGACAAAGTTTTGAGGGTTATTTAAGATAGATTTGTAGGTATATTGCTGTAGTGACAGGTTGTTAGCCCATCGCCTCAATTACAATATACTGAAACCCTCAGATCCCTTAGCTGGTTTTTACAGCATCCCCGGGAGCAAATGCAGGTGGCACATCCTATGTTTTACTCTCGTTCCCACGCCAGCATGGAAGATATGACGATATTTATATCTATAACGTTAAAATAACTATAACGTTAAAAGAAATGAGAGGCCAACAATGATAGTACTGATCGGTAGCATATTTAGTAGTATGATAAAAAGGCCTTTTAAAAGTCGTAGATACCAATCTATAAAACCACGAATAAAATAATTTTCGTACAAATTTTAATTACAAAAGGATTAAATATTATCTAGAAAATGATTTATGCTTTTCATCGGCTTAAAATAATAAATCAATTCTAAGTACGGCGTTTCTTAAGTGAAGTCAAGTTTAACGAATAGAAAAACGTTAAGCGCATTTTACAGTACGTCACAAAAGATACAGGAAAATATTTTAAGGGCTGTAATTATTAATCACCTCTCATGAGTGACAGCGAGTTTGAGCGAATTTCAGTACAAACTGGCCTGTCAAAATTATACTTAATATTTGATATCGCTTCATAAATACGAGCCTTAAAAAATGCGTCGTCAATATTTACGTTTACTTTCGAAGCTTCTTCTTATTGCCTTGAAGAGACCCAGATAAAAGTATTGCAAAATGGCGGAGTTCCTTAGCGGTTGCATTGCGAAAGATGAGGCCCGCGTGCTGCGCTTTAGTCCCAATACGAACACGATTATGCAGATGGGATCCTGCTGCACTGTACCGGATTCTTACTGCTTCCGAAGACGACAGATTGCTGTACATTTCTGCCTTAGTTTCTTGCATCAAATAGGTATGTTAAATAGATACGGCATTGGATACACGCCTTGTTTTAGATTCAATGTACTTATATAGAGTTCGATTCCAAACATTCTAAACATTACAAATAAATATTTAGTAACCGTTAAAATGCAGGCACCGCCATTTTAATGAAACGGGTTGTTTAGTTGCTATAAAACAAAGCTCTACCATGCTCGACTGATAGCTTTTTGCTGTATAAATTATTATTACCCTAGGTTAATAAAACATGCAATTTAAACTACTACGGTTGAGTTCACGATCGACTTGAAGCTGACATTTGGCTGCAATGATCAACGGCTCAACCTTCGTAAAGTTCAGCTGCCTTGGTACTCCAGGTGCAAAATATGGCCGACCTTACTAAACAATGTGAGGCATTTCCCTTTACATTGTACTTAAAGTGTGAGCAAAGTCAAATTACTTTTATGAAACGCAAATTCTCTACATTACGCAAAAAACAGCATATTTTGATATGTTTATATTCGTGGGAACAGGACACTTTGGCCCTTATTTTTTAGATGTAATGTATTTGTCCGAACTGTTCAGATAAATGTTGTACATGGTCCAATATTTTTACAGAATATATAATTTAGCGAGATATAATCCTTATATTTGTACAAACCGGTGAACTTGACTCATAATTTATTTTATAGTGTGGACTGGTTAAGTGAGTCACTATATAAAGTAAAAATACCTGTTTACCTAACCGGTCCAGTGTGTCACGACACGACGTAGTTAACAATTATTTACGTGACTTTAAAAATAAATGCGAGGCCCAATCTTTGAACTCTCATACTGTAACAAGCAACTTTAACACGTACACTAGTATGTTTGTTATTTTTCTCAAAATCTACTTATTTTTTTTCTATCGACTTTCTTTTCTTCATTGTTCACCAAACTCATAACCCGAAATTGATGACCATAATGACAAATCTGTCGGTTGGTTGGTCAACAATGCGATTGCGTGGTTATTACGTACATAGTAGGCCCACTGCCGATCGGTACCGGCTAGAGAAACGCGAATTAATCCAGTCAGCAGGGCGTGTCGCGGTCAAATCATAGCTTGAAGCCCGAAAACTGTAATATTTCGTTGTCAAACGTACTATGTGGAGCTGGAGTAGAATAGCAACTGCCACATCTTTCCACGGGTGTCGTTCCTAAGGTGAATTAGGTATATAAATTAAGGGATTGGGCAACAGTGTTCCCTGTGAATATATTTTATCTAGCACCGACCTCTTCAACGCGCCTCCCATGCCTACTCAAGGTACGGCAAATACCCCCGATGATGCCAGGGGGCTAATAATATTAACAACACTTCTAGAAGTATTAACAAATTGGAGAAATACCTACAAAACTTCAAAAAGACAAGCAAATCGTGAACAGTCGGATACAGGCACTATCAGTTGCTACAACTGCCTGCCTAAATATAATAATAATAAATACTTCTAGCCTTCTATCATCGGGGGGTGCAAATACCATACCCACTGAGCATGGCAGTATCAAATTTTTTTATCTCTGATATTTTGAGCAAGTACCTGTTTTTATTAGTATTTCTTCAAAATGCAAAGAAAGAAGCTTTTATACAATAATTTTAGATTATAGATCTTTGTCCGTAATAAATAGGTAAGTTTTCCTTTCCAAAACGGTTGGCAATGGCGAATAGCGTGTAATCCCAATTAGCCGATTAGAAGCGGTCGCCTTGAGTCGCTCCGATGGCACGGTGACCAATCATAGGTAGCTAGGGCTGCTAGACTACCGACAGGTGCTCTTAAATGCAATGAAGTTTCCTTGTTCGCAGTTAATACTAAAGTACAACCACAGCTCGGACATTTCTAACTATCATGTCATTTTGGTCACACATCGACAGACGGCATGTTGCACTTGGCATGTGTTTGTGTGCGTGTTATAAGGGTTGACAAAATAGATTAGGTTGCATATTTTGTATGAATTTACCGTCTCTCATCATTAAGGAATATAAAAAAGTTTCTATTGCAGTTATATCTTGTGGTAGAAAGACATCCGTACACGTAACAGTATCTAACTAGCTTTGGAACACAAAACTTTATTATTTCCGTTACACTGGGAAACATGCGCGTGCTATACCCGCTAAGCGTACGCTCAATGTGACCCACAATCCGGCGTGGAGTGTGACGTATGTCGGACTGGGGCAGGGAGGTGAATGTCTATTCTGTATGTAGTACTATTATATATTTTGTGGTACAACACAAAACAGAAAGATATCATCTTTAAAATTTCCGCTAGTGATTTTTAAGAGAGGTCCGGAACTTTTTCCATATTTAGCCCTATATTTCTTGGGAAGTTCAGAGCCACTATGACATAGGTAATTTAATTTACATCCTATGATCTGTAGTACTGACATGCAACGTGCTTACAGGAAATGTTTATTATTGTCACTATTAACTCCAATGATACGAAGGTTAATAAAGACAGGGGCTTTGAAGTAGCCAGTGTATCTCAAATATTAACGAAATTATACTACCCGGTATAGAAAATAAACAAGAAATACATTTGTATAATACATGACTATGTATTAGTTTTTAAGAATTTATGTGAACGTTTGTAATAAACTAACAATAAAATCATACCTCACATTTATTTGACCTGATGGCTCATACTTCTTTGAAGAATATGGATCCATTGTGATAGTCGACATAATTATAATCATGAAGTGTAAAGTCGATTACGTAGTTATGTTCTCTTGCCCCAATGACACAGTAGCCGATAGAGCGTCCGACTTTTGATATTGTAAATAGACGGATAGGGTTGACTCTAGGATTAGGCTAGGTACGAGTAGTGGAACATTTATAAGATAAATAGAACTTTTTGTAGGTCGTATAATAAAAGATAAAACATATGTACATATTATCACGCCTTTATCCCTAATAGGGTAGGCAGAGCGTAAACGACCTAAACAAAGGTAGTTGCGCCACGTCTGACAAAGTTTTAACTGGTACTGATAGATTTGTAGGTATATAGCTGTAATGACAAGTTGTTAGCCCATTGCCCAAATTGCAATATACTGCAACCCTCGGATCCCTCATCTGGTTTTAACAGCATGCCCGGAAGGAAATGCAGCTGGCACATTCTATGTTTTTCTCTCGCTCCCAGCGCAGCATAAAAGATAAAATACTATTGAGAATACGTATTTTTTCTTCTATTTCCTATAGAAATTGTAATTAAATGTCTGCTCTACATTTGAAACAAGCAAGAAACCAAGCCGGAAAACGATCCAACCAAGCATAACAAAACATACTTCCTTAAGTGGCGCTAAACATAGCTGTCAGTCCAGTCCAGCATTCCATGAAAAGTGACAGCTGTCAGGTGGCAAGTGGCAACCATGGGTCGGCGCGCGCACCGGTCAAACAGGCTCCGCCACTTTCGCGATCGTCCCAATCATGCGCAGGATTACGTCAGAGATGCGCATCTGGCTGCACGCGCTGACAATGGTGTTGAGCCTGCCTGATACTCTGATGACCTAGAATGAGACTCATTTGATAAAAAAATATGTTTTTGTAATTTGGTTCGTCAATGAAATAGGTTATTTTGTTAAATATCTGTTTGAGAAGTTGCACATTATTTTGGCATACATTATGATAGTTTGTTGAATGTAGCGAAATATATTCTTTGTCACCTTTTGTGATTCAAAAAGTATTAAAGAATTTTTTTTTTTTTTTTTTTTTCTCTTTATTTAGAAAACATACAGTTTTTAATAACAATATAAAATAAAGAACATGTTTTCTTACAAACCTAGAGTTTCCTTAATTATACAATAACATTGAAATAACAATTTTAAGTACTCGTTAGCAAAAAATACGCAGGGATAAACTCTTTGTATCTAAAGTACTGAAAAATTAACCAAAGTTGTTTTTGTGTTTGTGCACTACATAGTGATTAATTTATTTATTAGGTTCTAAACAGTGTCGAGGTAAAAACCCCATCCAAAAATAATAATAATTTAACTGAATAATATACCTACAATACTAACTCTAAGTATAATATTATAGTTACTCTGTGGTATAATCGAATAATTTAATAGCTACCTGTTTCTTATAACTTGACAAAGCTGTGGTGAAAATATCTATATCATTTGTCAGATCGTTGTGGTTTCGCATAACACGTCTGAAAAAAGAATTTTTAGCATAATTTGTTTTACATGAATTAGCATAAAATGTAGGTTTTGAACGTGAAGAAAAACGGTTTACTTTCAAATTTATTTTTGATAAAAGAAAAGAAGAATCTATGTGATTGTTAAGTATTTTATATAAAAACAATAAATCTAGATAAGTCCTTCTAATTTGCAGTGAAGGTATGTGATGTGATGTTTTGCTGAGTCGAAATAATCTTCAAAACGATTACCCGTACGATAGTTAAACGATTTTAAGAATTTATTTTGAATCTTTTCTATTCGATTGATATTTACTGCATATTGTGGGTTCCAAACTGTGCTAACAAACTCAAGATTGCTGCGAACGTAAGCATTAAATAAAACTTTGTATGTTGCGGGCTGTTTAAACGGTCGTGATATTCTAAGTATGTATCCTAATTTCTTAAATGTCTTTTCAATAATGTTATCTATATGTGTGTTAAATTGAAGCTTATCGTCAAGAGTAACCCCAAGGTCTCTGATTTCTTTAACTCTTTTAATTTGTTTACCAGATAAATTATAAGTATAATTCAAAGTATCAAGTTTTCGTGAAAAGCTGATTATATAACATTTATCTACATTAAGACTTAAAAGATTTTTGTTGCAATATCTGGTAAAAGAATCTAAATCTGCCTGTAATGAATTACAATCATTAACAGAAGATATAACTTTGTAATTTTTTGTATCATCAGCGTATAGAAGATGAGAGGAATTCTGAAAGGCTGAACACATATCATTGATATAAAGAGTAAATAGGAATGGTCCTAAATGGGACCCCTGGGGCACTCCTGAGGGTACGGGAAGAAAACTTGAAATGAAACCTTTCAGAGATACTGCTTGACTTCTGTTGCTGACATAAGACTCAATCCACCTCAGAAGATCGCCATGTATACCGATATTTTCTAACTTCTTTACAAGTATATTATGATTAATTTTATCAAATGCTTTAGAAAAATCAGTATACACGGCGTCAACTTGGTAACCAGCATCGAGACTATTAATAATAAAGTCAGTATAAGTCACCAGATTGGTGTCCACGCTACGACCACGGAAAAAACCATGCTGCTGTTGAGAGATATATCTCGAAAGAATAGCGGAGAGTTCGTTCGTGACTATTTTCTCAAATATTTTACCAAATACACACAATTTTGAGATGGGCCTATATAAGGTGACATCATTTCTACAACCTCCTTTATGAATAGGAGTTATTAAGGCTCTTTTCCAGATCTCTGGAAAGCACCCTTCAGTCAACGATAAACTAAAGATAGTATACAAGGGCTTAGCAAGCTCTTCAGCACAAGATTTGATGAATACTGGATGTATTTGATCATGCCCAGTACCTTTATAGATGTTAATACTTTGTAATGCTTTCAAAACTTTATCTTTAGTCATGTTTATAGACGATATACTTACCGGACTATCAGAGCCATCATTTTGATATGCAATACTATCAGAGGACGTAGGGTTTACGAAAACAGAATGAAAGAAATCATTAAAATAGTTTCCTATAGTTTCACTGTCAGAGTCAGTGGAAGAGCTATTATTACCGTAATACATTTTGTCAGGAATTTGATTGGAAGGAGATTTTGAGCGAGCAAAAGACCAAAAATATTTAGGTGCTACATTTATTTTATTTTCGGCATTGGCTATGTAAGAATTATAGCATTTCTCCTCAACTCTGGCTTCTCGATCTCTTAACATTTTAAAAGTAATATGATCTAGTTCATTTTCATAACTCTTCCAAAGTTTGTGATATTTTCGTTTTTCCCTACCGATTTTTATTAGAGCTTTTGTGTGTTGTGGCAGCATTACTGATATTTCTAACGGCTTGTGATGTGGGTCTTCTTTAGTAAGGGGGTCCAAACTGTTTGATACTATGCAGTTTGTATTACTCAAAACTAAATCTAGTATCCTATTATTTGAGGAATTCAAACACCAATTGAACTGGTAAAAATCCGTAAAATTTAAAAAATCTCTTAATAAAAATACTTTATTATCGCTATTATCATCTATAACTAGCCTCATTGTGCCGCTTTCTGACATCCAAGAAGCTTTTGTAATATTAAAATCCCCAACCAATAAAAATACATCATCCGGATTATTTGAGATAATATCAGACCCATTGTCAAAAAATGAATTTAGATGTTCAAAGTGATTATAGTTATGAGAAAAGTAAGTACATGCAATGTGTAGGTTTCGATACTCTTTATTTGTTGTGCCAGTGCTGTCGCGAGCGACACGGTGCGAGGAGCGCGGCGCCGGGAGCTCCAAGGTCAGCCACAGCTCCTCCGAGTCGGGACCCGAGCTCCATTCAGGCCGCTGTCGTACACGCAGCCCGCGCCTCACCGCCACCATCGCTCCTCCGCCACGCGTTGCCGTACCTATTGGTCTATCACTTCGAAATACTACATAGTCATTATGAAAATATTCATTACTACTAAAATCTGCTGTTAGCCATGTCTCAGTTATGCAAATTATGTCGTAGTCAGATCTCACGACTTTTGACAAAAAATAATGCGAAATGCATCGTTATCTACTTATTTGTCATCGCCGGTTTCTCGATCGTCCCAATATGCGCAGGATTACGTCAGCGACGGGCATCTGACTGCACGCGTCGACAATGGTATTGAGCCTGATACTTTGACCTAGAATAAGGGCCGTATTTATAATCAATTCTCATGAGTGACAGCGAGTTTGAGTTCGTATCAGAAATGACATGTCAGTACAAACTGGCCTGTCAAATCCATACTTAATATTGCTCTCAAGTTTGATATCCCTTCATAAATACGAGCCTAAGACTCATTTGATAAACATGTTCTTTTTTGTAATCTTTTACGAAAATTTCATATTTAATAATTTTGGTCCTAGAATTTTGACAAATTTCACATATGACACACACAATGATCAATAGTTTATTTTATTGGATGTAGCTTCGGCTTAATTTAAAAGAACCGCTTTAGCCGAGTCTCCAGCGCATAAACAAAACACGAAACATACCCCCGCGGGGCAGAGAGGGGAAGGCTTTCATAATGATTTCCCTTCCCCTCTCTGCCCCGCAGGGATATGTTTTATGTTTTCTTTGCGCGCTGGAGTCACGGCTTAAGTCACCTAACAAATCACAAAAAAACTGCCTCCGTGGTCTAGTGGCTAGTGCCATGGACTCCCGATCCGGAGGTCCTGGGTACGATTCTCAATGGGGAAACACAATATCGATATTTGAGAATTTATCACTTTGTAATTTTTTCCCAGTTTGGTTAGGACATTACAGGCTGAATCACCTGATTGTCCGAAAAAGAAAAAGATTACGTGCTTCGGAGGGCACGTTAAGCCGTCGGTCTTGGTCGCTGTCTTTGATAGTGGTCGTTACTCAAACCATGCCAGAGGCCTGATAGTTGTGCTACTAGGCGGTTTAAAAACTCTGACACCAGGATTCATCGGGTTGATAGACTCGATACCCACTCGACAGAAGAACTTCACATATGAAAGTTTCACCGTGCTTGTTTATAACGTTTCTTTAGACGTTTTATCATACCGCTAACAAGATAATAGATTGCTTCCGTTCATAAAAAAAAAACTGTACCTAGAATGTTACGACTACACGACATTTAGAGTAAGTATACTTACAGTATGACTTCTTTATAGAGTTTTGGTTTTTATAATAGTAATTAAGTGTACTTTCAAAGGGTAACGTCCTTACAAACTATACATTTATTAAATTAATTAAAATATCATTGCGTACATTGAACATTAGAGAAATATTTTATACCATATAGGTAACTAGGGCACGTATTGATAAACAGTACTTGAGGCTGGTTAAAGTTCTTATCAGAAATGTCGTTTCAGTGCATTATGGCCTATCAAATCCATACTTAATATTGCTCTCAATCTTGAGATCGCTTTATAAATACGAGCCTAAGTACCAAAATATGATACATAATCGTTGAACGTAAGTTGATGCCTACTTAGAGCTGAAGCTTGAACTTGATCCCAGTATCAAGTGCTGAGTTCCCTGAAGTGCTAATCATGGTTATTGCGTGTGAACTAGCTCGTGGTCTAGTGCTTAGAGCCATCGGCTCACGATCCGGAGGTCCAGGGTTAGATTCCCAAGAGACAGAGTTACGTTGTGAGATTTTCCCCAGTTTGGTCAGGACAATGCAGGCTGAATCACCAGATAGCCTAGAAGAAAAAAGATTCCGTATGTTAAGCCGTTGGTCCCGGTCGCTGTCTTCGATAGTGGTCGTTACACAAAACCATGTCAAAGGCCTCCAGACCCAGATATGCGAATGCTATGTGAATGATAAGTAGGTACTTACTTAGATTTTATACCTTTTATCATCAATAGAGAACGTTCATATAACATATTTTCAGTTCCTGAACCTATTTTCTAAAAACATCTCAATTTATGAAAAGAACAGTGAAAACAGAAATAAAATTGATCAAAAAATCACCGAGATATACCATTATAAAGATAGACTATCTATCTCTCTCTTCGAAACCACAATTTATGTGGAATAAGTATGGCGCTCCTGTCTTATGACGTCACATGACAGTTCGGACCTCTCTTTTTAACTAACCACTTTAAGGCATTATAACTCTTAAACTAATGAATATTTTGCGAAAATTCCTTCACATCCGTTCATCTATGGTGACAATTATTCTTACTAATACTTTTTAAAAAATCATGAGTATTCCCTATTATTTTAATTAGTGAGGTATCCAGTATAATTAAGTATCTACTTATATGGGTCTAGTTCCTATAATAAATTAAATTTACATAAATAAATTTGGGTAAATAATACAATACAAGATACTTTATTGCACAAAGAAACACAAATACATACAGCAGAAAAGTAAAGAACAAAACAGTACAATATAGGCGGCCTTATTGCTAAAGCAGCAATTTCTACCAGGCAACCTTTGGGTAGTAGGATAGTACATAATAATCAATGATCATATAATCAATTGGCAGATAAGTAATAATTACTTACGTCATTGATACTCAGAATTAATGCATGGTTTTCCTTCACTTCGTAACTATTTTCTTTGTTACCTTCTTGATATTAAAGCAAGACAATAGGAGCAATGAAAAGCTTTTGAATACCAAATGAAAATCAGGTTTACCTCAATACTCCCAGTTAACCGTCCATTGTAGCGGATTAAGCCAGTCCGGCTCAGGGCAGATTTCTCGATGATTGCTGCTTGAACTAAGCCACCTACTTTGACTACTACATGAAGATACAGTATGGGTCTCGATGGTGAAGTCACCTGAAGCAATAATTCTCGTTCGTTATTCCATACTTTAATACATAGATAGATAAATCACGCCCTTATCCCTAATGGGGTAGGCAGAGCACCAACGATCTAAGCAAAGGCCGTTCCGCCACATCTGACAAAATTTTGAGGGTTATTTAATATATATTTGTAGGTATATTGCTGTAGTGACAGGTTGTCAGCCCATCGCCTAAATTGCTATACACAGAAACCCTCGGATCCCTTAGCTGGTTTTTACAGCACGCCCGGGAGGACATGCAGCTGGCATTTTCCATTTTTTTCTCTCGCTCCCAGTCCAGCATGGAAGTCTTTATTTTATTGTAGTCATTATACATAGCTATTCGGGCAGCAACACACAGGCGTCACTTACTGCGCGCAAGGTTGCGCTCAACACGCTGTCAATGCTTTTTGCATTGCCTACAACACACATGCATCACCTTACTATGATGAACTCTACGTCGGCGCATCCCTCTGCCAGTACGCAGTAGCAGTCGAAGGTTGCAGTAGCAATTGGCGGGTGGTGTAGTGTGACTTTCTTCTCGCCTGATAAAGATCTTCGTATAGGATCGAAACGTTAGGGACTAACCCTCCTTTCAATACAAACAAGTATGCCGATCAGTTTTCATTACTTAAATATTTTAAACCTTTAAAAAAGATGAATATTTCTTCCATGCTGGACTGGGAGAGATAGAAAAACATAGAATGTTCCAGCTGCCCTTCCTCCCGGGCATGCTGTAGAAGACAGCAAAAGGGACTCGAGGGTTGAATACATACATACATACATAAAATCACGCCTTTATCCCTTACGGCAATACAATCTAAAATTGCCCTAAATTTTTGTCAGACGCGGCGAAAGCGCCTTTTACGAGGCGTTTAACGCTTTGCCTACCCCGTAAGGGATAAAGGCGTGATTTTATGTACGTATGTATTTTAAAACAAAATGTTTATGCTTTTCTTTGAAACTACTCAATGTCCGTCATCTACAGTAGTGTTTTAGTCTAAGCCCACCTACTTTTCTAATGGGCAGCTCACGGGTAGCGGTGGAATTATTGCCGATGATAAACGATAGGTACTGCCACGCTAACTGATGCGATTCATCGCTATACGAGTCTTTCATCTTTTAATTTGTATTGTTTGAACGACTTTCATGGTTACGTCCGAACAGCCTATTTGGCAGTGTTTGGTTCGATTCCAGGTCCGGTGCATCATTTTCAAGATAATTATCTTGTAAATGATGCATTTACTTTACATTGTCTTCCATGCTGGACTGGGAGAGAAAGAAAAACATAGAATGTTCCAGTTGCCCTTCCTCCCGGGCATGCTGTAGAAGTCAGCAAAAGGGATTCGAGGGTTACAGTGTATTGTAATTTAGGCGATGGGCTGACAACCTGTCACTACAGCAATACACATTACAATCTAAAATTGCCCTCAATTTATGTCAGACGTGGCGAAAGCGCCTTTTAGGAGGCGTTTTACGCTCTGCCTACCTCGTAAGGGATAAAGGCGTGATTTTATGTATGTATGTACTTAAAAAATATTTTTATTCTAAGCATAGAACGTAAAGACAGTAAAAAAATGCATATTAATTCTCGCATTGATCAAATAGGTATGTGATCCAATTTTTTTTTTATAGAATATTTATTTTAGTAGATTTTCTACGAGTAGCTATATTTTAATATAATTTTCCTTATAGTAACGGCTGAGCAAGTTTAATCTGAAATAGTTTACGATACTGTTTTATGAACGTCTCTTGCAAAATCAAATGGCGGTGGTTTACGACTTGAATTTTACTTTCAGATGCTTGATATGAAGTTTGTACAAAAGCATAGCCTAGATCAATAAAATTGCACTTTGTTAAGTATTTATTTCAATCAATGTAGAGCTATTTCGCGTTTGCTATTCTGACTATAATACCCGGATACGTGAATACCAAAGGTCGTAGTTTTGTGTTGCAAATCAATAAAGGTATTCGTGGTGATGTGGATTTCAATAAAAGTGCTTATACATATTTAAATTCTGCTGGTTGCGGTATTTGGTCTAAAATAAGTAAGTTATTTTTTATCTCGCTGTCAAGTTCTATTAATATTCTGTATTTTAGATCAGACTATTTACGTTTTTATATAGAAATAAGGGAGAGCCCGATGGTGTAGTGGATAGGGCCGCTGCCTTCTGAGCGGGAGGTCGTGGTTCGAATCCCACCACGTACCAATGTGTTTTTCGGTTTACGAATTTCATATGTACGTTTATTCAGCGCTTTTTTCGTGCTTCGGAAGGCACGTTAAGCCGTTGGTCCCGGTTAATATCGTTTAATACCGTAGATATTAGTCGTTAAGCCATATCAGAGGCCAGTCCCAAGCATTGGCGGATTGAAAACTCTGACCTAATCTAGGATTGGGTCTGGTTTCCCTTCTTGGTTGCGGAGGTCAGATGACAGTCGCTCTGTGTAAAAACCAGTACCCCCGTTCAATCCTCTAGATTAGTTAGCCGACCCCGTGAGATACGGGATAAGGCTAGGAAGAAGAAGAAGAAGGGTAGCGTGATGAATGCTTGTTTAGCCACTCAACGGCTCATTGCTCTATGAGGGCTAAAAGGTATGGATCAACGTAGTATATGTTACCCATGCTAACAAGCTAATTGAAGATCGATAGAAATGGGCCAAAAACGTGTTCCAGGTGACCGTGACAATCGTCTCGTATGCGCTGCAAGCTACTCAGGCCCGTAATTATAATCAACTCTCAAGAGTGACAGTGGGTTTGAGTTTGTATCAGAAATGTTATTTCAGTACAAAACAGCCTGTCAAATCAAGTATCGTAATCAATCTTGAGATCGCTTTATAAATACGAGCCTATAATGACTATTTAATAAATAATATAAAATATGATACCTGTTTATGGGATCAACGTAGTAAATGTCACCTGTACTAATAAGATCCGAGAATAGTGAGATTAGGTAACTATGAACGAGACTCGTTTGATCCCACAGTCAAACTGTTTATATAGTTTTGAGGAACTATGTAATTTTTCACAATGTAAAGTTCCACATAATGTGAAAATGAATAGAAATGGGCCAAAAATGTGTTCCAGGCGTCCTTGTTCACAGGGCCGCGACAATCGTCTCGTAATAGCGCGGCGAGTGGGCGCATCTTTCTCTCGACACGCCGCACGCCGCACGCCGCGCCGCCCAAACAACTCGCGCGCACACTCCCGCCAGTTTTACACGTACCCTTTCATCTTCGCCAATTCCAAGATCGAATTTCTTTTTTCAAATTCCTTTGTTTCTTCTAGTTTCATGAGCATTCTTTTTTCAAATTCCTATAGTTTTCTTTGAAGACTTTTGTCGTAGTTCTAGTGCAGTGTAGTGCCAGTGTTTTCGCTCGAATGATGCGAGCTTTGATTAATAGCGAGGTTTTTTTTTCGGATGCTCACGGATTTCTTTCGGTTTGCTTTGTGATAGTGTTAAATGTGTATTGCAAAATCCTAATGGTTCTGTTATAATGATATAGTGTATTTGTAGTTTCTTCTTGAAGCAAAGTTCAGAATGCGGTATTTTCAGTTCTGTGCGGTCATGTTCGGCAGGTAATTAACTAACTGGGTCTCAGTTTAAAATTGTGTTGATTTAAAAAAAAAGAGTTGTAATGTTTTCTACGTAAGTACTCCAATTTGGAATGCGGGCATGCCATGTCATTATGTTCGCCGGTCTCTGTGCATGCTAATAATGATACCTTTATTATTATCATTACCGTTTGATCCACAAGGTTACTCAGTTGTGTACACCGATAGTATACATTTTAAACACAGTTTTATAGGAAAAGTTATTCGAATATAAATAGGAGTAGGGCTATAGTAGACTCGATTCTAGATACCACCAGGTAAAACTAAAATTAAAATTTATCTGCCACTTTCAAAATAAGAAAATTGTAAAAGGACAGGCGATTTATACTCTATGGTTTTACATTTTATCCGCTTTTGCACGTCTCCCCAGTATTTCAGTCAATTTTATGCGTCATATCATATGACGGCGGATAAAAATGACAGATAACGCATAAAACCACAGACTATAAATCTAAAACCGGAGAGAATAGATCTCCTGCCTTAAGTCTAAAAGTGACAAATAGATTTTAATTTTAGTTTTAGCCGGCAAATCTCGAATCAAGCCCATTGTAAATGTAAACTACTAACACAGCGTATCATCATTAAAATTCATGATTTTATAGCCCAATTTCATTGCAAAGAAGCTGATTACAATAAACAGCCTGAAATATTGTACACGATGTTCGGAATTACTAGACCATATTAAAATGTTACGAACATTTCGCAATGTTTTTAACCTGCCACCGCACTAAGGGTGCGTTCATGAAGGTGCACTATGAAATTAATTGCGGCAAAATATTAAACTATTCCTCCCGACTGGACATTTGGGTTAAGAGTTATACTATCAGATAAAATGGGTCCACGCCACTGTGACGGCAAAAGACCAAACGGTTTTTAAATGCCTATAATTTCCTGGTTTTTATACAACCTTTTCCTCGACTTGTTTACCTATTACAAACAGAAAATTTTCATCTAGATTAGTTTCAATTCTAGATATCTAGTAGACAAACATATTTTTAGTATATTATTTTTATGGCCTGCTTTATATTTGCCACTTTTGCCAAAAAAGAACAACTAGACATAATATTTTGTACCTAGGTACCTAAATTCTAGAGCTAACTACAAAATTAAAATTGGTATTCAATCTGAGCTACTGGAACGCACTCTACCGGCCGCGTGGTCCTGTCTCCGACCTTGGCAAGCTAACCGGTACGGAACCGGTCCGAATTATGTAAACGGTTATGTTTAAGCCAGTCAAGTAAAAATAACTGGATTGCTTCGGTAACAAAAACAATCTTTATTTGTGACTTATGAATTGTTATGTTTTTAAAGATTTTAATTTACTGGGAAAGTCAAAAGACTTAAAATTACATATAGTGTATATAAAATTTTGTCAAAAATTAACTCAAAATCAAATATTCATTATCATTACCGTATCATCGCAAAATCGAATAGGTACCGGGAAAAGGTGCCCCTTGTTCAGAATTAAATAACGTATACAGGAAAAGACAAAGTATTCTAAGGTTTGCATGTCAAAAAACTAATAATATTATACCTGGGTATTACCAAAAGTTTGACATTGATAAATCGTAGAAGAGAAGTAGGAACTTCACTTGTTGAGTACGAAAGTATGCCAATGTCAGGCTAACTTCGGAGCTGGGATATACGAGGGGAAGAGTTGAAGAGAGTAGAATGTTATTCTAGGTCTAGGGCGTAAAAGTTAGAGCTAAGCTACTTTCTTCCATGCTGGACTGGGAGTGATGGAAAAACATAGAATGTGCCAGCTGCATCACCTCCAGAGCATGCTGTAAAAACCAGCTAATGGATTCGAGGGTTATAATATACTGCAATTTTAGGCGATGGGCTGACAACCTGTCACTAAAGCAATATACGTCATGATCATTTGTAATAATCCTCAAAACTTGTCAGACGTGGCGGAACGACCTTTGCTTAGGTCGTTAACGCTCTGCCTACCCCATTAGGGATAAAGGCGTGATTATATGTATGTATGTATGTATGTAAGCTACTAGTATGACGAGTGTAAAAGTGTCTCTGTAACTCTTTTATATTTAAAGGACGAATTTTAAACCTAGTGAAAATTTTGCTACGCCTTTGGGCGTAAACTAACACAAAAAAAGTCTAAATTGGATACCATGTGACGGAGTATTAAAACTTTTAGGTATCGTTCACCTGCTGTACTTGCTTGTTTGATATAAGGTCAACACCAAATTCAATTAAAATATCATTGAAGTTCTCTGACGACAAATAGTTAGTATCATTGACTGTCTAAATACACAACTATCATACTAATTATAATATTAATGTGATATAATAAGCCTTGATAAAATATATTGTGTTCAACATCTAATAAATAAACCTGAACGTAATAGATGGTATCTATTTTAATTGAAATATGACTTCTGGCGATAGCTACAATATGTTGGTAGAGCAATTTTAGCTTTACATTCAAACGTCATATATATTTATATATTTTAGATGCTTGTTTAGAAGCTTCGTGTAACTTTTATACCACAGTGTTTTAGGAACAATGAAAGTTAAGTAAATACATTTATAATATTTTTGACATTGGTTCGCGCTAACATTAACTTTCAGTGATTAGACTTTGTTTATTTAAATATACTCGTTGTAGCAAAACACAAGGTTTACCTATATACATACATACATATAATCACGCCTTTATCCCAAATGGGGAGGGAAAGCGTAAACGACCTAAATAAAGGTCATACCGCCACTACTGACAAAGTTTTGAGGGTTATTTAAGATAGATTTTTAGGTATATTGCTGTAGTGACAGGTTGTCAGCCCATCGCCTAAATTGCAATATCAGTATATTTAACCCTCGGATCCCTTAGCTGGTTTTTTCAGCATGCCCGGGAGGAAATGCAGCTGGCACATTCTATGTTTTTCTCTCGCTCCCAGTCCAGCATGGAAGATACTTTACCTATATGCCAGCAGGAAAATATCTATGGTGGTCAAGTTTAACCCTAAAATACTTTTTCCTTATATAAAGGAAAAGTGAGTAATGTGTATGCATTATTTGAAACATTACTATCATCGCAATGTTTACACGCAATAATTAATTGTAAGCATTTATATAACCAAAGTTGCGTTTAATGTTCTGCATAGTTAGATTCTCTAGTTTTACCTATCTAAAGAACAGAAGTAAACAAAACAACATTATGTACGTCAAATAAAAAAACACATCGGTGAAAAACGCTAAACGAACTCCAATGTAACAGCGTCCTTAAATACCAGTAGTTATTTAGTTTATTTTATTTTCGTAGCGGCGCACTTAACCAGACCGCAGTGGAGAGAAACTTCGGGGGCTGTCAGTGAGGCAACTTAGTGTTTGATTTGAACGTTTTTCCCCTCGTTCAGTTAATGACCGCACCCCTCTCAACAGGGCGGCTACGAGGTCATGCTACGGCGTAGCGAAGTGTAGCAATTTCGCTACGATTTAAAAAAAGTAACTGTCTAATAGGGTTTTAGATGTACGACTTGATAAGTTAGGTGTAGGAACAGTTGTAAAAATTAAGCTTTGAATAGAGAAAATGGACTCGGTGCGATAGATTAACAGCATAATTGCTACAAAGTTCGTCGTAGGTAATTGCTACGATTGTAAAACAACTGACATGAGAGGTTTAACTTGCAGTGAAAGCATTAATGAGGGACGTTTTATTGACGTTTCGTTTCATATTACAGGACGTTATTAATATTTATTACAGGGCATTTGTGTATTTAGTATGACAATCATTGGATGGACCATGGACATCTATGTAATATCATTAAGGCCATAAAGAACAGTTTTGTTGGCTGTTGTATAGTTGATGAGCTTCCTGTAAAGTTTAATGGCTGGTCT
This sequence comes from Scrobipalpa costella, assembly GCA_949820665.1. Classification (NCBI taxonomy): domain Eukaryota; kingdom Metazoa; phylum Arthropoda; class Insecta; order Lepidoptera; family Gelechiidae; genus Scrobipalpa; species Scrobipalpa costella. The sequence continues at coordinate 7,690,200 of OX463302.1, forward strand.
GGTAGCCTAGTTCACTGGACTAGTATAGAAAATGAAGTTTTATGACGGAAAAAGCAGGGTGCGGGGGCCATTTAGCGAATGAAAGGCTACTGTTATTGTACTTTGGGCACTTTTTATGTTCATTTTGATGCTAATTACTATTAAGTGCATAAAATGTTCAAGCAAAATATAATAGATATAAATAAACAGCCCATTCGCCATTCAAAGAGGAAATGCTGCCAGTATGCTGGGCACCATGTCTCGTGGGGATGGGCTGGAAGATCTCCTTGTCTTTTGATTTTCATGTAATAATGACGGTGTATGACTGTTTAATGTTTGTTGTATACTTCCATGCTGGACTGGAAGCGACAGTAAAACATAGAATGTGCCAGCTGCATTTCCTTCCGGGCATGCTGTAAAAACAGCTAAGGGATCCGAGGGTTTCAGTATATTGCAATTTAGGCGATGGGCTGACAACCTGTCACTATATCAATGTACATACAAACCTATCTTAAATAACACTCAAAACTTTGTCAGACGTGGCGGAACGAACGACCTTTGTTTAGGTAGTTTAAGCTCTGTCTACCCCATTAGGGATAAAGGCGTGATCAAATGTATGTATGACTTGTTGACTGATTATAAAATCTTATTTAAAACGACATCACTAAGTAATTTATATGTGTAAATTTAATTAATATCTTAAAATTTAAGATATCGAGTGCTTTTTTTTATAACAACTCTATATTTTCTGTTTCAGGCACGTTGGTGCAGCTCTATACTTCTGCTTTGGGTGAGTTTAAAAAGTCAATGTTGCCCGTCCAGTTGGTTTGCCTAATTACTGCAAAATGTGACTTTGCGTTTTGCTAAGTACTCAGTGTCTGGCAACTCCAGCGTCGGGACTTCTCCGGCTCTCGACGATGTTTGAGTGCTGGAGGCTAGTTAGTACCTCGTTTAAAAAAAAACTTTCGCAGCAATATTTTTCTTTTATTTTTCGTACGAATTTTCTATCCATCGTAAAAGATCTTTGATGTTATCATCAAACTGTTAGTACACTAATGGAATAGAAAACAACTGCATTTCCCCTAAGCAAATAAAGCTAACATTTCAGAATTCCTAACTTTTCCTACGGACATCTAAACAGATATTATAAATTCTTGGCATTGTTACAAAATGCCCAGAAATGTAGTCATATAAAAACGATATACCTAGAATATCTATAGCATACTTTCATAGGGATAATCAATAGTGGGTATATCAATTAGTATTGTGTTACTAAGTGTGACGAGTTGATTGAAAACAAATGCTTCAATCTGCTCTAGAAACAATCATGAGCAAATTTTTCAATACTTTGGCATTGTATCAACATACTAATTGGTTTACAAGAGCTGTGATATTGTGACTTATTAATCCATTGACAAAAATATTGTTAAAAAGAAATATACTCGAGACAAAACAAAGAATTTGAGTGCCAAATTGTCGCCAGGCCAATCAAAAGTTCGTAATTTGTGTGTATTTTTGTAAAGTGCTGAGGAAAATACAGGGATATCAATGAACTAAACCATAAGCGAATGATTTATAACAATAGTTTTGCATAACAAGTACCTAATAAAAGGCGTTAGAATAAAACTTTGCCGAACAAACCGATCAGTCGTTTAGTTTTGTAGGCGTGAGAAATATACTTAGGCCCGTATTTGTAATCAGCACTTGAGATTAACAGCCAGTTCGAGTTCGTATCAGAAATGTCATTTCAGTACAAACTGGCCTATCAAATCTATACTTAATATCACTCTCAAACTTGAGATAGCTTTACAAATACGAGGCTTAGTATCAAAGTTGTACTAAGTAAGTATTAGGTATTTCAAGTATATCATTAATCAACCAGAATCTAAAAAGATAAAAAGTAATTTGTTTTTAAACGCACTGTTTAAGACAGATTTCTTAGATGCTTACCTAGAAGTCACAGCTTTTATTATAATTTAGTGTTAGAATATTACTTCCTTTAAACATGGAACAAAAAGGAAGTACCTACCGGCGAAATAGAATTTGATTAGAAAAAACTTTGAATGATTTACCCATTATTAAACTAAAAAAATAACAAAAAATATGGTCCTCCTATAATGTATATCGATCACTGTCATTTATTAAATAACCCTCAAAACTTTGTCAGACGTGGCAAAACGAAAACGTACGCTCTACCTACCCCTTTAGGGATAAAGGCGTGATTATATGTATCTATGTAATCCATGCTGGACTGGGAGAGATAGAAAAACATAGAATGTTCCAGCTGCCCTTTCTCCCGGGCATGCTGTTGAAGTCAGCAAAAGGGACTCGAGGGTTACAGTGTATTGTAATTTAGGCGATGGGCTGACAACCTGTCACTAAAGCAATACATATTACAATCTAAAATTGCCCTCAATTTTCGTCAGACGTGGCGAAAGCGCCTTTTACGAGGCGTTAAACGCTCTGCCTACCCCGTGAGGGATAAAGGCGTGATTTATGTATGTATGTAATTTATTGATCTTAGTAAATCAGGTAATCCGCTACAGTGATGTGGGGTGAGAGTGAAGAGTAGGTGGTACATTGTTGTGAAGATGCTGTTAGTGGCCTGGATCCAGCTGATCGATTTATTAACCACTTGTGCTTCTAGTCACTAGGGCAAATACATAGAAAACGAATTGCAACGATGTATAAAGCACATGTGATTATTTCTGGACACTAGGGCAAACCACATTGAAAATATATATTTTAGTTTTAATGTAGGACAAAATTCTCACAATATTATCATTAATATCGTCTATTTTCGATTCGATAGAATTCCCATTTTTTATTATAAAGGATCCGCATCACAATTATTTAAAATACTATCATGCCATGAGGTAAAATATCACAACCACCGTTCAAGCAAACCCATTTTCTTGACAATCCTGCAACATTAAGGTGACACGCATCATACCCTGCAATTGTGAGACATTGTTTTCCATACAGCACCGATCGAAAGTGAGGTAAAACCACCGCAAATTGGCTAAGCCATTTTTCTCGAAAGCCACCCATTACATGTCTCAGTGCACTTTGAAAATACATACCTATGGCTCACTGGCGACTTTCTAACAGTCAAGTGGCTGAACAAAATGATTACACTAAATACTGTGCCCTCAATTTATTGGTCATCAATCATATTTGGAGTTGATTATGTCAAACACTGATGTAATTACACACCAGTCGCTAATAGTTGCAATAAAAATCAATAACGAAATAATGGCAGAGTACAGTTACTAGGGAATTTCGCTGCCAAATATTGATGAAAGTAAATTAAAACTTGGATGAGCTAAACTGATTTGTTTTGGTAATTATGTCGGCATGTACCTATCTCTATTTGTTTTGCCACCTGATAGTATAAGGCTGATCTTGTTGTTTTGTTCATTGAACAGAATTAGTTGAAAAGTCATAAAAGCATAACGTAGTGTTACGATATTTAGGTGTAGCAGGTTTTCCTAACAGTCGTAACATCCAGTAACAAATAGGAGTTGTAAATCTATCAAAAACTCAATGCAGCATATCGAACGTTTGTTCAACACATAAACTACCTAGCACGTCAAGTTTTATACGCGCCGCTCTAGCTCTTATTCTGATTGGAATAAGAACTGAACACATGTCAAGCTTGACATACTCTTGTGTGTACTACGTGATGACGTAACGCGGGCACGTAACGCACTTTGGTGTACGTCGTACGTGAGATCGCGTGCCGCGTACTGTTCCGCTTCCGAAGATGCGCGGGAGTGCGCGGAGTGTGCCAAACGTGTGAAAATATTGTACCCAGATGTTTAACGTCGCTCGCGTGCCTGTAAGATGTGATGATTTGTTACGCATCTGTAATCATAACATGAGCGGACAGTGATAGCGAGTTTTGAGTTTCTTGATGATTATTTCGAATCTTACTTGGTACTTATAAATAATAATACTTATAATAAAATATGGTCCATATTTTTAGGGTATGAACTTACACATAAAATTTACAACTCTCTCTCAGGATTACAAGTTGATATAGTTATGTAGAAAATGGGCTCCACCATACGAATCATTTTGTATCAGAGAGTCAATATTCTCAATTTTTAACCCCTACTGAGTTTAATATCATAACTTTTCTTGCCAGCGTGATACTTCATCATTTTATGACTCTGAATCGCTCGATTGCCACAATAGCATGTCTCTATAGATATACGTCTATAGTAGAATTTTCCACTTTACGGCTTAGTAAGTGAAACTGAATCAGTTACGGTAGCCAATTTTCGTAGAAACATACACTTATAACGTTTATCGTGGGCAATGTACTTAAATAGACAGGGTCTTTTAATAAAATTTAACTGTTTTCTAAAATAAGTTATTTTATCTTTTCAAAAACTTGTGCGAATTCCTAGAACAATCTTAAAATATTTCTAATATTATTCTTTAGACTACTCTTCATAACATAACACTCTTTATCTTTTGAATACTTTGCTGTGGTAGAGCATAAACATTTCGATTTCATGGTGACGTAAAAACCTATTAAATTTCGAAACACTTCGCCAATTATTTGCTTTTGTAAATGCAAATAGTATTGTCATAATGTTATTTTTATTTCCTTGACGTCAATTTAAATAAATAAATATTCAAATTCCTTCTATTATTGCTAGGATTGGCCTTCTCTTATTTCTGCTGATTTAGTTCTCTAACCTATGTACTTATTAGTGATTTTTATCTCATGATGATTTGTCAATAATGTAATCAAAGCGTTGTCTTAGGCTCGTATTTATAAAGCGATCTCAAGATTGAGAGCAATATTAAGTATGGATTTGACAGGCCACATTGTACTGAAATGATATTTCTGAAACAAACTCGAACTAGCTGTCAGTCTCAAGTACTGTTTATCGATACGGGCCTTAAAAACTTGCTGTATTCCACCAAAATGTAGGACCTTTTATGCCACCAACGTCTGTCACCTCTGACCGAAAATAGAGAGCGAATGAGAAATATATCTTCTAGCAAAGTTTCGATACTTATACGAATGTAAACAATTCAATTGAGACGATAATTGATCCACAGATCCACACCACTTGCACCAGTATGTATACAATTGGCACCAGTATCTTTATTTATTATGACATGTGTGTATTGCTATGTATTCTTCCATGCTGGCCTGGGAGCGACAGAAAACATAGAATATACTAGCTGCATTTCCTCCCGGGCATGTTGTAAAAACCAGCTAAGGGATCCGACGGTTTTACTGATTGTAATTTAAGCGACGGGCTGACAACCTTTCAATACAGCAATATACCTACAAATCTATCTTAAATAACCCTCAAGGCTCTGTCAGATGTGGCGGACGGACCTTTGTTTAGGTCGTTTACGCTCTGCCTATCCCGTTAGGGATAAAGGCGTGATTGTATGTATGTAATACACACGTATTGGTATGATGTGTACGAGGCATGAGGCACGAGGCGTTGCTACCAGACAGATCTTTCACACCTGAGCTAGCGCGCGACAAGCCGCTTAATCAAACCGAGCATTAGACAAGTACGAATAATAGCATTGCTATCGATTCGTAGAGCGCACAACTTAACTAAATATTGCCAAAAAAAATTGGCGTCCCTTTCTATTCTCTCATGATAGAAAATTACAGGAATAGACTTATATTAGTTAAGTCGTGATTTTCGCAACTTAGAACTGGTACCATGTCGCCTATCAACATATAATGATACAGGGGGAAACTATGTAACTATAGTCTGTCAACGTCGTGCTTACCGCGCCCTAGGGGTACAGACGTTGGCGGGGACGCGATAGCACGCGGCGATAGCACCGGCAACTGGCGGATGTGCGCCAGGGCTGCCAGATGAAAAAATGGCGCGATCGTACGCCAGTAACAAAAAGATCGTATTCCAGGGAAAAATCGGAAAAAAAGATCGTACGCCTAAAAATCAACGCATTATATACAAAAAAAAATTTTTGAATGACAAATTAGACTTATACATACGTTATTATTTTTTATTAGACTTATACAAATTTTCTGCTTTCATCATTCTTATCATTTCCTCGGTCGGTGTGAATTTTGTACAATTTTCATTTCTTCGTAATAATTGTTTTGCTAATAATGTGCCATTCAACATTTCGGCCACGGTGACGATTTTGATTTTCGGTACAGCTCCTTTAGCTACGAAAGCTGACGTGATATTACGCTGTTTTGTTTTGATGGTATTTGCAGATACAGCTTTTATGTGCTTTAGCCTTGAAGTGTGAGTTTTCAGAACTCCATACTCTGAAACCATTTCCACGTCGCAAACAGTTTACCTAGCCTTGAATTCAGTTTTACCAGATCTTAACCAGTGTTTAAACATATCTAACTTTTCCCACTCAGGGCGATATTTCTGTGCTCTGTGTTTTTCCTTCTCTGAAGCAGGAAGCTCTCCTCTCCGAGCCAATTTCTTCTTCGGAGTACCTGGTCTACGCCGTTCTTCTTCACTTTCGTCACTCATTCTTGTCAAACAAAAGTTTTTAAATACTTAACACAAAAAAACAGTCAAATACGTATTCAGATCGAACAAGATGAGAAAAACCAGTATTTTTCACAGTGTAACTGTCACTATAAGACAAAAGTAATAAGTTCCTCCGTGGAAACACAACTAATTCTCGCCTTTACACAACTAACTAAAAAGTCTATTTTCCAACAAAAGATTTTGGCAAGCAAGAGATTCTAAGGGATTTCCCCGACCCGAAAACATGCTTGCCATCTGAGAAAAAATAAAATAGCCGTGGGGTAGCGGCGTAGAATACTGCCTCCCCATTTCCTACTCGTGGGGGTCGTAAGAGGCGACCGAGAGAACTATCCTCCATAACAACCATACCCAGAGGACAAAACAACAGCATTCCCAAGGAGGGTTGGCGTCAGGCAGGCGGCCGGCTGTAAATTTCTGCCAAAACCTATGCAGTATGAACAGTATGAATACGATGCGCGATAGGACTAGGGCGTTCCCCGGAGGCGACGCGCAGGGGCAGCACCCGACTCCTGTGGGAAATGGGCTAGGGTTGTTGCACCTTCCGCAGCGGGTGCAACGTAAGAAGCTAGCACGGAAAGGGAAGGAAGTTAGGTTGAGGTTAGCGAGTTGGAATGTAGGAACGATGACTGGAAGGGCAAGAGAGTTAGCGGATGTATTAAAGAGACGAAGGATAAACGTGGCTTGTTTGCAAGAGACTAAATGGAAAGGTGCGAGGGCTAAAGAGATTGGTGAAGGATATAAATTTTACTATTGTGGAAGCGATGGAAAGCGAAATGGTGTTGGAATAGTATTGGACAGTGAGTTGAAAGAAAATGTGATGGATGTCAAAAGAGTGAGTGATCGAGTGATTCTTGTTAGAACCATGCTTAACAATTTGGTTCTCAATATTGTTAGTGTGTATGCTCCTCAAACGGGTTGTGATGAAAGAATGAAGGATAAATTTTGGGAGGATTTTGACAGTGTCATGATGAATGTTCCGGATGGAGAAGAGATCTATGTTGGAGGAGACTTTAATGCGCATGTGGGAAGAATGAACGATGATTTTGAAAGAGTGCACGGAGGTTGGGGGTTCGGTAACCGCAATAGCGAGGGAGAGACTCTTCTACAATCTGCTACCGCCTTTGATCTGGCTATATCAAACACGTGGTTTGAAAAACGAGACCAACATCTAATTACGTACAAAAGTGGCAACCACACGACGCAGATTGATTATATTCTCGTCAAAAAGAGTAAAATCAACTGCGTCAAAGACTGTAAAGTGTTACCAGGCGAAGATTTAGTTTCACAGCATCGGCTTTTATTGATGGAAATTAAACTTAGAGTTCAGACCATTAAGAGTAAGAAATGTCCGTCCCCCAAAATAAAGTGGCATATGTTGGAAAAGGATGAGTGCGCGAATAAATTCAGAGAAAAAGTAGTCGATACAATGATAGAGATGAATGATATGGATGATAAAACTGTGAATGAATGCTGGAATGAAATGGCTGGGTGTATAAGAACTGTTGCGAAAGTTGTATGTGGTGAGTCAAGGGGAAAGAGTATGATAAATAAGGAGACATGGTGGTGGAGTGAGGAAGTACAAACGGAGCTGAGTGACAAAAAAAGGGCGTTCAAAGAGTGGCAGAATACTAGGAGTGGAGATGACGGAGTGAAAGAACAGAAGAAAGCGGTATACAAAGATTGCAAGAAAAGAGCAAAGCGTGCAGTTGCTATTGCCAGAGCTAAGGCTCAGGACAAACTGTACAAGTCTTTAGACCGTCCTGAAGGTCAGAAACAGCTATACCGTATGACAAAAATGAGAGGGAAGAATGCAAGAGATGTTTCGCATGTAAAATGTATAAAGGATGAGTCTGGAAGGGTTTTAACGAACGACGATGAAATAAAAGAACGCTGGAAGATGTACTTTGAAAAACTTATGAACGAAGAGAATGATTGGAATGGGAATGTGAGGGACGTACCCTTGAATATGGGTTTGGTGAGAGAAATTAGTGTGGAAGAAGTAAAAATGGCGGTACGAAGTATGAAAAATGGAAAGTCTGTTGGGCCGGATGGAATACCGGTTGAAGTGTGGAAGTTGCTAGGTCCGGATGGATGGGTGTGGCTGAGCTTATTCTTCGGTAAGTTGTTGCAAGAGGAGACGATCCCTGACGAATGGTGCAACAGTTTACTAGTGCCCATTTTTAAAAATAAGGGTGATGTGCAAGAATGCAACAATTACCGAGGAATAAAGCTCATGTCACATACCATGAAAGCTTGGGAGAAAATAATTGAAAGAAGAATACGAGAAGAGAGTGATATAACACAAAACCAGTTCGGGTTTATGCCTGGTCGAGGTACAACGGACGCCATTTTCGCACTTCGCGTACTATGCGAAAAACACAAACGTGTTCATAAAAACTTACACATGGTGTTCGTTGACCTTGAGAAGGCATACGATTGCGTACCCCGAGAGGTTTTGTGGTGGGCTCTGAAAGAGAAAGGCGTGCCTGGAAGATATGTGGTGTTAATTCGTGCTATGTACGAAAAATGTTGTACACGTGTCCGGTCAGCAGCTGGCACCAGTGACGAGTTCGGTGTGGCTGTGGGCTTACACCAAGGGTCGGCTCTAAGTCCTTACCTCTTTCTGGTGATAATGGATGCCTTGACGTCGGACATACAGGAAGAGGCACCCTGGTGTATGCTGTTCGCCGATGACATCGTTCTCGTCGACGAAGATGGACTCGAGGTGCAGAGTAGATTGGGGAAATGGCAACAGAAACTGGAGAATGTAGGCTTGAAAATCAGCAGAACGAAGACTGAGTACATGTTCTGCGATTTCGGCGGTCTCTCCAGTTCTGTTGCTTTGACTCTGGATGGGGTAGCATTACCCGTCTGCTCCGACTTCAAGTACCTCGGGTCACAAATCCAAGGTGATGGCGACATTGACCGAGCAGTTACGCACAGAATTAACACAGGGTGGATGAAATGGCGGCAGGTCACGGGAACAACTTGCGACTCCCGAATTCCCCTTAGGCTAAAGGGGAAAATATATAAGAGCATCGTAAGACCTGTCGTCATGTATGGATCAGAGTGTTGGGCGATGAAAGTAATGAATGAAAGAAAGCTTCATGCTGCTGAGATGCGAATGCTGAGATGGATGTGTGGAGTAACAAGAATGGACAAGATTAGGAATGAGTACATAAGAGGAAGCTTGAAAGTTGCGCCCATAACAGATAAAATAAGAGGAAATCGGCTTGCGTGGTATGGACATGTAATGCGGAGGGATGAAAGTCATATAGGTAAAAGGGTATTGAATTTGAATGTGGACGGATATGTTGGGAGAGGACGACCGAAGAAAAGATGGATGGACTGTGTGAAAGATGATATGTTGAAAACAGGTGTTAATGTCGAACTGACGGCTGACAGGGATGAATGGAAGAAGAAAACATACTGCGCCGACCCCAAATAATGGGATAAGGGCAAGGGAATGATGATGATCTGAGAAAAAATAAATATGTTGCCAAAAATGTCAAATAATACCCAATTTTTCTGAAATCTGAAAAAAGTCGTACGTTTTACGTACGATCTCTGTCTTGTGATCGTACAGCAGTAAAATGGTAAAAAAATCGTAGGAGTACGATTTAAATCGTACATCTGGCAGCCCTGATGTGCGCACGCGTCGTGCTCGCTCACCCTCCTGCTTCACCGCCCGCACCCCCGTTACCGCGTCCCCGCGCACGTCTGTACCCCTAAGGCGCGGTAAGCACGACGTTGACAGGTTATAGTTGTCATTTGTGTATTGGTATGATGAGTAAGAGGCGCGAGGCACGAGGCGTTGCTACCAGCCAGATCTTTCACACCTGAGCTAGCGCGCCACAAGCCGCTTAATCAAACCGAGCATTAGACAATTACGAATATTGTCGCCTGTCAACATAGGATGATACAGGGTGAAAACTACGTACCAAGTTGACAAAATGAAATAATAATTGTTATGGAATTGTGTGTGCCCGATGGTGTAGTGGATAGGGCCGCTGCCTCCTGAGCGAGAGGTCGTGGTTCGAATCCCACCACGTACCAATGTGTTTTTAGGTTTTCTAATTTCATATGTACGTTTATTCGGTGCTTTTTCCGTGCTTCGGAAGGCACGTTAAGCCGTTGGTCCCGGTTAATATCGTTTAATACCGTAGATATTAGTCGTTAAATCATATCAGAGGCCAGTGCTAAACATTGGCGGCTTGAAAACTCTGACCTAATCTAGGATTGAGTCTGGTTTCCCTTCTGGGTTGCGGAGGTCAGATGGCAGTCGCTCTGTGTAAAAACCAGTACCCTCGTTCAATCCCCTATATTAGGAAGCCGACCCCGTGAGATACGGGATGAGGCTAGGGAGATGATGAATTGTTATGAAATTATAATGAAAAACATGTCAACATTATCAAATAATATTTATTTATATTTTTTTTAATGTTTCGATTTATTTATTTAATGCTATTTGCTTTCACCCGAAGCTCAATGATTATTTCCAATTTATTACAGTTAAAACAAACCATTTTTTTCCAATGTTTCTTCCGGAATCAACTTCTCTATTGGTAAAAGATTTTAGTTAGTGAATTTAGTTTTATGAAAAATCCGTGAAATATATCCACTCTGTAAAGTGATACCTATTAATACACGGAGTTAGTTATTGATACCGCTTATATGATGCAAGCGTCACAAGGCATTATGGTGAAGGCGCTGACACTTGTAGCGTCTTGTGATGTGCAGGGAGGGACGCAGGGACAACCCGGGGGTCAAGATAATTGCTAATAATACACGGGGTTAGTTATTGATACCGCTAATATGATGCACGCATCACAGGGCATTATGGTGAAGGCGCTGACACCTGTAGCGTCTTGTGATGTGCAGAGAGGGACGTAGGAACAACCCGGGGGTCAAGATAATTTCTAATAATATACGGGGTTAGTTATTGATACCGCTAATATGATGCACACGTCACAGGGCATTACGGTCGAGGCACTGACACCTGTAGCGTCTTGTGATGTGCAGAGAGGGACGCAGGGATAACCCGGGGGTCGAGATAATTGCTAATAATATACGGGGTTAGTTATTGATACCGCTAATAAGATGCACACGTCATAGGGCATTACGGTCGAGGCGCTGACACCTGTAGCATCTTGTGACATGCAGGGAGGGACGCAAGGATAGCCTAGGATATCAAGATGATTGCTGATAATAGACAAAGTTAGATGTTAATAACGCTAATATTATGCACGCATCACAGAACATTATAGTGAAGGTGCTGACACCTGTAGCTTCTCGTAAAATTCAGGGATTAACTAGAGGGTTCAACGAAATAAGTAAAATTTCATAGATGGAAATATTAGTAGTATTTCGTTTGCTTAATTTTATCGTTGTATCTATGTTGGATAATACAATAGTTTTGAAATGTTACGGTGTAATCTTTTATGCTAGGGTAATTTGTCAATGATGTATTAGCATTTCACGGCTTACTATTACTAAACGTAAAATCAAAACCCAGATATTTTAGGAGATATAGCGTGTTCAATTGCAGGTTTTGACTGGTGTAACAATTTTTTAAAGTATTTTGAGCAGAAATGAAATAATTTTCCTGAGATGGGATACTATACGATAATCCACCAATACATACCTGAATACTCTAAGGAATAAGGAATGAGTATATAAGAGGAAGTCTGAAAGTTGCGCCAATTACCAACAAAGTAAGAGGAAATCGCCTTGCGTGGTATGGCCATGTTATGCGGAGGGATGGAAGTCATATAGGAAAAAGGGTAATGAATTTGAATGTGGATGGATATGTTGGGAGAGGACGACCAAAGAAAAGATGGATGGACAGCGTGAAAGATGATATGTCTAAAACAGGTGTGAGTGTTGAACTGACGGCTGACAGGGATGAATAGAAGAAGAAAACGTACTGCGCCGACCCCAAGTAAATGGGATAAGGGCACGCGAATGATGATGACATACCTGAATACTCTCCTGTTCTAACAAGCCTCGCCAAGTGCGTATAACAAAGCAAAGGAGTCGTTAATTATTCCTGTGTGACATGTCTTACTGTATTCACACGCTAATTTGTTCAGACGGTGGGAACAACGTCATACTGATTGCAATGACCCACCAATACATCCCTGAATACGCCCCTGTTCCTCACGCCTCGCCAAGCGCGTATCACAAAGGTGTCGTTAATGATTCCTGTGGGACATGTCTCGCTGTAATCGCACGCTAATTTGTTCAGACGGTGGGAACAACGTCATAATAATGCTTTATCTTATTTACGTTTGGGTGGTGATCCAAAATAATTTGAAAAGGCAGTGAATAATATGTTGTAATCGTATGATAAATTCGGGACAAAGGCGTGATTATATGTATGTATGATAAATTCGTTTTGATCTTCGATAAAAAAAGTTGTGGTATTTTATTAAGAGTTTTTATGCCCGAGGTCTTTGACATTTAAGCCTTGGAGGAAAATTTTCCTTACTACCTAATTTGTTAGGTTGTTAATATGTTTTTGCACGAAATATTCTGTGATGTAAGTTTAGTGATTTCGACTAAAGTTAAAACAGCCCGACTAATTTATAAAGTTGTGTCCACTAGTGTTCAGTCTAGACTTGGTGCAGCTGTATGAATTTATAGATCCCTAAAGATAACTCTTCGTTTGTTAGTTATTCCAGTGCCAATAAGTATTTTATTCTTTCGAGCTAATTAGGTTAATCTACTTCATTTTATATCATTATAAGATTGTGGGTAACTGCATGGTTGTTTTAATCTAATTTTAAAACACAACAACTTTCCTTAAGGAAAAGGTCAATATAATACAACTTTGGTATTTTACATAACACACGACGAAATAAATAATTATGTACCTTTGGTGTAAATTACTTCTACTTTCATTTCAAACTATTTATTTTTGACTTGTGACATGAATGTTATTACAAAATATTATTCTTTAAAAAAAAGAGTAAATAATATTTTATTTTCGTGATATTCTCATAATGACATGCTTACCAAGTGAAATTTACGTAAACTATAGTTCACACTACAGTGCGAATAGTTGTCATGCGCGCACGCATATTATACGCGCCGTGTCAGCGTACAATGCAAGCTATTTACAAAAACATCTCGCCTGGAGTCATTGTTTACAATGTGGGTTAGTAGACAACCACGCACGCGGTAAAAAAAACTAAGGTGCTTTAGAATGTAAATAACGGCACTGTCTCTCTGTCTAGGTTTAGTCTGGGTGAAGATCGATATTAATACATTATTTCGACTGAAGTATTCGTTTTTAATAGCAGTTGCGTTGAGCTTTCGAAAGTTCCTTTGAGTAACGAAAGTTAAAACTACATAACATACAGCCACAACATAATAAAATACCTCATTTAATACACAACTTTGTTTAGAATAAATTCGTAAATACCGTAAGTATACGATAAATTTTCTTATTGCAGCCTCATTTCTCGTAGTTTTCACCAATAATGCACTGGTAAAAAAAGTTTAGTCCTGTTGTTGTCAGTAACAGATGCCCTGTATTTCCACGGGCCGTATGTATTGCCAATAACGATTTTACTTACCGTTTAAACGACGTGACTGAATACTAAGCTGATACTAAGTACTAGTAATTTGTGGTCTGAATATTATATACCTACGAATTTTTATTTATCAACAGATTCGATTTTCGCTGTTGTATTTACTAATACTTGAAGTATAATACTTGTAACGTTGTAAGATTTATTTTATAGCCTATAGGTCGTCCCACTGCTGGGCAAAGGCCTCCTCTTAATATCTCCAGGCGTCTCTATTTACAGCTTCTGTCGGCCATTGTGTGCAGAAAACATCCAGGTCGTCTCGCTATCGTCTACGGGGTCTTCCCCTTTGTCGGCGATAACCCTCTGGGATCCACTCGGTGACAGCATTTGTAATTTTTTCGGAGCTCATGCGGACGAAATGACAACAACAATATATTATAGAAATAACAAACAGCTTGCAATATATAAATAACGAAGGAAAAAGAATACGTAGAATCCGATGATCAAATACATAAAATTAGTATGAATCCACGACAAAATCCCCACAATGTTTTAAAAATACGAGTAGGTATCCTTAGCGTCTAGGTATCGACGAACACACGCCTTAGGTATGTTATTTATTTAACAATTTGGATAATAAATCGTGTATTTAAATTAGTTACGAATAAAACGTTGTAAAACCCAAATGAATGTATCAAAATAAACCGTTTATTACTACAGGAATAGGTCCAAAAACGTAATTATCACGTAAACAAGGTGCACGTTTTCTTTTGTTTCTAGTGTGTATAAATACGGTTCTAGGTCAAGAACTTGTGTTTGGCTCTCGGCCAATACTATCTACATCTCTCAGATTTCCAACTGATTTTCCGGCGCTAACAGATTGTATTTAGTTGATCATAGCGAAAATAGATTGTTATTATTACCTATACCAAGAAACGGGTAAAATATTAGGTTCTTTCAACAAATCTTTAAAGGATATAGGTAGTCTCTGTTACAATACTATTAATACAAAATACTATTATAGTCCTCCCACCGATTTTCGGTGATGGCGGCCAATCTCTCAGAGATCGGTCAACTGCGCAGGACTAGTTTTTAATGCCCAAGTATTTGCGCTACACACATGTGCACTTTCTATTCTCTCAATCTCTTATTCTGATCGGACAGACTGACTGACACGACCAGAGAGTAATCAGGCGCAGGACCGACTATTTATATGCCCATCAGCATGGATCATCTTACTTTACTTTTTGGACAGTCAGGTGATCAGTCAGGTGAGCCTACAATTTCCTAACCATACTAGAGACAACAACACAAAGTCATTGGCCCGCCGCCGGGAATCGAGCCCGGGACCTCTGGCTCGAGAGACCAAGGTTCAGGCCGCTAGACCACGGAAGCAGTGCTGCGACAAATATCAGCAGTATGAATATACTGGTTTTTTGCCCCGCAATATTTTTACACGTTTACCTATTGATCTTATTAAATTAGTTATAGCCTACTGCTTCAGTGTGACGGAGTAACAAAATTTGAAAATTATTATTTTTCGTATTTAGTAGGTGTTTAGAAAATCCTTAGGTAAGTGGGAAAAACCGCCTTGAAAAATATTCTTTTCATAATGATTTTGTTTGCTTGATGGGTGACAATAATTTGTAGATATATTACCATAAGTTTGTGACAAACAAGTATTGTTAGCACGATTAGTTTACGGATCTACTTACTTAAAATTTGGTAATTTATTAGCGTTTGAAACCATATGTTTCAATATTTGTACGCCTCATTACAAACACAATTTTCGAAATAGCCAAGGTTACTGAGTATAACATAAGATTAGGTAATAAGATAATTTAACTTATTTTTAAAAGTGTAGTTGTAATAAAAGGGGTTGTCATTAATTTGACAAATATCATCATCATCATCATTCGCTTGCCTTTACCTTTCCCATTTACTTGACTTACTAATAACAAACAATATTTGCTTATGTGATAGTAAGTCAAAGTCCTTTCTCCTCTAACGGATACGGACACGATTGGTAAATCCCGACACGTGTACCGCGGCCTTGACAATGCGATTAAAGCGGATATGCGCTTTTCCCTCTCGGCCGTCGCAACAACGAGCTTTCGCTTTTCTCCTCATATCATTACATTGTTATTGTTGGCGACATTTTATTATAATACCCTGTCACATTGTCTATAATGCATATCAGATTTATTCTTAAACCTGTGATATTTTTGTATTATTTACCGGTTGTGAAAATTGGTGATTGTGGATTAAAGTAAAAATTTGTGAAAACCTAAGGCCCATCGCAATAACGAAGCGTCGCCGTCTCGCTGCTTCTTATTTTGCGATGCACCTAATGTGTATAAATTTGAGACACCTATCTTTGATGTATAGTTTACTATCATTGAGTCACCTTGTACGCCTTTTGTAAAATGCCCGCAAATAATAAGTTCTTGCTAAACACAATATCCGATACATTTGTTAGCATATTCCGTTAATTCCCAGCAATTTTTTTTTTGCTATATATGTCTTTTCATTTGAATTTTATAAAATATCATAATAAATATACATACATAGATACATATAATCACGCCTTTATCCCTAATGGGGTAGGCAAAGCGTAAACGAACTTACAAAGGTCGTTCCGCCACGTCTAACAAAGTTTTGTGGGTTATTTATGATATATTTGTAGGTATATTGCTGTAGGAATAAAGGCGTGATTATATGTATGTATTTTGCATTTGTGACAGCTTGTCAGCCCATCGTCTAAATTACAGTATACTGGAACCCTCGGATCCCTTAACTGGTTTTTACAGCATGCCCGGGACGATATGCAGCTTACAAATTCTGTGTTTTTCCTCTCGCTCCCAGTCCAGCATGGAAGAAAATCTTTCAATTTGCCTACATTTAAAGTCAAGATGTTTATACACTAAAACTTTTCCAATCTACAAGTACGCTTTTACGCTCTGCCTACCCCGTAAGGGATAAAGGCGTGATTTTATGTATGTCTACAAGTAGACAGGTCGTCAGCTTGTCTAACTATTACCTACACATGCGCTTTATTACATGTGTACACATATTATTACCATTGCTCTGTTTGGCGAGACAGCTTTCTACCATAGCGACATGACGAGTGTTAGGCGAAATGCACGTAACGATGAACATCTATTACTTAACCATTGGACACACAAACAGTACAGTTTCTATTGTATTTTGTAGGTAATGTAGCGTAACATATGAACTATACATACGTACCTATCTATACGTAGATACGTGATACGTTATGATTATTATGAACATGTTGGACGAAAAAGTGCTACGGGTTGCTAATGCTATATTGCAATGAATAAAATATAATATACGTACAAAAAATATGTCTAATAGTCTATATATCATTACTGAGAAGTAGGTAGAGCTTTACAAATATATATATATATATATATTAAGTCCCGTATTTATAATCAGCACTCGAGACTGACAGCGAGTTTGAGTTCGTGTCAAAAATGTAATTTTAGTACATTATGAACTGTCAAATCCATACTTAAAACTGCTCTCAATCTTGAGATCGCTTTATAAATACGGACCTTAGCTGCGACATCGAATTTAAAGGTTCATCAACAGCTCATTATACGTCCCCAGCCAGGGGCACGAACCTATCCTGAATAGGGAGATCGGTCCTTAAACGTAGGTACATATGAAATTCAAAAACCGAAAAACACATTGGTACGTGGTCGTATTCCAACCAGGACCACGGAGGCAGCGGCCTTATCCGCTAGACCATCGGGCTTGTTAAAAATTATCAGCCTGAAATCTTCTAATCCTTATCTCGTCTTTTTATCCACCTTACGGGGTAGACAGAGCGTTAAACGCCTAGTAAAAGGCGCTATCGCCACGTCTAATACCCCGTAAGGGATAAAGGCGTAATTTTATGTATGTATCTTTCAATCTTACACCTGGCTTGGGAAGAGAAAATGTTTAGGCAAAATCGCAAAATAGACTGGTTAAAGTAAATCTACACTTGGCAAACTTTATCTTGAAATTGTTGTTGTAATAATACTGCTTTATAAGCAGGTACTACACTTTGCAAAACCGGCCATAGACACTTTAATTACAATTTATAGCCCTTGACTTATAAGTTTTATACTATTACTAACTCTTACGAAAATTATAAACTGGGTGGATATGAGGGACCGACAATATAGACTACTTATTCAACTAACCGATTTATCAGAAACAGCAACGGTTCAGAGTGGAAATTATAGTAATGGCAATCCTTCACACATTTTTCTTGACATGGTATCTTTCATTGATGTGGTTCTTCTTGATTCCACAATAATGAAAAAAAAAACGGTTTAGTCGAGTCGGACTCGGTACCGTACTATACATTTATACAATATTTAGACACTATATTTTAATCATTTGTTACCAATTACCTACCGTTATAAATATAAAGCCGGCAAAGAAATCACGTTTTTGTATCGGAGCCCGCCGTAAATTCTAATTATATTTTAATTTTATTATTTATTTTCAAAGTAATTATACAAATCAATGTATTGTTAATATTTCAAGTGTTTACCTGTTGCCGTTTTTAATAACGAGCAAGAAATGGCAAAAAACACGTTTATTATATGGAGCGCCCCTTCAATATTTATTTAATTCTATTTTTAGTATTTGTTGTTATAGCAGCATCACCGATTTATCCGAAACAGCAACGGTTCAGAGTGGAAATAATAGTCATGTCAATCCTTTACACCCTTTTCTTGACATGGTGTCTATCATTAAAGTGGTTCTTGATTCCACAATAATGAAAAAAAAAACGGTTTAGTCGAGTCGGACTCGCGCACGAAGGGTGCCGTACCTTTGTTTATACAATATTTAGACACTATATTTTAAACATTTGTTACCAATTACCAACCGTTATAAATATAAAGCAAAAAGCCGGCAAAGAAATCACGTTTTTGAAATTAGTATTTACGGTAGCCCTCCGTAAATACAAATTTTATTTTAATTTTATTATTTATTATCAAAGTAATTATACAACTCAATGTATTGTTAATATTTCAAGTGTTTACCTGTTGCCGTTTTTAATATTGAGCTAGAAATGGGAATCCGAGGGTTTTAGTATATTTCAATTTAGGCGATAGGCTGACAACCTGTCACTACGGCAATATACCTACAAATCATCATAAATAACCCTCAAAACTGGTCAGACGTGGCAAAACGACCTTTGTTTAGGTTAAGGTAGAAACCTGCTCTGCCTTCCCCATTAGGAATAAAGGCGTGATTATATGTATGTATTATATGGAGCGCCCCTTCAATATTTATTTCATTCAGAAATATATCATCGTTGAAAATACCAACTGTCTAGCTGTCACGATTCAAGAGATACAAGCCTGCGATGACAAAGAGAAAATCACGTTAGTTGCATGGGAGAGCCCTTAAAAATAAATATTATTTTGTTTTTAGTATTTTTTGTTATAGCGGCAACAGGAATGCATAATCTGAAAAAAAAAAACAACTATCTAGCTATCACGGTTTATGAGATAAAGCCTGGTGACAGACGGACAGACAGACAGACGGACAGCGAAGTCTCAGTAATAGGGTACCGTTTTTCACCCTTTAGGTGCGGAACCCTAAAAAAGTGTGAATAAGATTGACTATAATAATATTTCAGGTAAAACCTGTAGGTAGTTCAATATAAATCAAAAAGTTACTGACCTCTACAATATTTTATTCAAGGAAAGTACACGGTCCAATTCTACGAATCACCTTATGTTGTTTCCGCGAGACACGCCAATACCCGCCTGTACCCGGCGGCGGCGGCGCTTGGTAAATAATGCAACAGGCGGTTTTCGTAAACATCACTTACAGAATACAGGCCACAAGCGACATTGAATCCAAATTACTCTGAATGATAATCTCATTTTAGACGATTTCACTTCATTCTCATATACTTCGTGATCTGCATAAATGTTAGATGTTAACATGTTTAAAGCTCGTATTTATAAAGCGATCACAAGATTGAAAGCTATGGCTATCAAGTAAATCAAGTATGGATTTTACGGTACCGTATTCTACTGAAATGACATTTCTGATACGAACTCAAACTAGCTGTCTTTCTCAAGTGACGATTATAAATACGAGCCTTAGTGTATCTGAAATTCATAATTATTCCCCAATATAGATTATTTTAATATACGGGAAATAATTGAGAACTTCAAGAAGAAACATGTGAATAAATTACAACTCTACCAAACTTACTTTAAAGCTGCTGCGAAAATATTCACTGTTAAATTCATTACAAACGAAATGATGATTTAAACTTTATGTCAACTTTTAGTTAAATGAATAAGTACAACGTTGATTGTACTGAATTTCTCATCGTCAGATATAAAAAAAAATCCATGCTGGACGCTAGGAACGAGAGAAAAAAAGTTACTGTGCCAGCTGCATTTCCTCCCGGGCATGCATTATAAACCAATCCGAGGGTTTCAGTATATTGCAATTTACGCGATGGGCTGACAACCTGCCACTACAGCAATATACCTACAAATCTATCTTAATTAACCCTCAAAACATTGTCAGATGTAGCGGAACGACCTTTTCTTTAGGTCGTTTACGCTCTGCCTGCCCCATTAGAGATAAAGGCGTGATTATATGTATGTATGTAGATATCAATAACTCTTCGTTGCGTTGCGATAGTCGAATTTAAATATTGAACGTAAATTGGTTGTTTTCACCAAATTTCTAGGTTCTCGTGACATCGATAGAGATCCGTGGTTTACTTGCGCAGGCGCGTGAAACTGGGTACCTTTAGAAACCATATCGTTTAGCATTCGTCGCACGACGTACAGGTACCTACATACACGGGTTATTAACTGTCGACGTACTTGCGACCTACTCTGTACACAGCACGGACAATTTGATGCACTTGCAGTGTGGTGGCCCACTATCAAAAACATATAGCTTTCTTTTGATTTTCCTTGAGCATAAGTTAATTCGGATAAAAAACGTCAAAATCGTTTCAGTGTTTATTGATAACAAACCCACCATCAATATCATCATCGGTTACCTAATCAAGTGGATTAAACGACGAATGATTATAAAGACAAATAAAAGTATGGTTAAAAGGTAAAAGAAAGATCTTCCCGAGCTGTCTCCTCTTCCCGTTAACTAACTGCATCAAAAGCTCCGTCTTCTTCTTCGTCTTATTTATGAGCTTCGTCTCACGGTAGTTCCTCAATCTTGGACTTGACTTCATGGGTTATTTGCTGTTAATTGCATTGATACTAGCTGTAGATCTTTCCAATAAAGCTCCATGACTAAATTCCAACAGCTGTAACGAAAGGGTGCTATTAAGAAAATCAATATGACTTTCATCAGCTTAGCTATGACTGTTAAAAATAATGTATTGTGACTAATAACTAGTTCACTAATATGTAGAATCCTAATGAGTTGATTCTGATTTTGAGATTAATTTACCGAAGACTGTTTCGCGATTAGTCATTTGATTAAAAGCAATTGATTTATGCAAGAATTTCGATTGTGTGAGATTCTAATACACGTAGGTGGATGAGTTTCTGTAAGGACATTGAAATTAAGCTCAAGGAGAATAGACTGTAACCAACTAATTTATCAATTTGTCATACATTTTGTTTTCAAAGTTGACAGTCAAAGATGAGATTTGTGTAACAATTTCACGCCTCTTCTTACAAAATTCGAATTCACGGTTAAGTGATTTAGCACATTGTTAAACATGACTTCAAATGAAGTGTCTCACTACTTTCCTAATACAATGTGAAGGATCTATTAACAAATACCATTTCGAGTGGTTTGATTCGGCACCCTCTAGGTCAAATTCACCTTTTGTGTATTTGTACACATCAAAGCGTTAAACAAAATACACACACGGTGCATTGTCTAGTGATGTGTGTGCGTTGTTTAGCCAATGTCAACCATTCACCGTCACCGCACAAATGACCATTTCAAGCTGCTCTGGCACGTACACTCTTTTGTTCAGTTGTTCTACATGAAGGAACTAATGCCGAAACTAATGACTTGTTTTGATTCACAGTGTAACAGAGCTATGAAAACATTATTTCCAATACTAATAGCATTTAGGTCTCTAATCGATTTGCAAGCTTTTTAAAATCACTGTCGCAAAATGAGGATCGTTTGACTTGCAAGATTGCAGTCCTCTGAAGGAGGAAACACCAAACGAAATGAATTAGAAAATTCAATTTATGGTGGAATGCAATTTCAGCAGAAGTTTAATTTTGATGGAAACAAAACGCAACTGCGGTGAAGGGAGCTAAAAAACCTCTCTGCGTTTTAAAACAGTCGCTGAAAAGTGGGAATGAGCTCCGTGAAAGAACTTCATTTCCGCCGCGACTTTCTCAATACATTTCATTTAAATACACTTTTCTGAAACGCCGAGGGAGGTTTAATTCCGTTGCTGCTCATGTGGGAGCCGACAAGCAAATGCTTTCAATCTATCCATCCGTCGAAACTCAAATGCTTGTCTAATGTGATCAACTCTAGGCGGCCTAGTCACGGATCATTGACGTATAATAAAAATATATTTTACTCTTTAGTCATTATGTTAATATACGATTAAAGGTATAGCTTGACACTAGCAAAATCGATCTGGAATAGCTGTTGAAGTACTCATAAATACTAGGAAATTTCCTATTCACCTTCATGAATATTTTTAATACCTAAGACCTGTTTCATCTTACTCACCTACTTTGCCAATCAAGTCTGATTTCCTGCATTCACTGATTTGTTCTTATTTATACTCTTAAATACGTCAGTGTAAAACAATGTTGTTCCGGTGGTCAACCAGCCCACAGCAATTTAGCTATTAAACCCAACGGACAGACAGAATATCCTTCTATGTAGGACTTTAATTTGCTGAACATGAATTTCGTTATTAACATATTGGGCTCTTTTTGATTTATAGTCGGTGGTTTTATGCGTTATCTGTCATTTGTTTTCGCCGTCATATGATATGGCGGATAAAATTGACAGAAGTACTGGGGAAACGTGCAGAAGCGAAATCTAGTGTGTCTACCAGATTTTGACGCGCTTGTATAAGTGTACAAGTAGTGAGTGTAAATCGCCCGTTATTTTTCAATTTTATTATTTTGAATGTGACAGATAGATTTTATTTTTAGTTTTAGCCGGTATCTAGAATAGAGCCCATTGATTGGATGTTTTAATCACATTCATTCCAAGTTAATCGAATTTTAACTGAGATTTGTAATGATACATTCTATTTGTTTATTATTCCTACTTTTATGCGGTCTATGACCTAAGTTGGCAGGTTATCAAGCTGTGTAAAATGTCTAGATATATTTCTATTTCCAAAGTCTTAATAGCGCTATATGAATACATTTGCAAGCCAAATGCAACAAGTTCCAAATGGCAGAATTAATTTACTTTGTGTGAGGTTTATCTTTAACAGTTTGCGTTGAGCAAATACGAGGTACTTACTTGGATGGCTAACGATCAGGGGTAAAAGAAATTAAAAAAAAAGTTTCACGTTACTTTATTTAAATCATAGTGCAAAATTGTACAGTGTTTTCAAATTCATAGTACATAGATACACACTTTATTTCT
Organism: Scrobipalpa costella; assembly: GCA_949820665.1. Classification (NCBI taxonomy): domain Eukaryota; kingdom Metazoa; phylum Arthropoda; class Insecta; order Lepidoptera; family Gelechiidae; genus Scrobipalpa; species Scrobipalpa costella. The sequence continues at coordinate 7,713,856 of OX463302.1, forward strand.
GCACCAAATTATTACAAATCTTTGTGTTTTGATTTAGTACATCATGACAGTAGTTATAGTATTATGTAACTACTGTTTTGTTGTACTACATTATTTATTGGTCTTAGATTCTCACAGACTTTTTGTTTTGTAGCAGTTTAGGGCTTAACAACTATCATATTAGCTTTTTTATTATCATATTAGGGATCCGAGGGTTTCAGTATATTGTAATTTAGGCGATGGGCTGACAACCTGTCACTACAGCAATATATCTACCTATCTATCTATACAAATCTATCTTAAATAAGCCTTAATATTTTGTCATACTTGGCGGACCGGCCTTTGTATAGATCGTTAACGCTCTGCCCACCCCATTAGGGATAAAGTCGAGATTATATGTCATCATGTCCCTAGCCTTATCAAGTCTATCTTCAATGACCCTCAAAACTTTGTCAGACGTGGCGGAACGACCTTTGTTTAGGTCGTTTACGGTCTACCTACCCCATTAGGGATAAAGGCGTGATTATATGTATGTATATAAGCTTTTTTTCATCTTCTATCGAGTGGTGTCGTATGATGTCGTATCGTATCCACCAAACTTGGTGTCACAGTTTTTACAATCCTATTTCTCTGATTCCCATTTATACGACTAAAATTTAATTTGAAAACAAAACTGGAACTTTTGCTTTCGTGCAGACAGAGTAATGAGTAAACACGCTAAACGACGGCATCCTCTGGTCGGACGTAGATATGAATCCACGAACTCTACCGCCGGCGGAATGGAAGCGCAGGAAGCGATTTGTCACGGACTTGTTCACCACGAACTACGATGCCAACTAGAACTAACTAACTGCTTAAATGGTGGCGAGACAGTGGAATGGTATAATTTCTATAAATGTGGGCAGATCTTATTATTGAGCAGACCCTGTAGTACAGAGTATATTGGAGAAGGATGCAGATGTCTTTTTAAATCAGTATATTTATACTCCAGTCACGGGATCAATTCGAGCTTTTCCATCGTGAAAGTTGTTTGTAATCATTGACTGAACAACTCCCTTTCAATTTGTTAGGAGCTGTCTCTTACACCCTTTATGTGTTGCGTAAAAATATTACAATATAAAAAAAAACATTTTACGACTATAACGAGAGTAGGTACAGATATTTTTTTGACTGCAAGGCCGCGGGAGTAAATAAAAATGTTTTATGGCTCATATAATTCGTGCTAACGACATGTTAGATGTTTGTTTGTATTCAAATTAATTTAACTTTAATTAGTATGACGTTTTAAAATAATAGGTACATAGTACATAGTAACTTATATTTTTAACTTTACTTAGATGCTGGACTGGGAGAGATATGAAAGCCTAGAATGTGCCAGCTGCATTTCCTCTCAGGCATGCTGTAAAAATCAGCTAAGGGATTTGTGGGTTTCAGTTTTCCTTTGTTTAGGTCGTTTGTCGTTTATGCTCTGCTTACGCGAATTAGGGATAAAGGCGTGATTATATAATGTATGTATGTAAGTATTTTTAATGGATTTAAGGTTCTTAAATATATTGTACGATTTAATATTATTTCCAATCTTAATCAAATTCAAACCTTTGATGAAATGCTTGTTACCCAGTCCTAGGAAATCTAACAATTCCCAAACTGCTATTGCAAATCAACCTAAATAATGGACACCATTAACGTAAAGTAACATAAAGGTAACATTCACAGCCCGATTTTCCGTTAAAGTATAGGTTAAACCATATAATCCGGGGTTCTTGTAAGAGTCACTATTGTATGGTATGTATTGTGATGTAAAAAGTGGCCCATTTCACACACACGCAGATGATTTTCCTCGTTATTGTCTTGATAAAGCACGCTGTAGGCATTCTATATTGTCATATTTTAAAGTAAATCTATGTTTATTGCTAATTGCCATTTCTGTCCTTTCTTTAGGAAACAGAAGAAAGTTTAATGTCTGTTATTGGGTAGCACATATTTTTAAGTTAGCGAACTTTTTGCAAGACAATGTACCTCAATTGCGAAGCGACAACTAAAATAACCACAACAGTAGTTAGTTAGTCACGAGTCAGGAAAGTTTCAAAATATAGAGACTTACTCGTAGTTCTGTTTTGTTCTCTTGTCTTAATAGTATCTTAATATTACGTAAATCCAGAAAAAAATGCCTAAAGATATAAATCTTATAAAATTGATACGATTTATTGTGTTGCCCTTTGTCTATCCAACAATGGACAATCTGATTGGTTAATTATACATTGTGAACTCAACTTTATAATCACCATTAGCCCGTACATGTCACTTCATAATCTTAATAACTATAGATTAATAACTCCTTGTTAAAAAGCAATTTGCTCATAGTTTTAAATAAGATCTTTCCAACATAGAGAATGTTGCAAAGATATAATTTGAAACTAGTCTAGAATGTAAGAATAATAGTCGACTACAGAATCTCATAATCATGAGAGGATACTAAAAATAATTTATTGCATTGTCGAGGTATACTTATATAAATGTATATCTATATTGCATTGATTTAAATACATACATATAATCACGCCTTTATCCCTAATGGGGTAGGCAGAGCGTAAACAACCTAAACAAAGGTCGCTCCGCCACGTCTGACAAAGTTTTGAGGGTTATTTAAGATATATCTGTAGGTATATTGCTATAGTGACAGGTTGTCAGCCCATCGCCTAAATTGCAATATATGGAAACCCTCGGATCCCTTAGCTGGTTTTTACAGCATGCTTGGGAGGAAATGCAGGTGGCGCATTCTATGTTTTTCTCTCACTCCCAGTCCAGCATGGAAGGCATTGATTTTAGTATGTTTCTATACTCTTTATAGTTCTTTTTATGTTTATTTTATATTCTCGGTTACGCGGAAGATCAGCGCTGTGGCGAATTTTACACAACCCATTTGTCGCCTAATAACATGTTTGTAATCTTAAAAATATTTAATGTTTGAAATTGGTGGCAAATAAATATTTTCTATATCTAGATTTTTTTTTAAATAGATTGGATCCACTCTGTATTTGTCATCTCATCTTGGTACTTAGAAAAATAACACAACTGTTAAGTTACGATTGAGTTCCGGATGAATTAGAAGGTAAAAGAATAGAACATACATACATACATATAATCACGCCTTTATCCCTAATGGGGTAGGCAGTGCGTAAACAACCTAAACAAAGGTCGCTCCGCCACGTCTGACATAGTTTTGAGGGTTATTTAAGATAGGATTCTAGGTATATTGCTGTAGTGACAGGTTGTCAGCCCATCGTCTAAATTACAATATACTGAAACCCTCGGATCCCTTAGCTGGATCTTACAGCATGCCCGGGAGGAAATGTAGCTGGCACATTCTATGTTTTTCTCTCGCTCCCAGGCCAGCATGGAAGCAAAAAAGAATAGAAGAAAGATTTTTACATGGCAATCAATACACGGACAACTCATTCAATCTTAAGCATTGCCTTAATTTTTCTTTACGTACCTAGGTAGTACATACATACAATCACGCCTTTATCCCTATTATAATTGGGTAGGCAGAGCACAAACGACGCAAACATAGGTCGTTTCGCCACGTCTGACAAAGTTGTGAGTATTATTTAAGATAGATTTGTAGGTATATTGCTGTATTGACAGGTTGTCAGCCCATTGCCTATATTGCAATATATCCCGGATCCCTTAGCTAGTTTGAACAGCATGCCCGGGAGGAGATGCAGCTGGCACGTTCTGTTTTTCTCATGGGAAATTTAAATAAATTAAAATTATTTTTATTTAAATTTTATCTCAGTCCAGCTTGGGAGTAACTAGGTAGTAAGTTCTACTCTTTTGCTGTATGAATTATGTCAACAATATCCTTGGTCCGTCCATAACTTTAAGATACAATAAGTGGCAAATGAGCTTTTGTAAGCGATTTCTAAGAAAAGCAAGTATAATGAAAGTAGTTAAATATATGATTGCATGTTCCATGTGCTTATGTACGTCCAGTTCCACATTGTTTCTGAAAATCCTTTGTTCGTATTTTTGTTTGTTACGAATCTCAGTAATAACTTCGAATCAACGTTTTGTTTCCTAATGTTAGACTTACGTTTCGTTCCCTTCTCTAACATTTTGGTAAATAACATTTCGCGTCTAGTTTATTTCGGTATTTTTCTGCTGTAATATTGTAAGTGATAAAAAAAATATATTTAGGCCCGTATTTATAATGCGCACTTGAGATTGACAGCCAGTTTGAATTTGTACCATAAATGTCATTTCAGTACAAAATGGATTGTCAAATCCATACTTAACATTGCTCTCAATCTCGAGATAGCTTTACAAATACGAGCCTTAGTTAAACTTACCAAACATAATCAAAAAACAGTTAAAATATAGTATACGTTAGATAATCCTATTTCTATTGATATGAGCAAAATTCTAATTAATACAACGTTAGAAGAACCGCAGAAGTAGAGTTACCTGTAAATTAAAGACAGCTTTGATTTCCCGGGAAGTAGGAAGTCTCTTTACGCCATATGTTCGTACACGGGGACAGCGTCCTGCAAACTGATAGGGGTTGCTCAGTCGAAGAAACTGAACAACTATCACCAGAAAATTCTTTCAAGAAATAAAAAGAAGTACACTTTTCCATACTCTCTCGTGGAGATTTTTCATACTCTCTGATCGTGGTGGTCATATTATTATTTGTTGGTATACTTTTCAGTATCACGGGCCAAAGAAAACAGCGCAGAGGCCTTTTTATACCAAATAATGTATTGTGATGTGTATATCATGCGGATACTCGCTCTGCTTGCACTAGAGAAATACAACCAGAGCCAGCACCCGCCTGATGCAAGGAGTATTGCAGATAATGGTAGGAGAACTAGGTCTATGAGGAGGGATTTAGCTGGACCGGTTGCTGGGATATTGATATATTATTATTATTATATACAGCCTGATGTGTCCCACTGCAGGGCAAAGGCCTCCCTCCCCTTCTTCCATTTCTCCCTGTCTTGAGCCTCTTCTAACCAGTTTCAGGTTATAGGAATGTAATTGTTTTTAATATCCTGAAATAATTTCCTGGTGAAAGTGGTTCAGTTTCTTTGACTGAGCAACCCCTATCACTATCCCTTACACCTGGTACAGGACTCATATTAAAATGATTTCTTCCATGCTGGACTGGGAGAGATAGAAAAACATAGAATGTTCCAGCTGCCCTTCCTCCCGGGCATGCTGTTGAAGTCATCAAAAGGGACTCGAGGGTAACAGTGTATTGTAATTTAGGCGATGGGCTGACAACCTGTCACTAAAGCAATACATATAAAATCTTAAATTGCCCTCAATTTTTGTCAGACGTGGCGAAAGCGCCTTTTACGAGGCGTTAAACGCTCTGCCTACCCCGTAAGGGATAAAGGCGTGATTTATGTATGTATGTATTAAAATGACATATCAGTGCAGTAGTACTAGATCTGATTGGGTCATTCCGAGTGTTGACATCACCGATGCAACGATAATCTAGTCGCGCGTGGCGGTGGTGTAGGCGCGTGATCACTAGAGCTGCTCTTTATTTTGTGTTCTATCGATGTCGATGTTAATTTGTAGAATGTATTATTTTTGAAATATTTTCATTATTAAAACTGAAAAGTATATTTGGCCTGGGAGCGAAAGAAAAACATAGAATTTGCCAGCTGCAATTCTTCCCGGGCATTCTGTAAAAACCAGCTAAGGGATCTGAGGGTTTCAGTATGTTGTAATTTAGGCGATGATGGGCTGACAATCTGTCACTACAGCAATATACCTACAAATCTATCTTAAATAACCCTCACAACTTTGTCAGACGTGGCGAAACGAACCTCTATTTAGGTCGTTTACGCTCTACCTACCCCATAAAGAATAAAGGCGTGATTATATGTATGTATGTAAGAGTATATTTGTAAGAAAACGATTACAACCTTAGTTGCTCGACTTTGCGAAATATTGAAATAATTTGACGGTCCTGGTTTTCAAAACTCAAACAAACCATCAAAGAAATTTAGCGACTATTTTCTCTATCTGTTTCATCCCTGACTTATATCAATAAAAAATATAAGTTTTTTTGATATAGAGATGAAGTGAAGTATCGGGAAAGATGCGGCGACCCATATGATATACACAAAGACAAAGGCAGCATATGATGATTGCTAGTCGATACCATTTATCCAGCTCTAGTAAACGACGTCGGTGGGTAATGTAATGATGCGCTGGTAATGATGTCGCGCCGATGCGCCGGTAATGAGTGCCCGCTGCGCCCGCGCCGTGAAATCACTACCTGCGCCACGTTCCATAAAGCCATAATTTGCATGATACGAGTTCCATTCCATGTACATAGCGTAGTCAGTCAGCTTTCAAGGATTTATCGTCTATCCATCTACGCAATGTACATCAAATTGCAATTGCAAGGTGCAGTTTTATGTAGTGCTTTGCGCCTGCAACTCATTTCCAGCCTGTTGTTAGGTGCTGGCATAACCTGTTGGGTAAACCGAACTAACAGTAGTGCATTGAATAGACACCGTAAGCTTATGATAGTTAATAGTTACATAATCTTCTTCTTATTCTTAGCAAGTGGATTCTCGAGTCAAATGACCCGATGAACCCTGGTGTTAGTGTTTTCAAACCGCCTTCAGGTTAATAGCTGAAGGAGGCCTAGCCTAATGGCCTCTAACGTGGTTTGAGTATCGACCTCTATCAAAAACAGAGACCGACGGCTTAACGTGCCCTCCTAAGCACGGAATCCTTTTTCTTTTTATCAGGTGATTCAGCCTGAATGTTTGAAAAGAAAAAGGATTCCGTGCTTCGGAGGGCTTAGTTTTTTAAAGATTAGATGTCCTAACCAAGCCGAGAAAATCTCGCAAAGTGATAAATTCACAAATATCAACTTATGTGTTATATAATAATTTGTGATGAGTACTTACCCTTTCTTTCTTTATCGATAGATTTTTTTAAAATAGTCTTAATGTCTTTAATATTAATTTGGGGACTTGATAAAAACTTATCCCAAATGAATTTACCAATTTACTTACTAATATGCAATTCATATAAATATCATAAAATACAGTATCATTTATGTGATAGTAGATTCTCATATTTCTCATAGATCAATTTATTTATTAATTGTTTTTGACGCCTTATTTTATAATGAGTATTAGTTTTAGTGTTAAGTTGACAATTGTATTGAATTGTAAATTATCGAAGAGAATTTCAAGGTCTCTCAAATAATCAAAAGACATATTCCGATCATGTATTATTTATTTGTTTATCTATAATTTTAGGTACGTCAAATGATATAATAAGAGACACGCCTGACAAAGATATTTTGTTAATAAAATATCTTAATTTTGACTGTAGTTTACAATTTGATAATATTTTTGTTACTTTTATAAATACTTAACTACAACGCCGTTTTTTTGTACGGTTATTTTTACAGGGTAGTGTGAAATTAGGATACAAATCTCTATTATGTCTGGCTCTGCGGGATATGAAGTCATAATAGTAACATTTGTATTATGTGAAAGCTTTACAACGATTTCACTATGTGCAAAGTAAAAAGGAAATATTGTTATGCATGTTGTTTTACACTCGTAGAAATAAATAAATAATTATGGTGGTATTATAATAACACATTTCAAAATAATACTCAATAAGGCTCGTAATTATAAAGCGATCTGAAACTTGAGAGCAATATTAAGTATGGATTTGACAGGCCAGTTTGTACTGTAATGACATTTCTGATACGAATTCTAGCTGTCACTCATCAGCACTGATTATAAATACGGCCCTAAATAGATTCATTCAAAAGAATATCAAATCTAACATTTTTATTTTTGCAATTTGCGTTAAATTTTTTAAATATTAATATATTTTTTCTAAAGATTCTTTTGTGTATTTTTATTGCCATGAATTTCCTATATTTAAATCTCAACAATGAGTCAAACTAGCATGCCATGCAATGCCATGAAAGAGTTATATGTATCGCATGCCATAACCTACCGTAACATAGCAGGTATTGATAATAGCTAAACAATGAATACTTAGATGATATTTACTTCATGTACTTATATTTAGCTTGGTCACGTGTCTAATCTGAAGTATTTACCTAACTGTGATACCGCGATAAGAATAAGTTATTACATACATACCTATTATACCTAATAAGACTAATACCTAAATAAAATTAAGAATAAATCTTCAAAATTATAAATTAACTTTGTTTTTTTAAATTCAATCAGTCCATTCCCAATACAGTTTTCGGCAATTAATTTCCAATTTGGACACAATTGCAAAATAAAGCACAATAGTCTGATGAAGTAGCTACTAGCTACCACTATACTACTACTATGCTCATTTCATACTAGAAGGGATTAATATAACGCAGAAATGTGTAGGTTTTGAGTATTTCTACTATCACTATGCCTGCACAATTACTTCCATGCTGGACTGGGAACGAGAGAAAGACATAGAATGTGCATTTCCTCCATCATATGTGCAGAAACCAGCGCAGGGATCCGAGGGTTACTGTATATTGCTATTTAGGCAATGGGCTGACAACCTGTCACTACAGCAATATACCTACAAATCTATCTTAAATAACCCTCAAAACTTTGTCAGATGTGGCGGAACGACGAACGATGTTTACGCTCTGCCTACCCCTTTAGGGATAAAGGCGTGATTTATATGTATGTATGTATATGTACTATATCTGCACGTAGTGTTTTGGATCATGGCGGATCTGGTGAAAACACATTAGCGGGATGAAAACATTTTTGTTCGCTCACAAAGATCTGGCGGCCGCTGGGGGTGGATTATGCCTCCAGCTGCTGTTTTTCTTCTTCCCCTACCCCTTTCAGCTTTCGATGAACTAAAACAATGTTAAAATATTTTCTTAAACATTTTTTTGAATGAAAAATATCTATGGGTTTTAAGTGTCGAGTGTCAATCTTTTTTTTTCGTATTTAAAAACAAGCTGAGATAAATATTATTGAGTACTTTATGTCATCAGATTGAAAACAAAAGCGAACTTTAGTAATATCTTTTTAATTAGGAAGCGGATCTGAAGTAGCTGTTGCTGGAAAAGTATGGATATGACCAATCCATTTTGTTACTTAAGTAACAAAATATTGATTAATTGAAATATATTATGGGTGTTAATTTAATCGCGTGCCATAGCTTAGAAGATCCTTCGAAAACGATAGAAGCATATGTTTTTTTTTTCGTTAAATCGTTCCTAAAAAAACAGTTAAATTTCCCAAACAAAACTACTATTTCGGACAGCCTATTTGTATGAAGAAAACATTTTTTTATTAATTAGTGTCTATTTTTTCAATATTTTCTATGGGCCCCTTATTTGTTACAGAAACATCCCGTAGGCTATGAGACGCAATTTAATTTTAAATATGATTTTGATTTTATCCTTTTTTTGTTACTTGAGTAAGAAAATACATACATACATACATACATATAATCACGCCCTTATCTCTATTGGGGTAAGAATAGCGTAAACGACCCAAATAAAAGTCTTTCCGCCACGTCTGACAAAGTTTAAAGGGTTATTTAAAATAAATTTGTAGGTATATTACTGTAGTGACAGGTTGTCAGCCCATCGCCTAAATTGCAATATACTGAAACCCTCGGATCCCCTAGCTGGTTTTTACAGCTTGCCCGGGAGGAAATGCAGCTGGCACATTCTAGTTTTTCTTTCACTTCCAGGCCAGCATGGAAGAAAATGGTTAAATGGAAAGTAAGAAAATGGATTGGTTATATCCACACTTTTCCACTAACAGGTACTACCGATGTGCTCCCTAGTCGTTATCATATCACAAAGTTCCCACGCTTGACCTACAATGATACTTTGTTCAATCGCTAGTCATTATTTTCTGGAAATATGTATTTTCTTAGATATTTTGTGCCAGTTTGATTGGTTAGTTATTGAGAAAATGATTTAATTTCGTCAAATTGTCAAAAAGCAAATATTATTTTGATATTCTCCGTGTGGTGCCGGGTTAGAATAGCATCACCCTACAACATCCCGTGGGTGTCGTTAAAGGCGACTAAGGGATAAATCCAGGGAATGGACAGCAGCGTTCCCTGTGAAAGGAAAACTTCTACTGCGCTCACCAACCCACCTGCCGAGCGTGGTATTATGGCATATACCCCCAATTTTGGGGAGGTCCATGTCCATCAGTGCACTGTTGTGGCTGATGTTGTTGAAATATTATCTAAAAGTAACATAATATATTTTTGACGTTAACTTTACCTTTGATTGAAGTAACAGGTTGTATGTAGTTTGAGATCGTTTACTTATTTTTTGATTTCTCAATCTAAATAAACATACATACATATAATCACGCCTTTATGCCTAATGGGGTAGGCAGAGCGTAAACGACGAAAGTTTTGAGGGTTATCTAAGATAGATTTGTGGATATATTGCTGTAGTGAAAGGTTGTCAGCCTAGCGCCTAAATTGCAATATACAGAAACCCCCGGATCCCTTAGCTGGTTTTTACAGCATGCCCGGGAGGAAATGCAGCCAGCATATTCTATGTTTTTCTCTCGCTCCCAGTCCAGCATGAAAGAAGAATATACTAAAACGCCTATAAATATTTATTAAATTTCGATCACAAGACAATTTCTATTTTAATTTTCAAACATGTAGATTTTTTATCCTTTTACTTGTAATAAGATGGAATTTTATGTTTTATGATACTGTAACCTAACCCATCTAGATCATCGATAGAGTGCTAGACTTGCAACACGTGTAACCAAACATGTTTGTTTGTCAAATTTGACATAGAATCTATATTATTATTATTGTAAACTACTTACAAAGTATTTTCATATGACTAAAACGGAATCATAGCTTTGGTAGGTTTAAAATAACATTTCCTTTTAGAAAATACCTAGACCGTGATTAATATGTAAGTGATTATAAGTGTCCACTCCAAAGCTGGCTACAGAATCTGGCTGCGAAATGAGACTGGCACTTATGGTCCCATGACATGAACCTACATCACGCCTTTATCCGTAATGGGTAGGCAGAGCATAAACAACCTAAGCAAAGGTCGTTTCGCCAGGTCTGATAAAGTTTCGAGGGTTATTTAAGATAGATTTGTAGGTATATTGCTGTAGTGCCATGAACCTACATACATATTTTCAAAATTAACCTTAAGTTTAATATTAATTTGTAGCAAATTAATGTAGGCTGTGTCAAAACTTGAACAGCAAATAGCAAACCTGAACCAACAGAATATTGCATGTATTCCTAACTTTTCCCAACGTTCTGCTGTTGATTAGTTTTCATGCCTTGGGATTAATTTTTCAACCAAATTTCCTCGCTTACATATGCCTGCCAATATTATCTTTGATATGCCTTGTTAAACATATGACTTTATAAAGATGGATGATGATCCTATGAATATATATTAGGTACTTTTTCTATATCCTCCTAAATAAGAAACATTTTTTTTTTAAATTAACTTATTTTTATTTAAGAGTGCTCTCCGAGTTAAAAAACAAGCTTGAGGGATTTATATCCAAGGATGTTGCCTTGTTTGTTTATAATAACAAACACAAAAATTGGTTTGAGAGAAAGTTCAATGAAGTAGTTTTGTTTAGTTCACAAAATCAAAAAGCAGTGCAAAGATCAAAATATCGATTGTTGCTCGGTTGTGTCTCTCAGGGGTTGAACGTTCGTGTAGATCACATTATCTGTGACAAATACATTCAAATGCAGAGGAGGTATTGAACTGCAGAGGTCGAGTATGCGACATCCAGACATTGGGAAACTATTAGTATTACTACTAATTCTTTGAGGACACGACTTACCAAACTATATATTGACTAAAATTATCGCCATTCCTTTCTAGTTTTTTATGATAGAATATTACAGGTTTAAACTTATATAAGGTAGTGAAGTCGTGTTTTATGCACCTTCGAATTGCAACATATGCGTGTATATCATAAAACCATGATCTTACCTACGGAAATAAAATAGTTTTCCAGTGAAATCACTTAGGTTCGTATTTATGAAGCGATCTCAAACTTGAGAGCAATATTGAGTATGGATTTGACAGGCCAGTTTGTACTGTAATAACATTTCTGATACGAACTCAAACTCTCTCTCAATCATGAGAGCTGATTTTAAATACGGCCCTTAGTTGCATAGCTAGCTGTATCGAATTATGGCGCAAATGACACTTTTTACATTGCACGAAATGTGCCTACATTTCCTACAATGTAACTCAGACGTCAGCGAAACAGTAGCTGCGTAGTCGCTGTAATAAGAACATCGATAGATCAAATTAGCATTTGTATGACTTGTGTATTTTGTTATTGTAAAGAGACTGAGAATCTTCTACAGATTTGTAATGATGTAATGGAAATTATTCGGGAAAAAAACTAAAAACAAGATAATTTGTGAAGCATCTAAAGCTTACACATCATTTCATTTTTCTTGGACAGACAGTCATCATTTCATTTGACGACTTATTGTCATATCCATAATGAATTATGTTATTTTGAAGTAATAGGCCATGAGAGTTGAACTTGAGTTCCCTTATATTATTTTGTTTCCATTAATGAGAATAATATACAAAATAAAGTGTTTACCGTATAATTGCGATTAACGTAATCAGTCAAATCCTATTTTGTGTAATTACGAGTATATAATTGTGTTTTTTTAATTTATTGAAAATATTTACTAGTGCATTTTATTTTAAAAATCATGTAACAAAATAGGATTTGACGGATTACGTTAATCGCAATCATAATATAAACACTTTCTTTGGTATATTATTCTCCAACAAATACTTTACAATAGCTTTAAAAAATCTGTTCTATAAAAGTTGTTCGGTTTCGCTGTTAGACCGTGAATCTCTTTCAGTTTGTGCATTGTCTTCGTCTTATAATCTTCTATGTATGTGTATGTAGTTAAGGTATGTATAATATATAGATAAAGTAACTATGGAAAAAATCTTAGACTCGGATGTCTAGCAAGAAAATCAGATATTACTAATTATATATATACGTATATCTATGTAGAGAATAGTACTTAAGCTGTATAATATTTTAGGAAAGCTGAATACTGGCTAGTTGGAACAAAATATTAGAAAACAGACGCTGCATGTTACATACATCGTTCAAACCTTGTTCCAGGTGCCAAGCATTGCGAAACGATAGCTTTTCCGTCTTTTAGCAACACACTTATTTGTTGACACATTGCCTCCTGCGCGAGCGTACAGTCGTTTGCTTGATCAACAAGAAATGCTCGTTCGTATACGTGTATCAGTATTGTGCTCTTTGAAAACGAACCTATCGAAATATAGAGTTTGGAAATATAATATTAAGCTAATTTGTATTGCAAGATTACAAATATAGTATTCTGTTTAGATATAAGTAGTTAGAAAGAATATGATTAATATATTACTTACGTCTTATACACTGTTCAACTTGTGGCGCTACGTTGTTTCCGATACCAACATAAATTAAGCGAACTCATAAAAAAACTACAAAAACATAATAGCATACGTTACATAAAGCTTTAAAACAAATTATTATTATTGTCAGTCTAGACGGGTTATCGGTTAAACAACACAGGCACAGTTTTTGAGGAAAACGTGTTCTTTGTTTACGATTTAGTTGTAGTTTTTAGTATTATACGAAAATAAAGATACCCAATTACCTATAGAATTATATAGAATCAATTTCTACAATTTAATATAGTATAAGTGACCCAGTAAACTTTAACCTTAAGACTTAGTGACTGTTTTATATAAATTGCACTCTGTGTCTAGGTTATCAGTAGGAACATAACATTCAACGCTATATTTGAATGCTAAGAATAGGTAGATATAAGTTTCTCTATAAATTGACTTCTCTGACACTTTCAGTCTCAAAACCTAAGTATTTATAATATGTTGAATAGTAAATACATTTCAATGGTGTTACGAGACTAATGTTACTAGTAATTTGTTATCTTGCTAAGTAGTCAAGATCCATCAAAGGCTCCATTATACTAATGCCACCTACGTACAACTAACCGCCCCTTGTTTGTTGCAGTGTAAGTGGGTGGGCCCGCGCTCGGTGGCGGCGGCGGCGGTGGTGGTGGTGGCGCTGCGGAGTGAGCGCGCGCGCCGCTAAGCGCTCGCCGTCGCCCGCGCCCGCGCCCGCGCCGCGCGCTTCGCCGGACCATGCGCGCGCGCGCAGTCCCGCTGCGCCGCGCCGCCCGACCGCGCGCACCATGCTCAACATGAAACTGAAGGAGCGCCTCGCGCTCGCCCTCAGCGCCTTCCTCGTCATCTTCACGCTGATGCTGGTGGTGGACCTGCAGATGGACTATGGCATCTCGGGGCACCGCGCGCCGCTGCACGGCCGCGTGCGAGTTGGCGACGACACCGACAAGGGCCGCTCCGCCTACATCGAGTTTCGGAAGCGGTTCCTGCAGAAAAGGTGAGGTGTAGTGACCTGTGGTGCTTCCTAATGAGTGTTGTGATTGAGTGATCGAAGGATGTGTTCCTTATCTCCAGTGTTTATGTCAGGAATCTGATGAAAGGTGAGTAATGTTGTATGTAGAGAGGATCAAAATTGTACTCAAAAATTAACGCAACCAAGCAGGCATTTATTTTTTTAATAAAAAAAAAGAAGTTTTTAAATATTTAATAACCATGAATCTGTTGTTATCAAGAAAATGTCAAGGAGCGAGCCACATAATAACATACTGAGGCTAAATTATTATTATCTTATCAAAAATTCAAGCAACGACCCTTTGATAGCGCTCGAACACGATACCGAATAGTACACATCGACGATAATGGCTTCTTAAGGACTAACTACTGCTAACTACTTCTTAATCACTTGTCAATTAAATCGAGTTTACCTTAATTTAATAAGTTGTCAACTTCATGGAAATGTTTAGAAGCGACAAGAATGTCGGTTTGTTTACTTACTTAAATCTTAGGACTAGTTTAATCATCTTTAGTCAAAAATATTTGCTAAACGTGTAGAGCGTACACAACACAATGTTTATTACTTTATGAGCATCCATTTTTTTGTTATTGCACAAGGTAATTATAACTCATGAAGAGATTTAGGTAGTTACCATATAGAGTTAAACAAGTGGTCATTTCAGCTTACCATGCTGTCTTAACTTGAACAGTATAAGTACTTGTAATTATTATCTATCAAGGAATAGTTCTCGATAATTATTTTTGTAGTATGTACGTATTTCATACACATCTAGGGTAATCTTAATGGACAACTTTAGCACATGTTAAATATTTCTTTATCTCAGTTTTTAACGTAAACTACGTATACATACATATTCCATTAGCCGATACACTTTTTTCCTTATGTTGTTAATTCGTTTTCGTAATAAATATACGTACATAAATCAAGCCCTTATCCCTGATGGGGCAGGCAGAGCGTCAACGACCCACACAAAGGTCGTACCGCCACATCTGACAAGTTTTGAGGGATGTTTGAGACAGATCTGTATATTGCTGCAGCGTCAGGTTGTCCAATATACTGAAACCCTCAAATCCCTTAGCTGGTGTTTACAGCATTCCTGGGAGGAGATACGATACAGTTGGCACACTCTATGTTTTTCCATCGCTTCAACCCCAGCATGTATATTTAATAAATGTATATTGTATTATATTATAATGTACAATAAATAATATATTGACCAATAAATATGTTTGCACCTACCGCGGTTATCTTGCGCGTTATCAATTACTATAGGTACCGGCATGTTTGCTTGTCCATGTGATTGTTGTGTTCGAAGATAACGCGGCCTCACAAGATGAACAGATGAGCAAGAGAGCTAAGTTTTCGATTGAGGAACCTATAAAATACGTTTTAATGAATTCTTCTTCCTTCACTTCAGAGCTGGGCTCTTGTCGGTGGAGCAACTTCAATTTTTGTCTATCATTAGCCAGTTCCTGATTATTTACCTAAGTAAGATTAAAATTTGATCTACAAAATGAAGCAGGAATTACTTGTCTTTGCTTGGAAAAATATAAGTCAAACGTCCTTTCAATGTCTCAAATTAGTTTAACTCCTTTAACTAGGAAATGGCAAAACAACGAACAGCAATTTCTACATCTCTACGTTTTGATCCATGAAATGACAGATTCTTCAGTTCAGGTGTAGGTAGACTTAGTTAATAGTTCGGTTTTAAGATTGACTGTAGAAATGTGATAGGCTCTGAAACGGATCATAGCATAGTAAAATGATACTACCTGTACTGTGACAACAAGTTATTCAATGAATTCTGAGATGTAATGATAACCAGTATTAGCGTTGAACACTTGCTTGAACATGAGAACTATTGCATGGAATTAAGGCACCCCTTTCGTACGTCAAGCAGAAATTATAACATTTGTGTTTCGATCTGAAAGGTGTATTGTATAACAAATCAACCTTAATTATAACTAGCTATGCAATTCTGAAAAGATCAATTTTATCCTACAAAGATACAGATGGATATTATGAATGTAAGTATGTTTTTTATTAAAAGCATATGATTATAATAATTTCTAACATGAAACGTCATATCCTGGCCTCAAAGCGCAAATGAGATAAACTATCTTGATAACAATAAGGATAAACAGAAAAGTAAAAGTTGGTTTAAACAATAAATATAGATAAAGTGGTTTAGACAACTATTTGCCAATGGTTTACAACATTTGTTATTTCAGATTTAAAGTTTAAACATATATTGAGTCATAGGATCTTACCTTTAGACTTACGTTTTGACTCATACATTGATAAGCATACATACATATAATCACGCCTTTATCCCTAATGGGGTAGGCAGAGCGTAAACGACCTAAAAAAAGGTTGTTCCAAAGTTTTGAGGGTTATTTAAGATAGATTTGTAGGTATATTGCTGTAGTGACAAGTTGTCAGCCCATCATCGCCTAAATTACAATATACTCGGATCTCGTAGCTGGTTTTTACAGTATACTCGGGAGGAAATGCAGCTGGCACATTCTATATTTTTCTCTCGCTCCCAGTCCAGCATGGAAGTATAGATTAGCATGTTTCACCTGTTGTACATGTTGTATATACTTTTATATTTATACATTTGAATAGTGACTAGTGACGTACAAGCATAATATATCCTTTAATTGCACAAAATATCTGTTTATTTATACGTGAAACTAATTTTGTCACTTTCACACTTGAGATAACCACGATAATAGGACCTTTTATCAGAGATTACTCCACATTTTGGATTAGTGCAAACAAATCGATACAAAAGCTGTTTATTTAGGCATACTAAAGAGATTTATAGTGTTTAGAATTAATGGTGGTTACGTATGTGGATACATACATACAATTACGCCTTTATCCCTAATGGGGTAGGCAGAGCGTAAACGACCTAAACAGAGGTCGTTCCGCCACATCTAGCAAAGTTTTGAGGGTTATTTAAGAGAGCTTTGTAGGTATATTGCTGATGTGACAGGTTGTTAGCCCATCGCCTAAATTACAATAAACTGAAACCTTTGGATCCCTTAGCTGGTTCTACAGCATGCCCGGGAGGAAATACAACTGGCACATTCTATGTTTTACTCTCACTCCCAGGCCGACATGGAATAAATAAATAAATATGTGGATATCTTCTTCATAAGTATCTTGACACCATTATTTGTCTCTAAAAACTTTACCTTCCATGCTGGACTGGGAGAGATAGAAAAACATAGCATGTTCCAGCTGCCCTTCCTCCCAGGTATGCTGTAGAAGTCAGCAAAAGGGACTCGACGGTTACAGTGTATTGTAATTTAGGCGATGGGCTGACAACCTGTCACTATAGCAATACACTTTTCAATCTAAAATTGCCCTCAATTTTTGTCAGACGTGGCGAAAGCGCCTTTTAGTCGTTTAACGCTCTGCCTACCCCGTAAGGGATATAGGCGTGATTTTATGTATGTATGTAAAAACTTTATTACCTACTGTTTTATTCTATGTAGTCATCATTGAATAATAATATTAACTGATCTTACCTGCACGTTCCATTGAATTTAATTTAATTTAATTAAATTTATCTTTATTGTAAACTTCACAGCACATATTCTTAAATTACATTACAAATGTTATAAACTAATCTAGCCAATTACGAAGTTTAACATATTAAAAGCAGAATGTAAGTTGCAAACCAATTAAAATATATTGAAAATAAATAAAACCATTGAATCAAATTTCGGCAGGGAATAGCTAATGCGTAGGTGAATTTCTCAGTGTAATTGATAAGAATTATTAATAAGTATTTTCAAAAAAAATGTATACAAAGCATTTTTTTTTCATTACTATTAACGAGTTGTTTGTACTATTTTTAAACATTTTTTTTTACTAAATTTTTCGATTGTAATAATATTTTTTTTTCCCACGGAAAATCCATAATACATAGTTACACACCTGCGTCACTACATGATCACTGTGTTAATAGACCTTGTCATCTTATGCTTGCATGTCAGTCAAAACATTCATAGCTTCTTATCAAAATATGACATTTCTTTATTGTCTCTTGAATATATTTGCTATTTATTTTATCCTATCCTTCCATGCTGGTCTGGAGCGAGAGAAAAACATAGAATGTGCCAGCTGCATTTCCTCTCGGGCATGCTGTAAAAACCAGCTAAGGGATCCGAGGGTTTCAGTTTATTGCAATTTAGGCGATAGGCTGACAATCTGTCAGTACAGCAATATACGTACAAATATATCTTAGATAACCCTCAAAACTTTGTCAGACGTGGCGTAACGACCTTTGTTTAGGTCGTTCATGCTCTGCCTACCCAATTAGGGATAAGGGCGTGATTATATGTGTATTTTATCCTAGCAATACGAAACTGTTTGGCTGAAATTATTAAATGTTATGTGTAATATATATTTGATTTATTGCATAGAGTACTATGAAAACAGAAGAATACTGTATAAATTCATCAAAGTATTGTAATTTTTATTATTTAGATGTCATATCAGTTCTTTGATGAATTTGAACACACTTTATATTATCTTTTAGATATTTTTTAGATCATTATTAGGTTATTTATTTATTATTCATAACATACAAAGACAAACATTAACTTATATAGCTTAACACCATTAAACCAAGTATCGTTTTGTCTTGGTGCTGCACAATCCTTTAAAAACGTAGGTATTAATAGTAATCGTTTTTCATAATGCAACGCATATTTAAAATAATATAGATAATTTAAACGGTGAAACTTGCTTTATAAATATTTTTTTTGCATATCGGTATTTAACAGTAGGTAAACAATTTGGATTAGGTTATATAAC
This sequence comes from Scrobipalpa costella, assembly GCA_949820665.1. NCBI lineage: Eukaryota > Metazoa > Arthropoda > Insecta > Lepidoptera > Gelechiidae > Scrobipalpa > Scrobipalpa costella. The sequence continues at coordinate 7,733,151 of OX463302.1, forward strand.
TTTTTTAAATATGGAAGTTTGTAGCAGTATTACAGCTGTAATGATTAAAGACGGGAATCCACTCGACAGAAGAAGAAGAAGAAGAAAAAGACACCCACGCGTCGACCATATACGATGGTCTTCCTAAACAGCGCAAAGATGGAGATGAAGCACAATACTACATCTTCATCGAGTGAAAGAATATCTTTTGAAAACTACAGCTGTAATAGTCTTTTTCAAACTCTCACGGTTATCAAAATTATAATTATTAAAGACGGGGAATTTATCTTCCATGCTGGACTGGGAGTGAGAGAAAAACATAGAATGTGCCAGCTGCATTTCCTCCCTAGCATGCTGTAAAAACCAGCTAAGGGATCTGAGGGTTTCAGTATATTGTAATTTAGGCGATGGGCTGACAACCTGTCACTACAGCAATATACGTACAAATCTTTCTTGAATGGCTCTCAAGACTTTGTCAGACGCGGCGGAACGGCCTTTTTTTAGGTCGTTTACGCTATGCCTACCCCATTAGGGATATAGGCGTGATTATATGTATGTATGTATGAATTTACCGTGGTTTTCCATTTTTATATGAGTGTTCGATATTTCGACGCAGTTTCATGCGTTATGATCACGGAGCGAATGAGACTGAATGGAAAACCACGGTAAATTTCCAGTCTTTAATCATTATAATTTTGATAACCGTGAGAGTTTGAAAAAGACTATTACAGCTGTAGTTTTCAAAAGATATTCTTTCACTCGATGAAGATGTAGTAATGTGCATCATCTCCATCTCTGCACTCTTTAGGAAGACCATCGTATATGGTCGAAGCGTGGAGATCTTCTTCTTCTTCTTCTTCTGTCGAGTGGGTATCGAATATATCGACCCGATGAACCCTGGTGTCTGAGTTTTAAAACCGCCTAGTAGCACAACCATCAGGCCTCTGACATGGTTTAAGTAACGACCACTATTAAAGACAGCGACCGGGACCGACGGCTTAACGTGCCCTCCGAAGCACGAAATCTTTTTCTTTTCGGACAATCAGGTGATTCAGCCTGCAATGTCCTAACCAAACTGGGGAAATATTCACAAAGTGATAAATTCTCAAATATCAACTTTGTGTTTCCCCCTGGAAATTGAACCCAGGACCTGCGGATTGGAAGTCCATGATACTAGCCACTAGACCACTGAGGCAGGGGAGGCCATATCCTCCGTAAATAAAAACAAGTGAGCCGCCACAAATTTTAAAGGTAGTATGCGACATTCAAGTTCGTTACTTTACTCATCCTAATTAGAATTTAGGATATCACAATTAAACACATTATCTATTTACTTCCATGCTGGACTGGGAGCGTGAGAAAAACATAGAATGTCCTAGCTGCATTTCTTCCCGAGCATGCTGTAAAAACCAGCTAATGGATCCGAGGGTTTCAGTATATTGCAATTAAGGCTATGGGCTGACAACCTGTCACTACAGCAATATACATACAAATCTACCTTAAATTACCCTCAATACTTTGTCAGACGTGGTGGAACGACCTTTGCTTGGGCCGTTTACGCTCTGCCTACCCCATTAGGGATAAAGGCGTGATTGTATGTATGTATATATATTATCTATTTACCAGAGATAAAACCACAAAATCCGTACATTTATCTCATTCATTTTCAATACAATACAAGAAACTTTATTGCACAAAGAAACACAAATACATACAGCAGAAAAGTAAGAAACAAAAGAGTACAATATAGGCAGCCTGATTGCTAAAACAGCAATTTCTACCAGGCAATTTTTAGGTGTTAGGATCGTACATAGCAGAAAGCGGGGTAGTGCATACTAAGCTCATCTTAATTCTTAAACAATATAAATACATACATAAATCACGCCTTTATCCCATACGGGGTAGGCAGAGCGTGTAACGCCTCGTAAAAGGCGCTTTCGCCACGTCTGACAAAAATTGAGGGCAATTTTAGATTGTAATATATATTGCTTTAGTAACAGGTTGTCAGCCCATCGCCTAAATTACAATACACTGTAACTCTCGAGTCCCTTTTGCTGACTTCAACAGCATGCCCGGGAGGAAGGGCAGCTGGAACATTCTATGTTTTTCTATCTCTCCCAGTCCAGCATGGAAGAATATCCCAGTCTTGCAATATAAATACTACTAAATAAATACATAACTAAAATAAACTGATATATATTTATAATAAACTAATACACATTATGCTAATGGGAGACAAGATGAATAACTAATCATTATTCTTTAAGAAGTACTTTCTTGTTCGCTCTTTAAATGTCTCAATAAACGGTGCTCGTCGAACGTTTTCGGGTAGTTATTATGTGATCATGTATGCATATTAATACGTAAAGCAATGCAAACAAACACGTAGGTGAGTTTGCTGAAAGGCAATGTATTTTGCAGCCTTGCAAACAGCCGAGTGTTTCAGTAATTACTCTATTGTATGAAGCCGCATCGCTTTCTTTGTTTTAGCTACAATTACATGTATCACCTTACTATTTGCGTATCGAAACAACTCAATAATCTTTTATTATGTATAGTCATTGATATAAATAAAATAACAAGATTTTATATAATCGTTATAATGCGAATACATGTGTTTTCTTAATAAAATTTAAAAGTATTTATACTTTTGTCTCTAATCTAGATTAAGTAGGTAATACTGATTTTACTAAATTGGTCCACATCACTACATAGTATAAAACAAAGTCGCTTTCTCCGTCCCTATATCCCTATGTATGGTTAGATCTTTAAAACTACGCAACGGATTTTGATGCGGTTTCTTTTAATGGATAGAGTGATTCAAGAGGAAGGTTTTCATTGTATAATACATACATAATATAGTAGAGAAACACTGATGATTTCCGTGCGAAGCCGGGGCGGGTCGCTAGTAATAAATAAACTAACAAGAATAATGGATATTATTTATGCATTTGCTGAAATGTGAGAAGAAAACCACCGATATCAAATTAGAAATGTAACTACTAAAATAGATAGATTAAATATTGCTAATCGTTCACATCAATCATTAAAATTACTGCTAATACGCTATTTTCCTACTGGTCAAATCAGCAACTTTTTTATGAAATGTAAAAATCGCTTTTTTTAAATAGTGGGTTATGACGTCACTCGCCAGTAAATATTGACTACTCAAATCAATAACTTCTATATTTTTAACTCGATTATTAAATGTAGATGTGCATTTTTAATGATGAATGAGATCCACAGTATTTTTAGCCATGAGTTTTAAGTATAAAAGTATTGATATTTTTAAGTCACTCAGTGGACATGCTTATTATGTTGTGCATCGACTTCCAAAATATACATAAGGTCCTAACATACCACTAAGGACCTAAACATCAACTTGCTATATTTATAAATAAACCTTTGTCTCTTTGACTTAAGACCCTCGTCCTGCACGGCGGGGTTTTTAAACTTAGCTTTGTACAGAACACAATACTCGCGTAAATGAATCTGTCGTCGCCTGCGCAAATGTTTTATAATGTAGTACTTATTATTATTATCACCCAGCAAACGAAATACGACTCCTCTACTCAATATCCGCGCCATTGTTCTAAGAATCTAAGACAATAAGGAATACACCGGGAACTCACAATGGGACTAAAATAGCAATGACTTTTATTAAATATAATTAGATTGTAAAATGAAAATTAATTAATTAGTATGCGGCGATATTTTCTGCATTTTTAAAGGATAGATAGATATATAAAACGTTTATTTGGTACTACAGACACACAAATTCACAGAAAAAATACAAAAATAAAAATGATTTCGCTTAGACGGAAAAAATAATCAAAATATGACATGTATACATAAGACAATGTGTGCTGTAGCAGTGCAAATAGGCCACAGCTCAGCGTCAATTTGCTCAGGAGCCAAACGCTGGTTTTCAGCTACAACCTAGACGAAAACGCGGCAATGGTATCCAATTAACTGAATAACTGTCATTAGCATCAATAATCTTTACAAATACAATCAATACATGCAGATTATTATAATTATAGGAATTATCTTCAATTCTTAAACAGCCTTCATGTGCAATGCTAGGTGTCACTATGTAAAATAAGAAGAACTTGTTCAAGCGATTATTCTGTTCTAAAAAATATACCTACTACTACTTTGTAATATTTCTGTCACGCCTTATATTGTCCTAATACATCTATCAAATCACTAAAATCGTATCCATACATTCAGCAAACAAAAGCATTCCCAGTGTAAAAAGTTTAATAATAACACAATAGGTGTGAAGTCGTAATGACAGATTGTCCTTCACTTGAGCACAAGAATGTTATCCGACACTCAATACTCTTTACCGAGATATGTCAGACATTTACAACGACCTTTTCTCAGGTGTTAATAAAAGTCTTAGTAAAAAATGATAATACAAGTAGAAGGCAACATAACTTTAATATTCATTTCAATATTCATTCATCATATTAAATATGCAAATGTCAGTAGATATTTGATATATGAAATTTGATGCTAGTTGTTGGTATCTTTACTTATCACTACAAAGTATTAAACAAACTCGCTTCCTGCTCTCTGTATTATACTTATATTTCTCTACTATATTATGCATGTATTATACATATAAACCTTCCTCTTGAATCACTCTATCCATTAAAATAAACCGCATCAAAATCCGTTGCGTAGTTTTAAAGAACTAAGCATACATATAGATATAGGGACAGAGAAAGCGACTTTGTTTTATACTATGTAGTGATAATAATAAATTATTTATTATTTCTTTCTCAATTTTCTACTTAATATAACAGTGAAACGTAAGCTGTGGAAGTCTGATGCCTAAACTAGGTGGGAACCTGTATTTCAAGTCATCAGTCTTTGCGTATTTGTCCCTATGTATGCTTAGATCTTTGAAACTACGCAACGGATTTTGATGAGATTTTTTTATTAGATAGAGTGATTCAAAGGGTAGGTTTATAAGGCCCGTGATTATATTCAGCTATCAATAGTGACAGCGAGTTTGAGTTTGTATCAGAAATGACATTCCAGTACAAAACGGCCTGTCAAATCCATACTTAATATTGCTCTCAATCTTGAAATCGCTTTATAATTACGAGCCTAAAACACGCATAAATTAGTAGAGAAATACTGATAATTTCCATGCAAAGCCGGGGCGGATCGCTAGTAGTGCAATAATTTTGTACAATAACTCTTAAGGTTTGACCACAGTATAGCGTAGCTGCAGCGGAAGGCAGCGGCGCGGCGCGGCACGGCACTGCAGCAGCGCAACACTGCGCGAAAAAATCTGCCAAAATGTATGAACTTTACATTGCCGCGCCGTAAAGCGTCGTGATGCGCCGCGCCGCTCCGCTGCAGCTCTAGTGCTGCTTCCTATACATTACCTCTCATACATTTTCATACAAAGAATAAATTGTCGCGCAATGTCGCGCCACGCCGGCCCGCGCCTCTCCGCTGCAGCTACGTCCTAGAGCGGTCTAACCTTCAGACTAGTTTAGAAGTTGCGGTTTATTTCATTTCTCTTTTTCTTAATCCTTTTATTGTCAGGCAAATTGAGTACCTAGGTATTATTTTAAATTCTTCGACTCCTCTTTTATTATCTCTGGCTTATTAATTAAATTATTACTTGAAACGGGATAGGCGAGCTCTGAACAATCAACTTTTGTGTTTTGTTATTGAAAATACCTGTTAATTTACAAGAAAAGCATCTTCAATTATTGTTCGGTATTAATTATATTGTACATTTCCATTCCAGTTTTAATTTTTGAGTGGTTTTAAGTGTTTTACAAATGGTTTCTAATTTGTGAGAGATGGAATGAAGACTGAATCTAAAGAAAAGCTTCTTCAATTTCTGCATTAACAAATGAATCCGTTAGTGATAATTAATTTAAATTTTTGTGTTATACCTATTCAATACAATTTGGATTGTTATTGTAAATTATATGAATATACATTCAAAATAAACAAAATACGAGATATGATTTTAACTAATTTTAGAGCACTTATTTTTAGGCCAATAATGCTATTGGCCTGATAATTACAGTATATTAGTCACTAGTAAAAAACAGTTTTGCTTCGTACAGTTTCATTTACCTTATGTTTCTTTATAGGGATCTGCTTGGAGTGGGATCTTTTTGTGTCGAATACCATGTTTCAACACAAAAAGATCCATACTTATACTAGAGCAGAAAGATCCTTAAGAAGCATGATAGATTTTGTGATTGTGGATGAACGATTGAAAATGAAAGTTCTGGACACTCGGGCATATCGGGGTGCCGGAATCGACTCAGACCACTTTCTGGTGATATCACGTATAAGTGGTCTCTTTAATCGATGGAGGCACAGGGTAAATCAGCCAACTAGTGATCTGGAAAGAGTGAAAGTAGAAAATTTGCAAGAAAATGATGTAAGAAAGGAATATGTTAGAAGATTGAAGGATGAATTTAGTGGTGTGAATGAAATGTCTGATAGTGAAGAAGGTTGGAAGGAATTTAAGGAAAGAGTGCTGAAAGTTGCTATAGAAGTATGTGGAGTTTCTAGACGTTCGAAAGGGAATAAACAGAGGAGTCCATGGATGAGTAAAGATGTGCAAGAAGTGGTACAAAGAAAGAAGAAAGCATGGTTGGATTGGTTAGCTACCAAAGCTAATCAAAGAATGCAAAAAGCGACAGATGAGGATGTAGACGAAGCACGAAAGGAATATAAACTATTGAAAGATGAAGTAAAGAAAGCAGTGAATAAAAAGAAAGACGAATATAAAGACGAATTTGACAGGAGGCTTTCAGAAAACTTTCGGTCCAACTTAAAAGTTTTCTGGAAATCCATAAGGACAGCTCGCGGTAAAACTACAACATCCGAGCTGAGTAGGATTCGAAGCCAGGATGGTAGTATTGTAAAAGGTGAAGAACACGTGCTGAATAGATGGAAGGAATATTTTGAAAGTTTATTTGAAAAAGAGGAAGAAGCACAAGGTTTTACCATTCTAGAGGTAAATGAAAGTGAGAATGAAAGTGAAATTGAAATGGATGAGATTGTGAAAGCACTGAAAAGAATGAAGTTGGGTAAGGCTGCAGGGTATGATAGAGTGTCTGTCGAAATGCTGAAGGCTGGCGAAGGAGTTGTTGCTAGTCAGCTGTACTGCCTTTTCAACCTGTGTTGGAGAAGCGGCCAAGTGCCAAAAGATTGGTGTAAGGCTGTTATCGTACCACTATACAAGGGTAAAGGGTCACAGCTTGACTGCAAAAATTACCGCGGTATAAGCCTTCTCAGCGTCGTCGGCAAACTGTATGCAAAGGTATTGATTGAAAGAGTGATGAAAGAAACTGATGAGAAAATATGGGATGCTCAGGCAGGTTTTCGTAAGGGGATGGGATGTACGGATCAGGTCTTTTCGTTGCGGTGCATAACCGAAAAATATTTGGCTAAAAGCCAAAAAGTTTATTGCGCGTTCGTGGACTTAGAAAAGGCCTATGATAGAGTTGTGAGGAATGAATTGTGGTCGGCGCTGTCCATGCATGGGGTGAGCGGTATTTTGAAATCCTTATATAAGGATTCCAGTGCTTGTGTCAGGATCAACGGGGCGTACACTGAATTGTTTAACATCGAGAAAGGTGTAAGACAAGGATGTGTAGCGTCTCCATGGCTGTTTAACTTATTCATGGATAGCTGTTTGACAGATTTGAAAGATAATGAATGCGGTCTAAGAATGAACGAGTTACTCGTCAAATGTCTTCTCTACGCTGACGACCAAGTTATACTTGCGTCCACGGCTGAGGAGTTACAGGAGATGGTAAATTGTATGCATGAAGCTTTGAAAAAGAAAGGAATGAAAGTGAACGTTAGTAAAACCAAATCACTGGTTTTTGAGAAAGAAGATAGAATGACAGAGTGTAACATTCTGATAGGAGATGAAAAAGTGGAGCAAGTGAAAGAGTTTGTTTATTTGGGTTCATTGTTTACAGCAGATGGAAAGTGTGATAGTGATATTGAAAGAAGAGTGAATGCTGGTAACATGGTGAATGGGGCGTTGCACACCTTTATGAACAGCCAGAGGGTGTCCAAAAAGGCTCGTCTGGCTGTGCATAGAGGAGTGTTAGCCCCAACACTTATGTATGGCAGTGAAAGTTGGGTATGGCAGAAAAGACATGAAAGTAGAATAAATGCGGTAGAAATGAGAGCATTAAGAAGTATGATTGGTGTGAAACTGAGTGACAGAATAAGAAATAGCGTGATAAGGGAACGTTGTGGTGTGAAAGAGGATATAGTGACAGGTATAGAAAAAGGAATGCTGAGGTGGTTTGGTCATGTTGAGAGGATGGATGAAAAGAGATTAACCAAACAGATATACATGGCGAGTGTGAGTGGGAATGTTGGAAGGGGAAGACCTCGACGAACGTACCGCGATCAAATCGGGGACGTTCTAGGGAAAGGTCAGGTCAGGAGTACCCTAAACCGACGAGCGTGCATGAAAAGATTGATGAATGTAGATGAAGCGAAAGAAGTTTGCAAGGATCGTAGCAAATGGAAGGATGTGATCTCTGCCTACCCCTCCGGGAAAGAGGCGTGACGTTATGTATGTATGTATGTTTGTCACCGAGTGTCGGCGCACCGCCCTACCGTTTTAGTATCTCTCATACATTTCCATACAAATAATATTTTGTCATAACGTCTCATGTGACTGTAATGCGGTCTAAACTGAAACGCAGAGAAATAGTAAATAACCTTCATTAGTTATAGTTTAGAATTGAATTTATTGTACAAAGGAAGTCACATGGTCGTTGTTCGTAGCAGCAATGATGATTTGTGATAACACCCCGTTTGCGAGATATACTGTCCGGTTCCGGTGCATGACCGGCGACTCCAAGAATGCAACGTCGTAACTTTCACGTAGCAAGAGGATGGTCATATACTGAGTTAAATCTTACCTACATTATGAACGATGGCGCACTGTAATAATACCCTGTAGAGATAAATTGACCGGTGACGCCGAGAGTGCTACGTCGTAGCTATCTTAGCAAGAGAATGGTCAAACTTACATATAGTCACGCCTTTATCCCTAATGGGGTAGTCAGAGCGTAAACGACCCAAAACAAAGGTGGAACCGCCACGTCTGACAAAGTTTCGAGGGTTATTTAAGATAGAATTGTAGGTATATTCCTGTAGTGACAGGATGGTCAAATACTGAGTTAAATACCAACATTATGGATAATGATATACTTCCATGCTGGTCTGGGAGCGAGAGAAAAACATAGAATGTGCCAGCTGCATTTCCTCCCGGGCATGCTGTAAAATCCAGCTAAGGGATCCGAGGGTTTCAGTATATTGTAATTTAGGCAATGTGCTGACAACCTGTCACTACAGCAATATACCTAAATTCTATCTTAAATAACCCTCAAAACTTTGTCAGACGTGGCGGGACGACCTTTGTTTGGGTCGTTTGCGCTCTGCCTACCCCATTAGGGATAAAGGCGTGATTATATGTATGTATGTTTGTATGTGGATAATGATTTGTGATAATACCCTGTAGCCATAGCTTTTGCGAGATAAATTGCCCGGTGCATAACTGGTGACTCCGAGAGTGCTACGTCGTAGCTTTCTCGTAGCAGGAGAATGGCCAAATACTAGGTTAAATACCTATATTATGGATGATGATTTGTGATCGCAATTACACTCCACTTTTCAGTGACCATATTTTGTATTTTATTTGCATTATTTTATTGTATTTTTTTTGTTATATTGGGAACTGAATAAATGTATTTTCTTTCTTACATTCTTCTTTCGCTCCGTAGTTGTAGTATTTGTGAGATAAACTGCCCGGTGCGGTAACTCCGAGACTGCTACGTCGTAGCTTTCTCGTAGCATGACGATGGCCACATAGTGAGTTAAATACATTTATAAACGGACTTTTTACACCTCGCGTGTTTGGGTATTATATATTTGGGATATTTTTATGTTTGTACGGGCTATTAGAGTAATTTACAAACTCAGATGTTGTGATTCCCTAAGAGATTGTTCAAAGAGATAAATGTTTTAACTTTGCCATGTCAATTTATAAATGAAAATATTATGTATGCAAGGAAAAATATTCATAGTTTTACCAAAAATGGTGACAGGCATAACCGGAAACTTAGAAGCAAAAATAAAATTGACTAACCCCCGTTTAGGTTAGTTAAAGTTAAAAAATCATTTTTAGGTCTAAGTATACAATACTATAACAAAATACCTGACCATATATTAAATTTGGAAAATCTATTTAAAAATACTATTAAAAACACATTTTGTCGGAAAGCTTATTATAAGTTAGATGACTATTCTAATGACAAAGATGTATGGAGCTCTGATATTTCAGTGAAGCCTAAGAAATTGGCACACATTGCGGTCACAAACCCTATTTTGAACAAAAAGAAGGACAAAAGTAAGAATAAGACAAAACGAAGCAAAGTGCGAGTTTCTCATGCTTCTTCTTCATTGTGATATAGTTTTATTTTATTTTGTGACACAGATATAATTCCATTTGTAATAGACTCGCTTGTGACTTTTTAAAAGTGTTCTTAGGAATCTATTTTGAAATAAATTATTTTACTTTGACTTTGTTTTAGTATGATTTTATATTTGACTAGCTGTGCCTTCGACTACGTACGCAGGGTGATTATGATTTTGAACAGCCTAAGCCCTAATTCAGGTGGCGTGTTTTTTTACGTATATCTATAAAGTTTTAGGTGAGGTAACATTCAGCGGAATAAAAAAAAAACATCAAATCGAATAAAAAAATATTTCGTGCCTACCCCCAAACTCAGGTGGCGTGAATATTTGTATCCTTTGTTTTTTCCTAGACAACAATCAGTCGAATAAAAAAAGTTTGGTCGAAATCGGTTAAAAAACAGCCAAATTCGAATTTCCTGCCTACCCTCTAAGTAAAGTGGTGTGATTTTAGGTATCCTAAGTTGCAACCCAAGTAACACTGAGTTAAATTTAAAAAAAAGTCCCATTGAAATCGGTTCAGTAGTTTTGGCGTGATGTGGTAACACACAGACAGACAGACAGACAGACAAATTAAAAAAAAACGATTTAGTCTTTATATCGTTAATAATGCCTGCTGCAATATTTTTTTTTTTTTTCAAAAAATATTCAATGTACAGACACGACCCTTCTAGAGATTTATTATATTTATAGAAGAACATTTGTAAATATAAAAATAAATTTGATTTTTAATTAGTAAAAAACACACAGAGAGTTCCATTGCCGCCATTACTTACAAGATCTCGGCAAGTCCCTTAATCGTCATGACGAAACTAGGCCCTCAAAACGCGCTATAAAATCCGACCCATTTTTTTCACGTGCGCTCTTTATTTGCAGCAGCAACGGCAGCAATGGGTCCCGAGAGTACGAGCAGTCAGCCCCGAGCGAGACGAGCGGCGCCGACGCCGACCAGCGCACGCCGGTGGCTCCAGTAGACACCTTCGAGGACCTGCAGAAGATCCTGGTGGCCCAGCTCCAGGGGAAGGACGACAGCACCGTCATCATCCCCCCGAGTCGAGACCTCAATGTGCTTCGGCCGGAGAACCCCAATATAGGGGATATGGAGGATCTGGAACCCACGTAAGTACATTTTACTAATCAGTTCAGTATTTTTCATTGCTGCTTATATAAGTCAGTAATACTCACCCACGCCGGTGGCACCAGTCGACACCTTCGAGGACCTACAGAAGGTCCTGGTGGCCCAGCTCCAGGGGAAGGACGACAGCACCGGCATCATCCCCCCGAGTCGAGACCTCAATGTGCTTCGGCCGGAGAACCCCAATATAGGGGATATGGAGGATCTGGAACCCACGTGAGTACTAACTATAAGACTACACAGCTTCAATACATCAGTTCAGTTTTTTCCATAGCTGATGTATAATAATACTACGTATTTAGAAATTTAATTAAATATAGATCAGTACAAATTCTTGGAATAAACCAGCAGTTGTTTTTAACTTTATGAGAGCGCATTACACATTATGCAAATGGAATAATAAAAATATTCACCCCGTTAAGAAATATTAATTAAAACTGTTCCGCGAAAAACGGGGCAAAAAGGACATTACAAGGAAAATTTGCCGAAGTTGCCGACAGCTGACATCCACAAGTACGATTTATGTAGCGCTCCGCCAGTCTCCAAATTAAATTGTTAGTTACTTCCCCGTTATTGCTGCAATTAAACTTTGATAACGCGAGCGTGGCCGCAGACAACTGTACTAATTCCCGCGTAATCGCCACTTGCACAGAACAGCTTTTGTGACAAATTCGAGAACTTAATGTTCCGTGTCGATATTATGTCTAAAATTGTGAAGTTGAGATTGTAGAGCCAAAAGCGAGGCGGCTTTCATCTGCGGTCTGTCGCCCGCCGCTGAAGTATGCATCAAAATCAAACAGGTTGGTCGCGCCCGCTCTCTAGTGGTTGACGTAATTTCTCCAAAGCAAATGTTAGACGGTCTCAAAGGACACTATGAAAGAAATTAATAGAATTTCACATACTGCCCGCGCTCCGATATGTATTTCGTTTTATACTAGACTATAAAAAGGATCATAATATTATACTCCTACGACAGACCGATTCTGCATAGCCGAGAGGAGGCGACCTTTTCTTTATCTTGTGAGGCAAATTTCACAAGGCATCTTATTTAAAATCCAGTTACGGGGCCCGCCGAGATAGGCTCGGGTCTACGACAATAAAACTAAATGGAATGAATTCATGAAGGCCTTTCCGAGCGTCGTCGCGATGATATGATGGCGAAATTCGTGTATCATATTAAAGGGAGGGTTTCTTTGATACATGGATAATTTGAGCGTATTCTTTCAGAAATTGCCTTATCCACGTAAATGTGATGAGATGAGACCGCTTTGTTCTTTTAGGTGTTTTCCTCTCTACATGTGTTGTTTGTTCCGTAAACGACATCGGCGCTAGATCGGTGTCATTTAAGATTCTAAACGTTCATTTGTCCCAAACCGGAACAATCGGACTGGAATTCCCAGCTTGTGCGAGCACAATTCACACCGAAAGAGAGTCAATAAATTTTATAGTAGCTGGCGGCTTGATTTCTAAATGCAGGTTATCGGAGCATGCCACAAATCGGGAGCGTTACACGTAGACTCCTTAGTATTCAGTTGGGTGGTGCGCCGTGTCGCCTGGAGTCTCGCTGGAGACTCTAGCAGGCAAATCACGTCCACTTATGTGTTCCACGCAGCCAAAACCAACACGCCGACGCTGGAAAATCTTCCATGTAAATCTCGACGTTAACGACCAGGTTTAGGAGTATGTGCTAAAACTGTGAAGAAGATGTTCGATAGAGGTGTTTACGATATTTCCCCAAACACAGCGTTCTTTATTCACAGCACGTCGAAAGCAGGATTCACGTGCGTCACTCGGAAACATTAGTTGAATTAATTGAGTTTGTATGTTTCTTACCTATTGCGTAGACATGCGATTGTTCTAAATTGATGCATGTGTGTCGTAAAGGTCATATATTGTACGTATAATGTTTTTTTTACGTTAAAATCGTATTATTGTAATATGACGTATAATATGGTATAATTTACCCATTTATCGTGTACAAATACATAATATTATTTCAATACATTTGTTTTTCAAATATTTATTCATGGCAATAATATTTAGTGGCTGTCATATAGTTATAATACAGTAGCCCTGTTAACATTTGTACTTATTTTCATTATGAAATATGATGATGTTTAATCAAGGGAGGTTTATGTGTAGGCGTAGGGTAGGTCGTATTAAATCAGTAATAAGTCAGACCTTATAAAATATTTCCTTGTTGCAGCGTGAACGCCTCAAACCTGGAGAAGTTCCAGCTGAAAATAGCACAGCACGAGCTGTATGAGGATGGGGAGCCGCTAGTGGATGCCGTTCTTAAGGACATGGTCACGTTGCCTATACTACATGCAGGTATTTAATGACTACAAAATTATGAAATGAATCGCGAGCGATTCTAGCCAGAATTTATGATTTTTACATAATTCTTCACAAAACTTATTATTTTCGGATAGGCTACTTACAAATCTGCGCATATGAATTGTCAAACTTTGGTGCGTGGTGGAATTTTGGGGGGGTTTGAACCCCGAAATCCCTCCCTGGCTATGCCTATGTAGAGTTTATCGCTAAGAGCATAAGGTGACCCATGTGTGTTGTAGGCAATTCAAAAAGCATTAACAGTGTGTTGTTGCTGCCCTTAGGTACGTTTAATACTCCTTCTAACACCATGATTTTTACACTAATTAAACACTTAAAGTCGTTATTCCCAGAAGAGCACAGATCACAAGACCAAGCAAGCAGCAGTGCAGGGCCATATACTAGGAGTCAATCTGTTTAAGCCTGTTGTCAGAGTTTTCAAGCCAGCAAATGGCGCCTAGTTTGGTTTAATTGCACATAAATTATATGAGAGAATAAACAAGAAAAGAATGACCCAACTATCTTCATAAATGCTAAAAGAAAAATTGCACTACATATATGTAAGTAGTTCTCTTATTTTAGATAAAATTTTATGCTCCATTTCAAAGTTGGCATCATGACTCAGGATCATGAGGAATGGCTTACGGTAGGCTGGACATGTTTATCACGAACTTGGTCACGCAAATCATAAAGCCATGCAAAAGGCAACCACGGAAACACTCTCCATAATACTGCTTCAGAATGCATTCTATAGAGTAACTGCGAAATCAACTTTAACTTTAAGTATTTTATGCCAGAAGAGTGAGTTAAGATTATAATAGGGTTATTAATAAAACCGTAAAACGGAAAAGAAATAAAATAGGAAGGAAACTGGTCGAATAACAGATGTTAACTCAACTAGGTGAAGTAAAACTGTGTAAACATTCGTCAATATCATTATTATTACTGGACTGGTATTACTTTCTCAAGGTTGGATAAATAAAGAGTTCCACAGAGAATGCTACTGGGAAATGAACCGTTCTATTTTTGTAAACGCCTTCCTACGCTTTCAATCACTTACCTTCTTTGTTCGTCCTTCGATTCATTAATATAAATTAGTAATTTATCATGAACTGTTTCTAATTATTATCGATCTACGCAACCGTGCGTTGAAACCCTGTCTCAATTAAAGTGTAGGTTTAAATATTCAGAGGTCTGTTGATCGGACTTAGAAAAGCAATTACGAACGGTCAAGTGGACAGGGGCCTTAATCTATATATAAATAATTTAATTTCAAAAAACTGTTATTTTATTATCATTTTAAGAAATAAAATAATACATATTTTTTATGTCGTGTGTTTATAACACGTCACGTGAAATAGGTTTTGGATTACAAGGATTTTGGTTTAAAGTGAACGGGGATTACATATACATAACCTTTACAAATACGAAACAGCTTTTAATTTTCTTTTCAAACGCGGAGCAAGCCAAGATTCAGACCGCATTCAATTATAGAGCGCTCATACATACATACAGTCCAAATAGTGTAAATTCCAGTTTCATTGTCGTCCACCTGTGCCCTGCGCCTATACAAAAGCTTAAGGCTGTATGTATATTAAATGAAGTTGGGTCTGCAATCAGAAGCGGGTTGGTGGGTCGGCCTGATCCGTGGTTCGCTGGTCAGACAATAGGGCCACAACAATCTCACCCTTTACTTCCAATTGGACGTGAATATTTAAACCGCTTAAATGGATTTCATTGTGAAGCCAACTTTATCGCTAGCTACCTCCGTGGTCTAGTGTTCAGAGCCATGGGCTCCCGATCTATATCCGATGTTGGTACTTGGTTCGATTCCCAAGAAGAAAACAAATGTTGATATTTGTTAATTTTACACTTTTTGAGATTTTACCCAGTTGGTTAGGACAAAGAAGGTTGAGTCACCTGATTGTCTGTAAGAAAAAGATTCCGTGCTTCGAAGGGCACGTTAAGCCGTACTGGGGGGTTTGAAAATCTCTGACATCAGGGTTCATCAGATCGACCGACTCGTAAACCATATGACAGAAGAATACTTTATCGCATAGCTGTACCTACTTGCTTGTAAGGGAATCAATTCAATTCGAAAGGATATTGCTAATCAAATCTGAGTTGCTAAATATTAGATTCTAGAGGTAAGACATGAACAAAACTTTGACTTAGGTATTAAAATAATATGATTGGTTTATAATAACTGGCTACTAGTATGTCAAGCCTTGTTTAGCTTTGGTATTGGAACTCTAGATAGATAATCAATGGGCTCGATTCTAGATACCACCGGCTAAAATCAAAAATAAAATCTATCTGTCACTTTCAAAATAATGAAGCCGTCGGTCCCGGTCGCTGTCTTTGATAGTGGTCGTTACTCAAACCATGTCAGAGGCCTGATAGTTGTGCTACTAGGCGGTTTAAAAACTCTGACACCAGGGTCTCATCGGGTCGATAGACTATCGAGTCTACCCACTCGACAGAAGAAGAAAATAATAAAATTGAAAAAAGACTAGAGATTTATTCTCTATGGTTTTTTTTACACTTTGTATGCTTGATTTTGACGCGCTTTTGCACGTTTCCCCAGTATTTCTGTCAATTTTATCCGCCATATCATATGACGGCGGCGGATAAAAATGACATATAACGCATGAAACCACCGACTGTCAATCAAAAACTGGAGAGAATAGATCTCCTGTCCTCTTTCAATGTTTTTAGTATGAAAGTTACAAATAGATTTAAATTTTAGTTTTTCTTATTTAACCATTATGCCTACCAAGGTAGTTGTATTCTAAAAATCGTTTACTTATTTTATTTAATATGTATTATATTTTATTATTTAACAGAGCAAAAGGAAGGCGGGACGCAACTGAAACTTATCATCGACTACCCGAACGGAATCCAGGCCCTGTTTAAACCCATGAGGTGAGTGAAAGGCTATTCTAGAGATTATGGCACACTTATTGTGACCAAACTTCTTTTAAAGTCATCGAAATCAAATTAAGATTTTCATATG
The DNA here is from genome assembly GCA_949820665.1 of Scrobipalpa costella. Classification (NCBI taxonomy): domain Eukaryota; kingdom Metazoa; phylum Arthropoda; class Insecta; order Lepidoptera; family Gelechiidae; genus Scrobipalpa; species Scrobipalpa costella. Next base: position 7,750,115 of record OX463302.1, read on the forward strand.
GAAGTAATAGTTAAAATATCAATGTAGAAAAAAAAAATACAATAGCAAAGCTCAAAGCTTCATTTCGCATCAGGACATGTACCGTCAGTATCTTAGTTGGCTAGAGCATTGGGTGAGTATTCCAAGGACGCAAGTTCAAATTCTGTCTGCAATTGAAATTTTTGGTTTATTGTTTCTCAAATTTTAAGAATGCACTGGAAGTGTAAAAACAAATACTTTAAAAAAACAAAGCCCCAGTCGATCGTTTTCTAAGGTGCACTGTAACTATAGAGCCCAAAGGGTTAAATTTATTACTAATCATTTCTCTACCACGAAATAATCTGCTAAAACCACGACACGCAGTAAAATCTAACCTTAAGGACACATCGCCGCCATAAATCCTTATTCCGATAAAAAATCATACCTAAGCACATGTAAGTAACCGCACCGAAGGGAAGGGTTCTTCTCGCTATCGACTGGGGTAATTTATTACCCCCCTGCGACTGATCCGGCACGATATGTCGCCTGGATAACCCCAAGAGTCTATAATTTTGCAAGTCTCCCTGACCGGTGGAAACTTTAAAGGTTACACTACGTCTTACCCACGTCGCAGGAAATGTGGTTCGAGTTTTATGTTAATGTAAATTTCTAGAGCTTTAGCGAGGTGATGGGATTTATTTTTTATTTCTGTAATTTTTTTCTAAATATTTTTAAGATTTAGAATAGTACAAGAAATACACCTAATTTAGAGCCAAAAAATAGATCAAATATACCAAGCAAATCTTATTGAATGTAAGGGTTTCGTATGTATTTATTGAGAGAATATACCTGTCTTCTTAATATTTGTTTCTCCCCTGTAGCGTTCATATCTACAGCTACATTTATTCCCAAAAGATTTCAATAGACTTTGACGAAAATAATGCCGATAGTCGATACCCCATCTATTCGAAAGCAACAAAAAATATAAAGTGTTAAGGCGAATTGTCGATCCACTGCAGACCTTCAGGGAACGAATCCGAACGATACGATACTCCCCCGAGTGGTACGACGATGTCTTTGTTTTGAAGACAATTTTAGTTGACAGTCTTCCGTCAATCAATCCATCACGAGATAGTTCAAAATATTGGGACCGAATGATAGTTTAAAGTATTCTTTATCAGCTGTCAAAGATATATTAGGATTCACTCCGCTGCGAATAATGTAACATTTTATAAGATTATAAAAATTTGAGTTAAATTAACACACGTAGGTATAATTACCTAAATTTAAAAATAATTATTTAAAATAGCTTAATTTATTTATTTATTTTCTTCTTCTTCTTATATCGAGTCGATAGTATGTCTTTTTTTTAAAGAGTTTGAATGTCTACAGAGCTGACAGTACTTTTTAACTAAAAGTAGAATTCATTATAAAACACATCTTACTTATAAAGAAGAAAACACTCCATTTCTAACAATGGCGCGAGTACAACTTAGGCGAACCTACTTCCACTTCAATAACACTTGTAGTTTCGAACAACAAGCCGCTAAGCCGATCGGACGAAAGAATGTCTTAGAATGTTCCGGAAGTTTCGTCAATGGAACCAACAACGCACAACATCCTAACTCTACTTGGAGGCGACAAAGTCCTCGAGGTGGCCTGAGTGAGTGAGCGTGCACTACTCTCAACTACACTTCAACAACTTTTATAACAAAATAAAGGATAGAATAAGGAGCTTGCCTATGACATACGGTTCTTAAAGAGTTGAATAACTAAACTTTGTTTGTGTAGAGGTATTGTTATTTTTATTTCTAACTTTTTGGGAAAAAACCTAAATATATCAGTAAAATAAGACGTAAAATGATCTAAATTTTCTCCAACACTGGACGAGCAGAATATTCGGAAACGCTGCACTTGATCGTGAAAGAGCAAGATGGGATAAGACTGTGCAAGATAAAGCACGGAGTCTCGTGCCCTCCTACCATGACACTATCTACCATCAAATCGAACGATAATCGCCAGATTACATGCTCGTCAATCTACTGACTGACTTTTATCATAATTATTTATCACATAACTTGGTTTATAAAAACTTTGTAAAGTGTTTATAAATAGAAAAGAATATTACAGATAACGATTGTAAATTGTTAACATTACTAAAGAAGTATCTCGGAGGTTAATTTTAGCATAGTAGTAGCATATATTTGGAAATTATAAAATTTGCAGTGATGAAAATTGCCTCTTAGGTTTATACAATATTCAAATGACAAAAATGCCGCTGTGAATTAAGTCATTTTACTTAACGAAATATAAAATGAAATGTATTTTCGACCCTCGGCAGAAAATTGAAACCGAGTGACATAAATTCATAAAGAGCAATATCAAATATCGGCTCTTGATGGAGACCCTTGTCCTCCGCGCTTAAATTTATGACAAAGATACCTTAAAAGAAACATAACTTACATCTGTCCGCGTAATGGAGGTACCTACTCCCGAGTGTAATGACTCGAATGTGGCTCTTTATCAATTTCATGGGAACAAAACGATTAAAGCGGGCATAGCGGGTCTTAAATCGTGAATCTGGTTAGATAGCGCGATCCCGGTAATATACGGCACCGAGTGCCACTCGATTTATTGTCTCTGCTCGGCCCGTAAGTGGGATAGTTTTTAAAAAGAATTGACTTTACATTCCGATTTAGTGGTGGAACAACCGAGCGCCTGTGACTCTTGGATTTACTCCAGATAGTCAGTAATAGAAAGTGCACTCAATTTTAAATGTAATTTTTATGTAGTCTTAATTCTATGATCTTATAAATATCATATTTTCTTCCATGCTGGACTGGGAGAGATAGAAAAACATAGAATGTTCCAGCTGCCCTTCCTCCCGGGCATGCTGTTAAAGTCAGCAAAAGGGACTCGAGGGTTACATTGTATTGTAATTTGGGCGATGGGCTGACAACCTGTCACTAAAGCAATACATATTACAATCTAAAATAGTCCCTTTAATTTTTGTCAGACGTGGCGAAAGCGCCTTTTACGAGGCGTTAAACGCTCTGCCTACCCCGTAAGGGATAAAGGCGTGATTTATGTATGTATGTATAAATATCATTCTTATAAATATATCGTTCTGTCCACAGGTTTCCACGAGATGTTCAAACCCTACCCAATCATTTCTACTTTTCGGATTACGAGCGGCATAACGCTGAAATTGCTGCTTTTCATCTTGATAGGTAAGAAATCTATTAGCAAAATACATCAAACCTCTGACTATAGTCTTTACTGCATTCAAAAATATTATGTAAGGTACAAAAACACAGAAAAAAAATGATCACTACCTCTAATTTTAAAACTGAACAAATTAAACTAAAACATTTTGATGAAAAATTTCAGATGGAAAATCCAATAGCTTTTCTTCATATTTCGACCTATCTTGGGTAGGTTTATTCATATCCTTTAAAATATATTTAACTTTACTACAGGGTGCTAGGTTTCCGTCGGGCGATGCCGGTCGTCGGGCGCGTGCTCAACATGACGACGGAGATCTATGACGTCACGGAGGGTGACATCCTGAAGACCTTCTTCGTGTCGCCGGCGAACAACTTCTGCTTCCACGGCAAATGTTCGTACTACTGCGACACGGGCCACGCCATCTGCGGCAACCCAGACATGCTAGAGGGCAGTTTCGCCGCGTTCCTACCGGCCAATGACTTAGCTGAACGGAAGGTACGATAAGTACATAATTATATCGGGTGTAAGGCACAGCTTCCCGCTAATTGATAGGGGTTGCTCAGTTAACGAAACTGAACAAATTTCACTAATTCTTTCAGGAAACGAAAAATACTTGACTTTCTTATACAAAATATCCATTAGATAAAATAAAAAATCATTTAAAAAATATAACCTGGTAAAAAGTTATTCGGTTTCCTTGACTGAGCTATCCCTTTTAGTTTCTGGTACGCTGTCCCTTACACCTAGTATTTCTACACTTATATCTGACTTATTCAAAGTATGATAAAACGATGTTATATTTGCAGGTGTGGCGACATCCTTGGAGAAGATCTTACCACAAGAGACGGAAAGCTCAATGGGAGTTACAGTCCGATTACTGTGATGGGGTAAGCTAGGCTATCTTATTATTTAATTGTTGAAAAAAGTGTTTTATAGGACAGAAAAATATTATGGTTTTCTAATTGTGACAATCTACTCGCGAGTAATAGAGATTAAACTTTAATCAATTATTAGGTACGAGCAGTATACCTACAAGGTGAACTTAGGCTCGTATTTATGAAGCTATCTCAAGATTTAGAACAATATTGTATTCCCAAAGGCGTCCTGTGCTACATTACTTGCACCTACATATTGTATCATAGAGAGCAATATTAAGTATGGATATGACAAGTCGTTTTGTACTGAAATGACGTTTCTGATTCGAACTCAAACTCGTTGTCGTCAGTTTCAACATTTAGAGAGCATTTAGTTTGATTATTTATTCGGAGCTCAGGCTAGTATTTATAAAGCGATCTCAAGATCGCAATATTGAGTATGGATTTGATAGGCCATATTGTACTGAAATTACATTTCTTGAACATTGTTTTCCAGGTACGAGTGACTCCTCCGTACGACTCCGGGCGGCGGTTGCTTGACCTCATGGACATGTCCATCTTCGACTTCCTCACCGGAAACATGGACAGGCATCATTACGAAACCTTCAAGTATGTCCTCTATTTTCCATTGAGTCAATCTTTACAAACTTATGCAGTTACTTATGTTACTTATGCAGATACTGCGTTTCCTCTTAAACATGCACCGTATTGTTGGCCTAATAAAGATACCGTATTTGTGTATAATCTATACTACAGATACATATCGGTGAGTAAGCTCGTGATCACGGCCACATAATAGACCTAAAGATACCACGGCCACGGCTGATGCAATTCCATAAAGAATTTGATGATTTAAAATATGATTGACATGATTGTTCGTTCTCCCTTGCTGACAATCCTTTTATTTTGTTGTAGAATGTTCGGCAACGAGTCGTTCACACTGCACTTGGACCAGGGGCGAGCGTTCGGGAAAGCATTCCACGACGAGCTGAGCATCCTCGCTCCACTGCTGCAGTGCTGCGCCGTGCGGCATGCCACCGTCAAAACCCTGCTCAAGTAAGAACTCCAGCCTTGAGTTGGAATACAGGGTGTTCGAGACAGCTTCTCGCAAACTGATAGGGGTTGCTCGGTTTCGTTGACTGGAGCAACCCCTATCATACATACATACATATAATCACGCCTTTATCCCTAACGGGGTAGGCAGAGCGAAACAACCTAAACAAAGGTCGTTCCGCCACGTCTGACAAAGTTTTGAGGGTTATTTAAGATAGATTTGTAAGTACATTGCTGTAGTGACAGGTTGTCAGCCCATCGCCTAAATACAATATACTGAAACCCTCGGATCCCTTAGCTGGTTTTTACAGCATGCCCAAGAGGAAATGCAGCTGGCACATTCTATGTTTTTCTCTCGCTCCCAGGCTAGCATGGAAGAATCCCAACCCATATCAGTTTGCAGGAAACTGTCCTATACACCGTGCATGAAATGAATACAACTATTTGTTTAGCCTATATACTGCCAATATTTCAATATTAGGATTTTTTTGTCTATTTTGTATTATATTTCTGCTTTCATGTGATGCAGGTACCACAATGAGATCCCACTGTCCAAAGCGCTGCGAGACTCGATGAAGGCGGACCCCGTGTCTCCCATTCTTTGGGAGCCTCACCTGGAAGCCCTCGACCGGCGCGTCACCATCGTCCTGAACGCCATCCGCAAGTGCGTGGAGAAGGGCGAGGTCGGCAACGAGATCGACATCGTATGACCACTGGCTGACTATAAATAGAACTCAAGACTCGATAGTTCCTTAAGCCGGGGTAGGTCAGTTTCTGAGACGGCACAATCAAAATAATAAGGACTGTTCTGTTCAGATACTGATCTTCTTCGGTTGAACGCAGTTGTATCAGTAACAGTGGTGATATGCTTTTAGTGGTGGTGTTTACTGACAATTGCTGCAGTTCAAGTGATATCATGTGATAGCCGTGGTACAAGGGGTGGTGCAATGAATGACTCACTAGTCGAACTCTCTCATATTTTATAAAATTTATATGACGTGATGTGACTTAAGACAATCCTAGTGTAAGTAGGAGTTGTAATTAATGCAACTAAAGAATTATGAGTTATATGAATTTTCATCTTTGGTTCTTCTGTAAGACTTTTTAGACTTAAGATTTTTAGTGCCAAAGATCGTCCAAATATTGTTATCTATCAGCATAATCTTAAAATCATTCCAACGCGTTTTTATTATGAGCCATTGTACGCCAAATGACAAAAAATATAAATATGTAAAAGAGTTACGTTTTAGAAAAGTAACTGGCAGGTAAACATTGAATATTTAAATAGTTGTTTTTTTGTAATGTATATTTTTGAATATTAATATTATATGGATCAAGTCTGTGACTTATTTTGCAATAGTGCAATCAATCTGTACATAATATAAGTGAATGCAGTTTTGTTTTATTTTTAAGAGTAAAATATATGTGACTTGGTATTTTAAAACGTGTTGTTAAAATTCTGTTACCATGGCTGGAAGCTCAAGAAGGCACATATCGTAAGTAAGCGAATGGATGAACAAAACGATAGAACTGTCAATCGGGCCTGAAATCGATATCTGAGCTACAAGTTTAGCTCGACAGGCTTTCTATGGCACCGTCTAGATTATTAGCTTTTCAGGGTAATTTTTCTTATACGTCGGGACTCTTGTTTTATTCATCCATGGTATGCGTTTATAAATGTGTGATATATCGCAGACCACGTCTGATTTTACTTTATAAGAACTTATGTATAATGTTTATGCTTATTTTTGAGGCTACCATAGGCATTGCAATCAGTCTACTTAGGTAATATTTACTTGATATATATATTTTTCTCATATTTTATAACTTTTGCCATATCATTCATACACATATCATTAGATCTTACGCCTTCTGTTAAAATTTGACGTTGTTTCTCTCGAGGCTTTGATCTCAGGGCGAATTTATTTCATCTATCATTATTTTACCGTGTATAAGTACGGATATTTTGGATTTTACCGCGTTGCGGAAGTATCATGCCTTTTGCCTTCTTAGTTTTTAACTCGCAACTGCTTTTAGGTTGATTAAAAAGTCTCGTAGTTAATTCGAGTGATTCCGACGCTGGCAGTTCGTCTCGCATAGATATTTATTAAATAATTTCGCTAATACAGGATGAAGACTTTTAAAGACCGATTCATTAGTGAGCGAATATATTTATGGACCCAAGTAATTAGAATCCGTACTGATTCAAATATTATTTACTTCCAATATTTTAGCTCTCGTACATCGGTCACTAGAAAAGCGATTCTAAATCAATGTTTGTATGACTGTGTTTGTATAAGGACTTGCCAAAGAAGTACCTAAAACTACGATATAAAGTTGTTGTATGTATAGTTAGACGCGTGGCTCTGTTGGTTGTTTATAAATTAAAAGTTAAATGTTTCAAGGGATTGCTGTTTTTATTTAACCTTTATTAATTTGTTTATAAAATACTTCATTAAACAATGTACAGAATGCCTGCCATTGGTGAAGAAAATCGAAAACGAGAAAAAGTATTACTATCTACTCAATATGTAATGCAACCTACGTATATTATTCAAAGAATTACTCGATCTAGAGATTTAAAACCATCTAATAAGTAGGTCTCGACATCATATTATTTCATACATATATACATACATATAATAATGCCTTTATCCCTATTGGGGTAGCCAGAGCGAAAACGACCTAAACAAAGGTCGTTCCGCCATGTCTGACAAAGTTTTGAGGGTTGTTTAAGATAGATTTGAAGTGACAGGTTGTCAGCCCATCGCCTAAATTGCAATACACTAAAACCCTCGGATCTCTTAGCTGGTTTTTACAGCATACCCGAGAGGAAATGTAGCTGGCACATTCTATGTTTTTCTTACGCTCCCCAGTCCAGCATGGAAGAATTCCAATGATTATTATTAATATTTTCTACGGAATATTTTCCATCTAAGTATAGGTAAATCTACACATTATTGAACGAGATATTAAAAACAGAACTGTTGGTATCCTATATACCTCGATTAATGTACTTCTAAAAGGGTTTTTATATGTCGTATGTCTGACAAAATACATATAAACAGTCCAAATTATAAAGACGTAAAAGTAAACGAATTTAGCGGGTCAGTATTCGGGAAGACGTCGTATAAAGGTCACATTCCCATAAACCCACAAACACAAAGATACACGCGTCCCCCATAAAAACTGGAATATGAATAGTGCGGATATTCGCTATAACATTTTATAGCTAAACGCCCGTTTTGTTGTTTATTAAATGCCCTGCTAGTTTCGCCTTCAACCGATGAATAAAACTTGTGTCAAAAAGTACTTAGGTAAATGTTACTTACCAAAAGATCAATGCTTCTTGTATAAAATGTATTTGACACACCTTATGTGTGCTAGACCAACAAAAACTTTAAATGTTTGTTGTGGGAAATTTCTAAATTGGATGGGCACAGTAAATTATATTAATTGAATTCAAAATCCATTAATGGTGTATTTGCGTTATGGACCACCCATGTTAATTGGATTTGCACGTGCAGTGTTAAAATTTGTTATGATGAAGGTCTAGTCATATTTAACTATCTCGTATTTGACAATTTCTCCGACAAGAGATGGGGTGATCCTGATGCTCTTTGAAGCAAGCAGTATCATTGTCCTAGCCTTATCGTCGGCTACCTAATCTAGGGGATTGAACAAAGGTACTGGTTTTTACACAGAGCGACTGCCATCTGACCTCCGCAACCCAGAACGGGAACCAGACTCAATCCTAGATTAGGTCAAGAGTTTCAAACCGCCAATGCTTAGCAGTGACCTCTGATATGGCTTAACGACTAATATCAACGGTAATTAAACGATATTAACCGGGACCAACGGCTTAACGTGCCTTCCGAAGCACGGAAAAAGCACCGAATAAACGTACATATGAAAATAGATTACCAAAAAACACATTGGTACGTGGTAGGATTCGAACGGCCCTATCCACTACACCATCCGGCTCCAAGCTCTTTGAAGCAAGCAGTATACGGGTAAAATAAAGTCAAAATCAGCAGGTGTAAATAGCGCTCCTAAATAGTTTGGAACTCTTGTGGCACAAACAAAAATCAAGAAACGCGACACTCTGTAATATAATGAAATGAAGCAAAGTTCAGGGTTTGGAAGTTTGTTCAATCTATCAGCTAGTTGGTGAAGTTCAGTCACCACTCGCCGATGTTGCTGGATGTTTAGTGTTTACATGTGCTACCTGTCTCGCATCTGGCTAGTTTCTAATACTAGCTATCCAGTCCAGACTTCGACAGGCTGACTTTGTTCGAGTTGAGTCTGAAACACGTTGTTGGTGCAAGGTGCTGGCACATACGTGGAGTCTGCAGACTGTTTTGTTGTATCTGTCTATTAGATGGTTCAGTTTAGTATTTTGGAGAGCAAATATAATAAAATAACATTTGTTAATTAGCAAAGTCAAAAGAAATGCAAAGTTGTATCTTAAAAGTTAAAGGTACCCATAGACTATAACTACGTAAGATTACATTTTCTAGTCTAGACAGTAATTTAATTTTATTACTAAATAGTTCAAAACTAAGTCTCTATTTCGAATCTAAAAAGCTTTTCTTGTTTTTGCTCATTGTACAGCTAAGCAACTATGCTTTATCACAGGAATTAATTACCCCAGCTAATTAACTTTTAGCACTTTATTGTAGACTGAGAAGAGCATTTAAATGTCACATTACAAAAGTGGTGGCGATTTCTATCTCGTATGCTACCAATTCAGTCCCAAACTTATTATTTAACTAGTGTATAATATGGTTGGTAAATAATTGTCTCGGAAATATATTACGGGACGAGAACAATTAAAATGTCCCGGGTTGTCCCGAGGGGCTGTAGCTCGGCAAATAGTCGGGGCTGAGCATTTATCCTTTACTAATAGGTTAATTTACCTACTGCCTGTAGAATCAGTACATGCCACTTTAGAATAGAACGTTACCCACTTAGGATCATAATATCAACCTGGTGGAATAAACTTTTATTTTCAATTTAATTTGTCATGTAAAATATGACATTGACGTTGTAGCCGCGATTGTTAAGAAAATATTGATAATTATTTGTTATTATTCTCCTCTGTGATTTGAGAACATTTTCTTCCATGCTGGACTGGGAGCGAGGGAAAAAACATAGAATGTGCCAGCTGCATTTCCTCCCGGGCATGCTGTAAAAACTAGCAAAGGGATCTGAAGTTTTCAGTATATTGCAATTTAGGCGATGGGCTGACAACCTGTCACTACAACAATATACGTACAAATCCATCTTGAATAACCCGCAAATCTTTGTCAGACGTGGCGGAACGACCTTTGTTTAGGTCGTTTACGCTCTGCCTACCCCATTAGGGATAGAGGCGTGATTATATGTATGTATGTGATTTGAGAACATTAGTACCAGGATTCAAAAACTTTATAGAACTTTGCGGTCACTAGTAACCGCAAGTCTGGCAGCTTCCTGGCACAGCGGATTAACCTTGTTATCAAAAGGAGAACGCAGTCAATGTGCTGCCTCTAGCGTATGCTATGCATTAGGTAGGTATCCTTGTCATAGATAGAAGTTTATAAGCTCAGCTGATATCAGAAATATGGCTTGTATGAACCAACAATTACGCACAGCAGTACAACACGCATTGACGCTGGGGCTTTGTCCAGCCGGCCATTACTAACGAGCGCTGAAAGTGACTTGTATACCATCCGGCGCGGTCATACATCATACACGACCATTCACCTATTGTTGCCATAGATTAGTCTCCACGCCCTCTCACTGTTGAGTTAATACCCAAAGTTTATTTGAAAAAAATGAAACATCGAGATTTTCCGTTGATTAATTTATGGGGCGTTGGATGACACTGGAAAGTACTTCGGTTATTTTTTAACTCTGACACCAGGGTCTTTTGGAGCGATCCACTCGAAACCCACACGATAGAAGAAGAACAAATACTATCTAGTATATCAATTATATTAACTAGGTACATAATTGAGGCACGTATGTATAAGTGCACAAGAACAAGATCGTCCAGTCTCCAACTCCAACGTGCGAACTGAGTAGCAGACGTACGGTCAATTACTTTAGCCGGTGCCGGACTCTCCTGAGCAAGGTAACCAAAGTTGTTGTTACAAACTCTACACTAACTTTGTAGCCTAACGGACGTATGTAAATCTCATGTCCGAATTGGACGAACGAAATCTATGCAAACTATGTCAACATATCAGACCTAGGATACCTGCTACTGACTTTGGATATCCCTGTACCTAAACATTTTGTATGATACATAAAAAAATAAGCAACAGAATATCCTTCAACCTCAATGTACTAGCTTTTAGAACATTGCGTAGCAAGTCTAAGCCGTAGCATTTATTATCATCCAATGAATTTTATTAAAGCATAACTAACAATGGCCTGTACCTTGTATAATACATAAAAAATGGAGCAATAAAATATTCCTGTTAATTTGTTTCCAGACGTCGTAGAGCTTTGCGTAGCAGGTCTACGCCGTAGCACTTATTTTCATCCAACAAAGTTTAATAACATACGGGGCGTACGGCGTAAAGGACAGTGTCCCGCAAACTTATAGGGGTTGGTCAGTCAACGAAACTGAACAACTATCTATATATACTATATTTATATTCCATACAAATTGTCTGATCGAGGAGGTAATTTTGTATGGGAAGGTCAATTTCTTTTGCATCTCCTGAAAAAAAATCCTGGTGAATGTTTTTCAGTTTCTTTGTCTGAGCAACTCCTTTCAGCTTGCGGGACGCTGTCCCTTACACCCGGTTTAACTAACAATGGCGTTACTCCTTAAAGCACGTAATGGAGATGTGTGTGCTGTTTCTTCCATGCTGGACTGGGACAGATAGAAAAACATAGAATGTTCCAGCTGCCCTTCCTCCCGGGCATGCTGTTAAAGTCAGCAAAAGGGACTCGAGGGTTACATTGTATTGTAATTTAGGCGATGGGCTGACAACCTGTCACTAAAGCAATACATATTACAATCTAAAATAGTCCCCTTAATTTTTGTCAGACGTGGCGAAAGCGCCTTTTACGAGGCGTTAAACGCTCTGCCTACCCCGTAAGGGATAAAGGCGTGATTTATGTATGTATGTATGTATGTATGTGTGCTGTAGAGTGCTCTACCGTGTGTTGTGTGTGTGTGTGGGTGATAAATCGCCCAAAAACAATAGCGCATAGGCCTGGCGGCGCTGTTCGTCGCGCCATCGACACACATAAATCAGTGCTCTAACGCCGCGCCGTATTGTATGGACCGCGCCTCTGCTGCATGCCGCAGAGCAACGGCAAATACCAAAAATACTAAACGTTACAACATGAAATGTGACTTATTTGATGTTAAAGCTTGGTAACATTGTCTCAATTCATATTACAGGCTGAATTTGCAACGAAGACAACCAAGGCGCATAGCTGCAGCAAATACCAAAGATATGAACAATTAGCCTGACTCCGATTGGTCTTGATATTGCAGACAGTAAATACTTCGCTATTAAACAATGCGTTTTAATACAAATGTACATAATTATTATTATTGCTTATATCGATTATTTTGCCACAATAGTATTGGTTGTTATTTTCTTTCATAACATATCTGAACTTATCATGTCAGGAACGGAACGGAACGTTGTGGTGTGAAAGAGGATATAGTGACAGGTATAGAAAAAGGAATGCTGAGGTGGTTTGGTCATGTTGAGAGGATGGATGAAAAGAGATTAACCAAACAGATATACATGGGGAGTGTGAGTGGGAATGTTGGAAGGGGAAGACCTCGACGAACGTACCGCGATCAAATCGGGGACGTTCTAGGGAAAGGTCAGGTCAGGAGTACCCTAAACCGACGAGCGTGCATGAAAAGATTGATGAATGTAGATGAAGCGAAAGAAGTTTGCAAGGATCGTAGCAAATGGAAGGATGTGATCTCTGCCTACCCCTCCGGGAAATGTATGTATGTATCATGTCAGTCCGCAAGGATACTAAAGTATTAAATAAATAAAGATAGTTTTAGGTTTAGTCCATTCAACCAAACGCCAAGCCACACAGTTAATTCTTCCTGCCATCAAAATGCAGCAATCAGTTAGCTTTGACAGTCAAATTGGAATGTCCCTTTTTTGTACGCCATAAATAATTGTAGGAGTCGATTTGTAGATTTATGGTTATTAAAGATACGTGGCTCAGATACGCATGCCACAAATTTCATTTGTATGGAAATTCGGGACCTTGCTGCCCTTCTCCTGAACAATGTACTAGCTATGTTAGCTTCTGGTAGATAAATGTCATACATCTTGTACCATAGTTATTGGAAATAATTAATACCTAAAAATTGTAAAAATAATATTTTGAAAATATTTTAGTAGATATCATAAAGATGCAAGATGATTTTTTTACAAGTTGGCGCAAATATCATAGATGAATGCTCTTAGATATTGGTTTTTCAGATTTGATCTAATTTGATCATAAGTAACCAGTGATATTGATATGTGTGCGTAGAGTAGACAAAACAATAACAATATTTTTTAGTTAAATATCTAAAGTACGAGGTAGGTACAGATACTATTGCAAATCTTCAATTTGGATGGAATCCTTTTGTCTAGTGAACATGAACATAGTATCAGAATCCTCAAGACGCGAATTCATAGCGTCGCATATAAATTGAGAACAATATGGACGTACATTTACATATTTTCGTGGTCAAAATGTAAATTTCATACTTGCAGTGATACGAGAAAACAATATAATACAAAAAGGATTTGAAACAAAATTGCTTCGATCTTTTTTGTATTATTTAAAATACTTTATTTGAAAAGACATCACATTCGATTTCTGTATAATTTTCTATTCAAATCTTTACTATGAATAACAAGCAAAATAGTTCGAAGATTTCAATGCTCACTAAAGTTCAGCACGAGACTTCATGGAGGTTCCGTCTTCATTCTGCAGATATTCTGCAATATAAATTATGCAGGCCTTACTTGTAGCATAACTTGGGAATAGTCTGATCAAAGGTGGGTTTCAGTGTTTGGTTTTCATTGGCAAATGGGGTTGGCCGGTGTTTGCCAATCTCCACGCCCCGACAGAGTTCCTCACACAATTTGCCTGATTATATCTAGATAGCCGCCTATACTGTACATGTAGCTACTGTGATACACCGCAGGTTAATTTAATTATATCGACTCGATACCCATACGACAGAAGAATAAAAATGTGTAGAACTTTAGCTTCGTGAATCGTATAGGTACCTAAATACTTGGTTGGTGCAGCATATTTATTTATACATCTATATAAGCATCCTGAAAACATGGCCATTATATTACTATAAAATTAGTTAAAAAAATAATGTAATTTTGCACAGCTCTACATTATTTCATTTATTAAGAATTACTAATAATTCTTAATCTTGAATATTCCTTTTGCATTAATAAAACTAGCAAAAATAAAGCTAACTGTTTATTTTATAACTATTTATTTTGTTATGCAATTCAAAACAGAACTTGTATGAAAATCTATAAAGCTGTGCCTTTAATGAATTAATTATTTTAGTAGTAGAGGCACTGGCAGACTGACCGGCCGCTCAGCGTATGTGACTCTCTGAATATTTGACAACCTCTGAAAGCCCTCGCCAGACGGCATACAACGCAATAATAAAACTTCATGAAGCTATTGTAACTGTTTATTTCACAAAAGACTCTGAAAATGCAACACTAGGTAGTAGGTCCCTATCAAACTTGTTATATCCAATATTTATATGGTGATATTTATATGACATCATATTTACTTACTATTTGTTAATAAATTTTCATTTCTTTGGACAGCGTAGGTGGTAGTTATATTTAACGAACGACCGAATGACCGAATCATGTACAATACATACAGTCTCTGATCTGATGTATTTTTCAATATTAGGTACAATTCGATATGGGTAGTGTTATATTACCTACGTCTAAATTAGAACCCACAGTTTCTATTTTCTATCGTTTAGAATAATTCATTACGCGCAATCTGATCGTTGGGCTGCCGGCTGACCAGCTCCCACATCACACTAATTGCCTGTGTCCGTCCGTCCGTCTGTCCGTCTGCCACCTAATCTAAACAAGTTATTTTCAAACCACAACCAAGCACAATTTATGATCTTTACTAGCGTTAATTATTATTTTCACAAAAAACTATAACTTAAGTCTATTCATGGTGCCATTAAACCTTAATAAACCAAAGCTGTTTAAATTTACATAATTTTAAACTTGCGTTTAAATTTGTTCTTCAGTTCATATTTATGGCAAATTATTTCTCCGCAAAAGATGGCACCACATACGCCAAGCATAGCTAACAAGCCGTAAAAACAAGCACCTAGAGTAGCCATGTCGAGTGCCTGAGCCTCCTTTGCTTCTGTTTGATCACTTGACCTGCGAAGCCGCCATTCATGTTGATATTCGTCTAAGATCTTCTCAATTAACCCAGTAGCAGCAATGTTATACGTGATGTCCTTCACTTCCGGTCCCGCTGGCCAACCCGCACGCATCTGCAGGCACACCCCAGCTCGTGATACAGGGTGCTTTAAAACTTGCAAAGTTTTACCAAACCATTTCACTAACATTATGTCGGTCACTAGTAGAAATTGTTTTCCTTCAGCCACTTCATCGATATAGGTGGGTACGTCTGCTAAAGAAAGAATTGTGTACTTTTCTTCTCTTGGCGTATCTCTATAATAATACCGAAAGACTTCAACTCCCCCATAAGCAGGTAATTTGTCTACGGCTTCTTCGAATGTACCAAGGGGTGGCTCTAATATCTTACTCTGTAATCCATCGACAAGATCGCCCTGATAACCAATTCTTACAACCATGCAGAACCAAATCCATAAAACAAACAGACTGTTTACTAACCAGCACTTTGTCATAAAATTTACTTCTTGACCCAGAAACATGACAAATGACATGAAAAATATTCCTCTCTTTCTTTCAGGTTGGCAGAGCGCATATCGTCGGATCACTTTGGTTGCAATTACGAATACAACGAAAGACAATACAATAAATGGAGAAATATTAGAGAAGAAAGGCAGTAGTACTTTAGCCCATGCATATATTTCGCGTTGGTTTGGACCACACCAATATACGTCTAAAGTTTCGTAAACATAAGATGTCTGGGCTACAGGATATCTGAGGTCAGTTATCATGATAGCTGGTGAAAATATATCAGCAATTCCATTAACAAGGTCTCCAAAAGATCCTGTTCCATTCCCATTTATAAAAGTTCCGATACCGCCATGCTCTGTGGAACATACTATTTCAAATGAAGCATTTAGTTTCTCCATCACTAAATTAAGTGCTTGTCCGTCAATTCCACTTATAGACAAAACAGTGCCGTTATCTTTTTCCAGCAAAACGTAAGGTACGAAATGAAGAAGTGTAACTTTTATTGGACAACCATAAAAGTTTATAAACTTTCTTGGAAAGAAACCGGTACTTATGTCTAAAGGCACGGCGGTGTAATTTTCACATTCGCCGTTTCCATATGGAAAATATGTCCATAATTTGACTTCTTTAGTTTCATTGTCACTGTTTACTATGACAATATCGCCTATGTCGTTTTGCCAGGAGGCTTTTGTAGCTTCAGTTATTTGAGAATCATCGAAAGTGGAGTCCGTCAGAATAAGTACTGCACGAAGGGGTATAACGACATATTTTTTTATGTTTTCAGCTATGTATTTAAAATCTTCTGGTGTTCTGGCGATAAAGACAGTTTGTGTAACACGGACAGTAAATAACAAATATTGCACAATGATAGCTGGGTTATTTTGTACAGTTGCTGTGATGACAGTACCGTGATACTTATTTAGGAATGTATTGACATCGGCAACATCATTTTGTCTCCACAACACTAATGTGATTCTATTAGGATCAAACTCTGTTTGTGCAACGTTCAATGCAATTTCTATTAGTTTAGAGATGACAGTGTTGCTTTCAGTCATAGAAACAGCATTCATTATATCATAAATATCAGCTCTGTTAATGATTTCTTCATTGATGATTTCTGTAGCTGCATTTTCGTAATTTTTATTTGTTACGGAGAAGCTGTCAGTTTTATTCTTATTTTCTTCCTCCAGTCCATTATCTGGATTTAGTTTGCAGAAAGCTCTATTAAAATTTATTATTAGGATAATAATCACACTGATAACAAAATAGATATTCATTGTAATATTCACATAAACACCAAAGTTTTTATTATTCTTGCTGCAATTCGTTAGTTATCTTGATTTTATTGAGATTAACTAAAATCATTGCGTATGGTGCTTTTACTTGTTATGTACGGGTTGACTTTGAGTATACTATAATGGTAACCTTATAATCTACGAGTGATTGATTACAAAAGATACTTAGTGGGCTCGATTCTAGACTTGGCGGCTAAAACTAATATTAAAATCTATTTGTCACTTTCAGACTAAAAACATTGGAAAAGGACGGAAGATCTTTTCTCTCGGGTTTTTGATTTATAGTCGGTGGTTTTATGCGTAATCTGTCATTATTATCCGCCGTCATATGATATGGCGTATACAATTGACAGAAATACTGAGGAAACATGCAAAAGCGCGTCAAAATCCAGTCGACAAATTGTAAAACCATAAGGTATAAATCACCTGACCTTTTTCAATTTTATTATTTTGAAAGTGACAGATAGATTTTAATTTTCGTTTTAGCCGGTGGAATATAGAATCCTGCCCCCTATCGTGTTATACCTTATTATTTGTAATAAGCATCGAGTAGGTAGTTATTCTAAGGGTACGCTAAGTGTATGCATGATATTAGGAGGCAAATAAGTAATTACACATATAGCTTATTAATAATTGTATAATTTATTACAACACGAAACAGCTATATGTGTAATTACTTATTTGTGTATTTACTGAACAACGTTCCTTTGGGAAAGTTGTTCAGTTTTATGGACTGGTTCATATCCTTTTGGGTGAATATACCCTTTCTATTACACGTTATAGTAGCATATAGTTATAATGTTTACTAGCACTCTTCGGAGTATTACTCTCTACCATTTTATTATTCTGCTGATAGAGCATGTAAACTGTATGATTTTCTTTTTATTTCTAGTAAAGTTATTTATTCTCATACAACATGTGTAAATTCAAGTGAGCTATACCTACCTGCTTTTAAATAGGATTTGTGAACGTGAAATAAAACAATTTAACGTTATTATTACGTGACAATTTATAAAATTGATGTTTTGTTTAAAAGGTAAAGACAAACGTAAGAACTTAACTAGAGGTAGTACACACAAAGTTAAATCATGTTATTTTAAACAAATATTTAATAAATCAGATTGTAACGACAAAAATAAGTTCATTCCTCAATATTAAGCTGTATTTCAGGAAACTAAACATAATATAAGTAGTTCATAATCGAGCAACTGATACAAATAAATTAATAAACATAATCTAAGGTATAGAAATATTCTAGCGTAGCCTAGCCCTAACTTAAGATCTATGAGTTTGAGATTAAAAAGAGTGCCTCAACACTTATAGTAAAATTCAATATTATGAAGACACATTTGGTTCGGAATATTACGTTGAAAGCATCAGAAAAATGCTTTAAAACTCTACAAAAATATGACGACTGATACTTACTTTTAGGCTGAATGAAGTGTTGTCTCTACTTTAGCATTCTTTAGCTTGGTGTACCTAACAATGTAAATTGTATATTATCGACTAGCAACTAAGTGAAATATTATCTTATAATAATAAGTATTATTAATTGTAAAATACAACTACAAAGAGACGGATAGAGTAGGCCGGTTTCTGATTGAATTAAATTTAACTGTATTCAGTAATTTACTGTACCTACTGTTTTAATCTGTTCTGTTGGAATAACATTAGCATTGTATATTTGTATATCAAATACAAGGTTCGCTCGGTCAAGTGGTATTTCGAGTAGAAAAAGTAATATTTTGTTCATAGCCCAGACATAAATTCAATCCAGCGCGATCTAGCGACATACAGTTGTACTACGACGAGACAGGTGCTACGGCAGGTTTAGCGAGTTGCTAGTTCTCGACGTTGTCAACAGATGGCGCTTAACCTCCTCGCTGTGTGAACACGGCATCGCACAGCAGGACGGCGCCGTTGATTATGGCAAGGGAAGCCTTCGCTAAATTCTTCTTTCCATTCTCGCTCTTGTCTCCTTGGTAGCTGGAAATAAAAATAACACCGTTATGTACCTTCACCAACAATTTTAATCTGTGTTTTTTTATCATTAATAATGTAATTTAATTATAAAAAAGACTGTAGGTAAATAAGAAAATCTTACTTGTCAATCAGAACACCACCACAGGCAACAAAGAGACACACTCCGATTAACGAGTAGAAGATATCGATGCGCTTGTGAGATGGGTGCTGCATTATGTATCCTGGAATAATATTATAAATAGGTTAGGTTTAATAATATTTAAGTTTTTGCCTGTGAATTAAGGAAGAGAGTAACATAGTAGTCGTCATCAAAAACTACACATGGTGAAAATAAGGGAATACAAGACGCCGCATAGGATACAGGACGCCGTATAGGATACAGGATGCCGATGGTACACTATCGCTGCAGATTTAGCAACAGTCATGAAGAAACCAACGAAGATTCTGGTTACCAACAAACCAGTGTGAACGATGACATTGATTTTTTAGTAATCTTCTTCTCTCGAGTGGGTATCGAGTCTATGGACCCGATGAACCCTGGTGTCAATAGTTTTTAAACCGCCTAGTAGCACAACTATCAGGCCTCTGACATGGTTTGAGCAACGACCACTATCAAAGACAGCAACCGTGACCGACGGCTTAACGTGCCCTCCGAAGCACGAAATCTTTTTTCTTTTCGGACAATCAGGTGATTCAGCCTGCAATGTCCTAACCAAACTGGAGAAAAATTCACAAAGTGATAAATATCAACTTTGTGTTTTCCCCCTGGGAATCGAATCCAGGACCTCCAGATCGCGAGTCCATGGCAGTAGCCACCAGATCACGGAGGCAGTTAATTGGTAGTAATAAAAGGGTAACATACCAGCAGTAGAACCAGCAAAGATGAGGTAACCGGCGATGGTGTAAGGAACCAATATACCAAAGTCAATGATAACAATTAATTTGTTATAGTAAAGGCAAAACATACCAGTAACAGCTCCAACGAAGATGATAAGGTACCCGACGAAGGTACCAGTGTCAACGGTGATATTGCATTTGTAGTAGTAGAAGGAAAACTTACCAGCGAAGATAAGCTAACCGACAATACTGCCGGTAACCAATTTACCAAAGTCAACAATGACATTAAGTTTGAAGTAGTACCTTCAAGGTAAATTTACCATCAGCGGCACCAGCGAAGACGATGATGTAGCCGACGAAGGTGCCAGTAACCGACATACCGAAGCCAATGATAACATTTTTGTGATAGTAAAGGTAAACCTTACCAGCAGCAGCTCCAGCGAAGATGATGAGGTAGCCGACGAAGGTGCCGGTGACCAGCATACCAATGTCAGCTTGGCTATTGTAGCTGTGGTAGTGGAGGGCCACGCATGCGCATGTCAGGGCCTGAAACAAGATAAGTATGGTTGAATTCAAGTAAAAAAATAATGGTTTTTCCATGCAAAATGTTCACCCTGATTAGACAGTTTGTCCATACAAAGAGTAAAAAAATGTCTTGTTCTTTACTCTTCCTGAAATAATTTCCTGGTGGAAATTGTTTAGTGTCGTTGACTGAGCAACCCCTATCAGTTTGCGGGACGCTGTCCCTTACACCTGGTATAAAGTTAGTTACTAAAATATGATGATTGTTGATAGCAGGACCAAATGTAACAATGCCATGCTGTATGTAGCTTGTAATATCAATAAATAAATAAATAATAACTTCCATGCTGGTCTGGGAGCGAGAGAAAAACATAGAATGTGCCAGCTGCATTTCCTCCCGGGCATGCTGTAAAATCCAGCTAAGGGATCCGAGGGTTTCAGTATATTGTAATTTAGGCGATAGGCTGACAACCTGTCACTACAGCAATATACCTAGAATTCTATCTTAAATAACCCTCAAAACTTTGTCAGACGTGGCGGGACGACCTTTGTTTAGGTCGTTTACGCTCTGCCTACCCCATTAGGGATAAAGGCGTGATTATATGTATGTATGTATGTAAATAAATAATAAAAATAAAATAAATACGTTAGTTCTATCATTCAACATTTAAACTTCAATATGAAGATGGCACTTCAAGATAAAGATTTAACATTTTTATTTACCTATAGTTAGATTTTGTAATTTGATTTGATTAAATTCTTAGAAACATTACATCCATTGTTAGCTCTTTATCAGTTGACGCACGTTTTATAGTATTTGCTGATATACCTTAAAGATAAAAGTAGAATTGTATGATCATGGTGATGACCAGTTACCGATGGAGTAGTGGATAGGGCCGCTGCCTCGTGAGTGGGAGGTCGTGGTTCGAATCCCACCACGTACCAATGTGTTTTTCGGTTTTCGAATTTCATATGTACCTACGTTTATTGGGCGCTTTTTCCGTGCTTCGGAAGGCACGTTAAGCCGTTGGATATTAGTCGTTAACCATGTCGGAGGCCAGTGCTAAGCATTGGTGGCTTGAAAACTCTTGACCTAATCTAGAATTGGGTCTGGGTTTCCGTTCTGGGTTGCAGAGGTCAGATGGCAGTCGCTCTGTGTAAAAACCAGTACCCTCGGTCAATCCACTAAATTAGGTAGCCGACCCCGTGAGATACGGGATAAGGCTAGGAAGATGAAGATGACCAGTTCCCGACGCTTTAACTAATTATTATTCCGTTTTATAGACTTACATCTACAAAGACCATTTAGATTACGATTGTTGTTTTTTTTATAATCGTCATTTGAATATAGTATATATATGCTTCCATGCTGGCCTGGGAGCGAAAGAAAAACGTAGAATATGCCAGCTGCATTTCCTCCCGGGCATGCTGTAAAAACTAGCTAAGGGATTTGAGGGTTTCATTATATTGCAATTTACGCGATGGACTGACAACCTGTCACTACATCAATATACCTCCAAAACTATTTTAAATAACCCTCAACATTTTGTCAGGACCTTTTTTCCGGTCATTTACGCTCTGCCTAACCCATTAGAGATAAATAAAATCAAGTCTGTATATATGTATAATAACATATATATATATATACCAGAGTAGCCTTCATTTTCCTTGTGAAGTAAAAGGCCGTTTACGAAGATGGCTAAAATAGCGTCTTACTTAAATTAGGAAGTAGCATCCTACTCGCGGCTACAATCCTTGCGATGTGGTAGGCTGACGTAATGGATCACAGTCATTTTAGTCCACTTTTAGTCTGCGGTGACGTAATTCTGAATCCAGTATGGCGGGTGGTTAGATGATGTCAGAAACTATAAGCAAACGACGACTCGACAAGAGGCCACCAGAGCGAGGACGCGCCAGTTCGAGGACGTAATAATTGCAAACAAGTACTTACGGTATGAGAAATATTTCGCGAATGATATGATACTTTATTAGAGGAGCCCGATGGTGAAGTGGATAGGGCCGCTGCCTCCTGAGGGAGCTCGTGGTTCGAATCCCACCGCGTACCAATGTGTTTTTTGGTTTACGAATTTCATATGTACGTTTATTCGGTGCTTTTTCCTTGCTTGGGAAGGCACGTTAAGCCGTTGGTCCCGGTTAATATCGTTTAATACCTTTGATATTAGTCGTAAGGCCATCTCAGAGGCCAGTGCTAAGCATTGACGCTTGAAAACTCTGACCTAATCTAGGATTGGGTCTGGTTTCCCTTCTGGGTTGCGGAGGTCAGATGGCAATTCAATCACCTAGATTAGGTAGCTAGGTAGCCGACCCCGTGAGATACTGGATAAGGTTAGGGAGATGATGATGTTACTTTATGGGAGTCCATAAAGTTGACAAAATATTTTTTTATTTATATAACTATATTTTCTTTTAACTAAAAATGAGTTTGCTTTTACTATACATAACTTTTTAGTTATATTTTTTCTAGATCAGTAAAATACATGAGTGTGTTTAATGTTTATGTTAATACGAGTCATTCAACAAACGAGCGCCAATGTAGAGTCATAATTTTAATAACATGCTATTACCAATGCAAACGACACAAGAACTACACATTCCGGTCAAGAGCTATGTACATGATAACTGGATTGAAAACAAATGAGTAATTTGTTTTTCTGAATGAAGCGAGGCGACATCATTATTGTAAGTAATATATGGTCATAGGCGCCGCCATTTAGGTACAGTTAATAGTTAGCAATTACTTGAGATGACAGTTTCCTTCCAGTCCTCTTGACAAAAAGAACAAATTTTGATGTTCTTTGATAGTTGTCGTTATTTTTTATTTTCTGAAGTAAACTCATTTTTCTACATAATATTTAACACCTTCAAAACCGCCATTATTATAAGCTCTTACTTTAATACAATTTCTTTGATCTAATATTTCAATGAGAGACATTTAAAACTTTTACGTCCATTATACAAAACTGGGAAATTTATAGATTCATACTTTTAGAGAGATATATTTAGATTGTTTGCGTTACTGTTTTATTTTAATACAAATAGGCAGCATAATATACATAGTCATTATATTCATTTGGGACGCGCTACGCTACGCGGCACGAATAGTCATGACATAATTTGTGACGTATTTCTGCTTTGTTTGTATTGTGTTCGATTCTCGGATGATTTCATTGTGTATTTCACTATAATAATTAATTCTATTTTGTCTACTTAATGCAATTTACAAGGCCATTGTGATTGTATGCAAAAATAGGGGCTAATCATAATCACGATAGTTTTACATTTTGCTGTAGTAAAAAGAAATCGATTGCTGATCACACTGTGATTCAAAATAATTAATACATTTCTATTCTATTACGATATTTCAAACTTTTTACAAAGCCAATAATCTAAGTATGGTCGTGTAGAATATAAAACTTATCATCTACATATTTTATCAGCTCACAAAGGTCAACAAATATTGCACCGAATGTTCTTTTATTTGTAAGTATGACATGATTGTAAATGAGTAATACCTTCCTACTCATTGATATGAACAGTTACTCATACACAATGCACCACGTTTTTATTTGCCATTTATTATGTGTAGCTTTCATGTTGGCGTGGGAGCGAGAGAAAAAACGTAGAATGTGCCAGCTGCATTTCCTCCAGAAAATTTTGTAAAAACCAGCTAAGGGATCCGAGGGTTTCAGTATATTGTAGTTTAGGATGGGCTGACTACCTGTCTCTACAGCAATATACCTACAAATCTATCTTTTAAATAGCTCTCAAAACTTTGTCAGATGTGGCTTTTGTTTAGGTCATTTACGCTCTGCCTACCCCATTGGGCATAAAAACGTGATTATTTGTATTTTGCGAGACTATAATTATTTAAGTATATTGTTTTTTTACATTTGGTTGTAATAGTCATGTCATAGTGGTGATATATTAGTTCAGTTACATACTACTTGCACGAATTCATAAAAAACATACGCCTTTAACGAATTCGAGGAAAAAACGATGACAGTGTAGGTACGTGAGTTCCTATGTAGGCCCACCGAACGAGAGTACAGGCACGCAAATATTCTCCTACGTATGTTACCATATCCCAGTGACATTTCCAAAATACCTACTATGAAGTTTGTTTACAAACACATTTGAAGGGTGCAATCCCTCCCTACTAAATAAATAGGAACTTTTATGAATGCCACGGTGACCTACTGAAAGCAGGTCGCCCCACCTTCGCAAGTAATGGATTGACTGAGGGGTGTAAAATCACAGGTCACTATTGAGGAATGAATCTATTTCCGAACTGCTTTGTTGAGTGCCCAAAATATGACAGCGCTCAAATATTATACAAGTAATGTTACTATATTTTGTGTCCTGTGGTGAAAGTAAATAAGACCGTATTTATAAAGCGATCTCAAGATTGATAGAAGTATTAAGTTTGGATTTTACAGGTCATAATGCACTGAAATTTTGTTTCTGATACGAACTCAAACTCGCGCCGCTGTCAGCCTCAAGTGCGGATTATAAATACGGGCCTTAATGTAGAGCTTTTGGGCACTGTGTCAAACCTATTATGTATAAAGTTTGTACATATTTTTAAGCAGTAGTTTCAGAGGTAAATAAGCTTTACCTCTAAAACAATTTAGATGTGTTCAATAGATCCGACAATTAATTCACGTGTCTGGGCACGTTGTACATTGTCCTTCGCATAGTAGGTAAGCTACCTAAGTAGAAGGTAGGAAGGTAGTTGTAGTATAATGTTGGTCTATTAACACGTTTCCGATGACCATCATCAGTCATCACTATATATAAGTATGACACTAATATACGAACAAACAACCCATTAAAATTGGTATGCGAACTGTAGAGGTTAAACGGGCCATGTGATAAAACAAACGTGTTTAATTTACCTTCAAACTAAATAACTCGCTGATAAATTAAATACATTACACGTAAACAAAAACATTCTATAAACAGACAATAAATTGCTTGTTGTCAAAAAATTATGTAGAGTTCTAATCAAAAACTTATAAACTAATTTTGAGTTTAAGAGTTTAAAACTAATTTTGAAACATGCATGACATAAAAATATTTCATCAATAAAGTTAATCCCTATTGTAAGTAGTTGTTTATTGGAATGTTTAATCTAATCTACAGATATTAGTTTAAGGTTAAGATAATCTTATTGTTTGCACTCTAAAATACACAAATAACTCATGTACAATTATGCTTTGACAGGTATTGCCTCAGCGAACCCTCAAAACAATACGTAAACAATCTGAGGTTATTGCTACTTTAAATCTAAACAATAAATGTGGTAAGTGTATTTATGAGCCAGTGGTGTCCCACTGCAGAGCAAAGGCCTCTCTCCCTTCCTTCCACTTATCACGATCCAATTTAAGTCTTAGTGGAACTAAAAACCCTTCCATTTATGATTTAAAAAGGCCTATCGAACCTAATGAAAACACTTCACGTTTAGCTACTTCTTTAAAAAGGGCCAGCTACCAATGCAACACGCAAAGATGGAATGAACAGAAGTCTCAAGATCTGTGTCCGGCTCTACCTAAGTACTAAGTACCTATATATGGCACAGGCTATCCTCACCGAGGTGGCAATGGCCTGGATTCACTTGATGTACGATGCACTGCAAATAGCCTCAATTTCTTCGCTAAGGCAAGTTGAGAATGTACCTCGGTCACCTCCCCGATTACAATAATGTATCAGCTGACATGATAACAACAAGATACATTCACATACATATTACCTATAGGTAGAGTAAGAAAACATACATCTATCTACGGGTAATAAATAACTGAATTTAAATAAAATAGATATGTAATGATAAAGAAATTTCTTAGGAATCGTTGTTCTTATCTGTTTGGATTGTCTAACTACAACATGGATAATCAATAACATTTTGTGTAAGTAGCAATTATTTTCAAATTAAATTCAACCTAGTTATTTCATGGAATGTCAATGAGTTGCATTTCTGCATCAAACTCAATAAGTAAGTTCACTTATTTTTTTCCTTTATATTATCATTCATTCATGATAAAAAATATCTAAATAGCAAGTTATTTCCATAATGAGGTTATATTTCCTCAATAAAAATGCCGAATTATTTTTTCGAGCCATGTGTATCTGTGATTCATATCACGTGGTTTGACCTTAAAGCCCTCATTGAAATCGCAATCCAGTTTTTCAAGGTTAGGGTTACTCATGATCATCATAATCTTGCTTTTATATCACGTACGGCGTAATGCAGAACTCGTCACTACATAGTATGAAACAAAGTCGCTTTTTCTGTCCCTATATCCCTATGTATGCATAAATCTTTAAAACTACGCAACGGATTTTAATGCGGTTTCTTTTAATGGATAGATTGATTCAAGAGGAAGGTTTATATGTATAATACATGCATAATATAGCAGAGAAACACTGATAATTTCCGTGCGAAGCCGGGGCGGGCCGCTTGTTGTAAGTATAATTTTGTGTTGAATATCAGCAATGTTTTGGATGTAGATACTATTGTAGGTAGGTTGCACTGTTATTAATGAATGTTTTGTTATACCTACTTCCTCTAACATTTTAAAATTCTTTGGTAAACTGGACTACAACTCAGTAGGTAAATGCAAACAAATCTAACCTCGAGCTGTCAAAGATCAGCCCGTGGGTGGGCTCCTAGATCTACTAAGTCTTGTTTAATTTATGATCATGTCTGTCTGTACAGTGTTTACGGGAGAAACATCTTTAGAGTTTCGGATATAAAAAAAACATCAGGGTAGGATGTCTATTTTTGTTAAAACTTACTTCCTATTTTAATTAGTAAATATGTGGCGATTTATAAAAGCAGCTATAATTAGAACGATGACGTCATTTCCATTAACACATGCATTCCGCACCCTATTTTATAATTATGCATGAAATAAGGGTCAGTACAAACATTAGAGACGTCAGAGTAAAAAAAACATCAGAAAGACTG
Organism: Scrobipalpa costella; assembly: GCA_949820665.1. Taxonomy (NCBI): domain Eukaryota; kingdom Metazoa; phylum Arthropoda; class Insecta; order Lepidoptera; family Gelechiidae; genus Scrobipalpa; species Scrobipalpa costella. The sequence goes on from OX463302.1 coordinate 7,777,791, forward strand.
GACATGTTTAATCAACTTGTCTTTGTTAATGCTATGTTTCATAATAATAATAGGACGAATAGAAGTAGAATATTGCAAAGATCATGACGAAATACTTTATTGGAAATCTTGTAAATCTACATATATACATATAATCACGCCTTCATCCCTAATGGGGTAAGCAGAGCGTAAACGCCCTTAGCAAAGTAGTTCCGCTACTTCTGACAAAGTTTTGAGGGTTATTAAAGATTTTGTAGGTATATTTCTGTAGTGACAGGTAAAATCTAAATAGTAAATCTAGGTACATTTTAACATATTTCGGTTAAAAAAAAGTGTTAACAGATTCCTAAAGTGAGATAGCTAAGCTCTCCTTATAACGAGGCTATAAATAAATTAGGTAGGTACGTACTATGATGTCCAATAAATATGAGTCACATACTCACATGCCGACTAACTTGATAAGATTCTTGGACGTTCAGACTATCTTCGACAAATTACTGTGTACATTTTCTTAATTGTTTTACTTAATTCTGTATGTAGGTAGAGCTAAGTATCTAATCAAAATTGTATTTTATATTTAAGAGAATCTGGTGCTGGTGTAAAAGACATAAGAGATGGAATATACATATTATTTGTAGACTAATTAACGAAATAGATATAAATAAAATCTAGTCTTAACACGTAATGGGTAGTTACAAGACGTATTTTAATCTAGACAATCTAGTTGGCTGAGAGTTCGTGATCCTATTTCTATGTGGTTTTTGCTTACTTCAAAGTTTTTGTTTATGGTTTGGTTCTTTGGATGTAATATTTGATGGACTTATTGATTTCTTTAGTATTTACTTACTGAATCTTACTTTCTAATAGTTCGTTTCCTACCTTGTAAGATACTTCAATGTAGGTATATAAGAAACGAGACTAAACTCGAAAACAACAACACACCTGTTGGTAGTGGGTAGGCATAGGAACAAAACCGGAACAGCCAATAGGAATCCAGAACGAGTTTCACATCGGACCTTATGCGGCAGCTGTGAAAGCGAAATGAGGTCCAACAGGTCGCTCGTGATTCTATACACACCTAACAATATAGTTCTCGTCAAGGACTACAAAAAATCTAAGTGCAGATTCTTTGTGAAAAAATAAAAACGTTGTAAGAAAAATTCAATAATAATAAGAACGGTACTAAACTAAATTTCTGAAAAGAAAAACATGGTGAAAGATGTTCAATTTCGTTGACTGACCAACCCCTGTCAGTTTGCGGAACGCTGTTCCTTACATCCGCTATTCTTACAATATGTAACTATCATAATAAATTACAAATTAAAACCGACCCTTTCGCATTAAAACGTTTTAAACTAATGAATGAATTCGTTCGAATGAGGTTCATAAAGATAGTGTTGGAGGGTTTGTTTCGGTTCCTCTCGACCGGTCAAGATAACACGACCTAAAAGGGCACAACAAACCCATAAAAAGAAAGATTGTCGAAGTCAACGACCCAAAGCCCTGAGACTACAACTCGGATCACGCCACAAACCACGCGCGCGTAAATTGTGATTCGAACATGAATGAATCACTTTTTATTTTGTTTTAGAATTTCGTGTATCAACGAAGTGTAGTAATGAGTCAGTATTATACTCATTAGAATTTGAGTACAATTAGTAGGTACAATAAATGTTGTTTTCAAACTCTACCGCCATTTTCTCATCAATCACGCGGAACAGCATGGCATTGTTTACTGTTATTTTCTCTAAAAGTATTTACTTTCTTAATGTTATTTGTAATTATATAATTTTATCAGCTTACCAGCTCCAAGAATTTGACGATCGACAATCTGCTGACGGCCATTTTGATCCACTTTTTGAAAATAGAACTGGAATGTTTACACTTGGGCGTGGAGGCGAGCGAGCGCGGCGGATTCAAAATAAAGACTGCGTTCGAAAGCGCTTACGCGAACCCACGTTCGTGAGTGAGTAGCTCGCGATACGAAGCACGGGGTGACATCATGCCTCACTGTGACCATAAGTAAGGTTCATAACTACAGGATATTTGGACAATAACAACACAACAAGGCCAAGGATTCTATGTTTACTGAGACGTATGTGATAAAAGGAAAATAAACTTTTTTTAAAAGCTGGCTTTCAATGTGACTTTGTAGAGCGCACCTTTATTGTCAAGAACAATGAACAAGCTAATTTGAACTAAAAGTGTGAACAATTTAGTCTATTTACCTAAATTTCAACCGAAAACAGATGTTGATTGATGGCTCTTTCTTCGTATATAAATTCAAATTTTACTCCTTTAATGTATAGGGGAAGGAAGTCATAGTTTTGTCTATTCTATTTTTGAAATGAATTAAAATCGGTAGGTGCTACATTCTTGGAATCGGCCAGCGGAAGCTAGTGGTAGATTGTTAAACCACAACGCTTGATCAAACTCCCAAAATAGAACTAACGCAGTTATTAAAAAGGTGGTATTTTAAAATGAGCATTCTAAAATTGCATTAAGTATTTTATCAATAGGAATGTTTATTAGTATCTAACGTATGTTAGGTACCTATACTATATATAAATACAATGTACTTATATTGATAACTATAATAATTTTTGTATTTAAATAAAGAAAAATATATACATATATTGCAATTTTTCACTAGTTCAACTTTTATTTTCCTCTTCCCTAAGGTTGTCTGGAAGAAATTGCTGCTTAGCAATAAGGCCTATCCGTACTACTATTTGTTTTATTTTATTTTTTTCTCTTGTGTCTTTTCTGTGCAATAAAGTATTATTCTTATTTTATTTCCTAGGAAACGAACTTATGGTGCTTTCATAAGGGGTCGTGGTTCTGAAAGGATGACGTCACCACAACCAATATCTGCGTCGCCATCTCCGTCGGGAAGACGGATCAATGGTGACGAGACGAAGGTACAAGAAATGTTTACCCAAACCTACCTACGGTATGGGGGGGCGGGGCGGGGGCACGTGTCCCTACGAGTAAGAGCACAGTACATACCTGGGGACTACGAGAAAAAAATCTGGATCCGCCTTTGATATTAAGGGGTAGTAATAAAAGTTCCGAAAATTAATTCAAAATTAAGCTTTTACTAAATATGAAATGAACTGTTTGAATAACTAACTGGTTGACCACATTTGTGAGAATAAAAAATAAAGTAAACTTTTTTTGAAAAATTTTGCTATTTATGTCAAAATATGACTTTTAAACCGTATCTCATCCATTGCCTCATTCTAATTAATTAAAAAGCTACTTTGCCTCTCTTAAGAATAAAAAGGCATTTTACTCACGGAATTTAGGCGCGAAATGTGTTCTTTTCGATGTGGAAGTGGGAAAAGATTGTTTGTTAGTTAATTATGTAATTATTTGTCTGTACGTTTTGTGTTTATTTTGTAGTAATTCAATTAAACGCAGCTTAGTTAGAATTACAATCAGACACATTTCATATACCATGAAATTACGTAGGAATGGAATACCAAAAGGGGTGATCATGGAAAGAAATTACATTCTTTATCTATCACGATGCAACATGGATGACAATATAACTTAATAATTTTACAAATAATAAAACGCTCCTAAATTAAAACGGATTTCTATAGATTTTCAGAACAACAAGTTGTTTGCTATACTAGATCATTCATAAACAAAGTATATTTAAGTCAATGAAGTCATTTATAATAACTGAGGTCAACACAACATGGTGTGGCAGTGAGCGATTCGCATCACTTCATTATTGATGGAGATTAAGCATAAGACAACCAACATCCGACAACGTTATAGTATTTATTTGTAGCAGGTACTATAACTTCCATGCTGGACTGGGAGCGTAAGAAAAACATTGAATGTACCAGCTGCATTTCCTCCCGGGCATGCTGTAAAAACCAGCTAAGGCATCCGAGGGTTTCAGTATATTGCAATTTAGGCGATGGGCAGACAACCTGTTACTACAGCAATATACCTACAAATCTATCTTAAATCACCCTCAAAATTTTGTCAGACGTGGCGGAACGACCTATGTTTAGGCCGTTTACGCTCTGCCTACCCCATTAGGGATAAAGGCGTGATTATATGTATGTATGTATGTAGGTACTATAACTTCCATGCTGGACTGGGAGCGTAAGAAAAATATAGAATGTGCCAGCTGCATTTCCCCCCGGGCAAGGTGTAAAAACCAGCTAAGGGATCCGATGATCTATCTAGCCTACAACTAAGAACATACTAACAATGAATCATGTAATCTGAATAATAATAAATTAATTTGATTTTGATTTGAATTTGAGGGTTTCAGTATATTGCAATTTAGGCGATGGGCTGACAACCTGTCACTACAGCAATATACCTACAAATCTATCTTAAATCACCCTCAAAATTTTGTCAGACGTGGCGTTTACGCTCTGCCTATCCTATTAGGGATAAAGGCGTGATTTTACGTATGTATGTAAGGTACTATAACTACTTATTTATACTGACACATAGCTTTTCCAGCGTCTTCTTTTCATTTCTACGTAGTAATACAATATTAGCTGTGCTACTAGGCGGTTTGAAAACTCTGACACCAGGATTCATCGGGTCTTTCGACTCGAGAATCCACTCGCTAAGAAGAAGAATATAATATTACAATTGGATTGTTATTTTCAAATACCTACAGATCTATCTTGGATGACCCTCTAAACTTTGTCAGACGTGGCGGAACGACCTTTTTTTAGGTCGTTTACGCTCTGCCTACCCCAGTGGGGATAAAGGCGTAATTATATGTATGTTATTTTCAACGGGATAATTACCACGATTATATTTATTGTTACCTCGATAATTTAAAACAGTTGCATACCTCATGGTCAGGAGTAGACGGACGAGTAACTCTGCCTGTTTGCTTCTTGTTATTTTACACCTAAAATGCTAATGGAATTCAATGAAATTTAAAAATACGTCTATCGATATTCTGGAGCTACATACATACATATAATCACGCCTTTATCCCTGATGGGGTAGGCAAAGCATAAACGACCTAAACAAAGGTTGTTTCGCCACATCTGACAAAGTTTTGTGGCATATTTAAATTTGTAGGCATATTGCTGTAGTGACAGGTTTTCAGCCCATCGCCGAAATTGCAATATACTGAAATCCTCGGATCCCTTAGCTGGTTTTTACATTCTGGAGATGGACATAGGTATTGACAAGGAAAACTCATTTAGCAGCCGGTGAAACCTCGAAGTGGAAACCTCGATGGTATAGGTTCTCAACTATCGATGCAGCAATTGAACTATTAGTTAGTTGCTATTTTCAACCTAACAAACCGGAAAACATACCTATATATTTTTATATTAGTATACAATTAGTAGGATGTTTCGACAAAACAATGGTAAATTAATGGTGTTTTGGTGGGCCTACGTAATTATAACTCCCAAAGGCGTCGCCCACGCGATGTCATGGCGTCATGATTATAAGTTTCTGTAGTTTATTCTTCATGGAATCATTACGTAATGTTCAAAATATTCTAGAGAATGGACCAAAACTGCTTTTTCATTGGGTTTGTCCATGGGAATAAATAATAAACCCTAGGAGTTTCAAAAAAATATATTTCACCATCCCACACAAAATGACAACCTCGATCAGACAATTTGTATGTAAAAGAAAATACCATTAAATTTTCAATTAAAATTCATTGATAAGATAACCCGGTGTGCATATCATCTGTTTACATGATTTATTCAGCTGCTTTATATTACTTCCATGCTGGACTGGGAGAGATAGAAAAACATAGAATGTTCCAGCTGCCCTTCCTCCCGGGCATGCTGTTGAAGTCAGCAAAAGCGACTCGAGGGTTACAGTGTATTGTAATTTAGGCGATGGGCTGACAACCTGTCACTATGGCAATACACATTACAATCTAAAATTACCCTCAATTATTGTCAGACGCGGCGAAAGCGCCTTTTACGAGGCGTTTAACGCTCTGCCTACCCCGTAAGGGATAAAGGCGTGATTTTATGTATGTATGTTGACATTCCTAATCTGACGTAAGACGCTTTAAATAAAAATGAGCATAGAGCATGCTTCCTTATTTTACGGCAAATAAGCAGTCCTGTGTCAGTTTAGGAATGTCAAAATCATGTGTTTATTTGCTATCCTGTTCTTATGTCAAACTTAAGAAAGTGACAGCGCTAGTTAAGAATTAGGATTAAGTCGCGAAAATCGACGCCAATACTCGGTTATGATTCGTCGTCATCTTTCTTATTACCATTAGGTAGTTTAGGTACTTATAATAAGTATACAACTCTGTCATTTAAATAATTAAGAGTTGAAGAAACCGCTAACAAAAATATATTCCCTTTCCTCTTGATCAGCTTATTCTTGGTATAATAGTATAATATGTTGGAATAATAGGTAGGTTTATCATTTATATTATTATACTAGCTGTGCCCGCGACTTCGTACGCCCGGTTTGTATGGAAAAAGCGCGGTGTCGAACATACTGAAAATGCTTCCTCGCGCGTAGGAACGGATCGGCTAACCCGCGCGCGGAAGCATATTTTGCATTGTCTGATCTTTGTTTTTGCATGTAAAACACGATAACGCGCGCGAGTTAGAAGATCCCGCTCCTACGCACGGAGAAGCGTTTTCAGTATGTTCGACACTGCGTGTTTTCAATACAATCTGGGGTACTTACTCAATATTAGAATGGTTTGCGTGATTATTTCTAACCTAGGCTGGACACCAGGTAACTAAAAAGACTCAGACAAATAAAAAACTATCAGAGTTCAATTTCCTGCCTACCCCATAAGTCAGGTGGCGTGATTATATATGTATGCATGCGTATCGTAACTTTGAGTTTAAGTAATGCTCAGTCAAACAAAAAAGTTCCATCAAAATCGGTTAAAAACGACCGGAAATCAATATCCTACCTACCTCCTAAGTCATGAGGCGTGATTATTTGTATTGTAACTTTGATTTTAAATAATGCACAGTCGAATAAAAAAAGTTTCGTTAAAATCGGTTGGAGACAGCCAAATTACAATTTCCTGCCTACCCCCTCGGTCAGGTAGCGTGATTTTAGGTATCCTAAGTTGCAACCCGGGTAACACACAGTTGAATAAAAAAAGTTCCATCGAAATCGGTTCAGTAGTTTTGGCGTGATGTGGTAACATACAGACAGACAGACAGACAAAAATTAAAAAAAAAACTATTTGGTCTTTATATCGGTAATAATGCCTGCAGCAATTATTTTTTTAGAAAAATATTCAACGTACACGACCCTTCTAGAGATTTATTATATGTAAAGATTACATATATCATCATTTATACCTACCGACCGTAAACCCAGTTATCCTTTTATTATAATTTTATATACTTTTATTATAAGTGTTTGCTTCCACCAAGTTGTGTGTGCCTTTGGCGAAATACCTGCTAAAATCGGTTTTGTTGTTGCATAACTAAATAATATTGAATTAAGAAATAAGTATAATATTAATTCCGGAACTACGTCATTTATTTTTAAACATAAAATTATTAATTTATTTGAACATTTTAATTTATCTATTTGGAGGTCAATAATTTTAATTTTAATGCAAATAAAATATAAATAACTTGACATACACACGCAATATCTCAGTTCGTTTGAGCTGCGGCGCGGAACATCTTGGTCAAGTCAAGGGTTCAAGTTCCTGTAGCGTGAAATTTTAAGTTTTATTTTTTTTATAGGTAGGTTCTTTAATGAGTATATTGGCTGTAATATACTCATTAAAGAACTGGGTTGGGTTGCTCAGTCAACGATACTGAACAACTATTAACATGAACTTCTTTCTGGAAACGAAAAGTTTGACTTTTACATACAAATTGTCTGATCGAGGAGGTCATTTTGTATGGGATGGGCAAATATTTTTTTCTTACTTGAAATGGTTTTTATGTATGTCCTGAAAGAATTTCCTAGTAACAGTTGTTCAGTTTCGTTGACTCAGCTTATAGCAAAACCAGATCTTACGTATTATGGCAACTCTATTTTAAAACGCGATAACTAACGTTAACAAAAATGTTAACTTTATGTAATTAGCAGTGATGATGATGACTCTATTTTGAGCGGACAATTGCTTAGCAATTAACACAGTTCTCGGTTGAGTGAATGACTGCTAAATAGCATCGAGAACTTACTTCATCATATCATTGAATGGAATTTATTCTTAGTAAGCCTTCTAGAGTAGGGTAATAGATGTATGAAATGACTTAACCAAATTATTGTTGATTCGAAAAAATACATACATACATAAATCACGCCTTTATCCCTTACGGGGTAGGCAGAGCGTTTAACGCCTCGTAAAAGGCGCTTCCGCCACGTCTGACAAAAAAATATTTTAAATTAAGTATTGTTATTTATGATTTTGATTAATTATATTGGACTAGTTAATGGTTTTACTCGTAATAATAATAAAGATCTTTTCTTCTATGCTGTACTGGGAGAGAGAGAAAAACATAGAATATGCCAGCTGCATTTGTTCGCGGGCATGCTGTAAAAACCAGTATTATATTCAATATATACCTATGTATGTATCATAAAGATCCTTCCTAAAGAAATAATAATACTCGTAAAAATAATTATGTTTGGATGTAGGTATGTCTTCTGTTGCTGACAAAATTGTAATATTAATAATAATTAAATCTGGTACTTTAGTAAAAAGAGCATATTTATTTTTACCTACTTCTAAAACTTAGTTTATAACAGACTTCAGCGGGCTACTTTGCTTGCCACTTCACTTCTGCCTACGTAAACTGCCATCTATTAGAAATAGAAGAAACTTAACATTCAAGACCCACGCTGGCGGTTAGTTGGTTATGATGTGAGCAACGCAACCTACCAGTTGATCAAGTTTCTCTGTAGTAGCATAGATGGCGGTTAACGTTTCATGTCGAAGATATTGTTAAGCTTATTGAAAGGTGGCAAAAGAGCAAAGGTGGAGCTTTAATTTTTTCGAAATTAATTTGCCAGCTAAAATATGAAGTCATTCTTTATTATTTGTAATTCATGAAGTCTCAATTTATACTAAACAGTAACCATCTAAGCTTTGCGTTGAAGAAGTGCAATTTTTTATATGGAAATAAAAGAAACAAAAATAGGAATTTAAAGTTTATTATTATTAAATTACACTGTAAAGCAACATCAGATCTGCGGTTTTCCTTTACTGGCCGCGCGGGAGCTGGTCTCATCGCGGTGAGCTGAGCAGATGGCGAGGATCGCGTCCAGGATGAGGAGTGCTGCCTCGGCCAGTGCGCACGCGGCTGCTGCCTGAAAGCAACCATCTTGTATGTAGGTACTTCTTGGACTGATTGGTTAGTGTCCAAACTTCTAGAAATGTGCGATCTAAACTACTGATTTACTCTTACTCCTTCCAGCAGCGCAGCGTCATGTACCCGCAGCCCGCGAACAGCGCTGCCCCTGACGCTGACTACCACGCGCGTGACTGACCTGTGTGTATAACCGCCGCATGCTCTCGAGCACCTCCTTCCAGCAGCGCAACGTCATGTACCCGCAGCCCGCGAAAAGCTCTGCCCCCGACCACCACGCGTGTGACTGACTTGTGCGGATGACCGCCGCATGCTCTCGGGCACCTCCTTCCAGCAGCGCAGCGTCATGTACCCGCAGCCCGCGAACAGCGCTGCCCCTGACGCTGACCACCACGCGTGTGGCTGGCCTGAGCTTATGGCCGCCGCATGCTCTCGAGCACCTCCTTCCAGCAGTGCAGCGTCATGTCCCGCAGCCCGCGAACAGCGCTGCCCCTGACGCTGACCACCACGCGTGTGACTGGCCTGTGCTTATGGCCGCCGCATGCTCTCGAGCACCTCCTTCCAGCAGTGCAGCGTCATGTCCCGCAGCCCGCGAACAGCGCTGCCCCTGACGCTGACCACCACGCGTGTGACTGACCTGTGCGTATGACCGCCGCATGCTCTCGGGCACCTCCTTCCAGCAGTGCAGCGTCATGTACCCGCAGCCCGCGAACAGCGCTTCCCCTGACGCTGATCACCACGCGTGTGACTGACCTGTGCGTATGACCGCCGCATGCTCTCGGGCACCTCCTTCCAGCAGTGCAGCGTCATGTACCCGCAGCCCGCGAACAGCGCTGCCCCTGACGCTGACCACCACGCGTGTGACTGGCCTGTGTGTATAACCGCCGCATGCTCTCGAGCACCTCCTTCCAGCAGCGCAGCGTCATGTCCCGCAGCCCGCGAACAGCGCTGCCCCTGACGCTGACCACCACGCGTGTGACTGGCCTGTGCGTATGACCGCCGCATGCTCTCGAGCACCTCCTTCCAGCAGCGCAGCGTCATGTCCCGCAGCCCGCGAACAGCGCTGCCCCTGACGCTGACCACCACGCGTGTGACTGGCCTGTGCGTATGACCGCCGCATGCTCTCGGGCACCTCCTTCCAGCAGTGCAGCGTCATATACCCGCAGCCCGCGAACAGCGCTGCCCCTGACGCTGACCACCACGCGTGTGACTGACCTGTGCGTATGACCGCCGCATGCTCTCGGGCACCTCCTTCCAGCAGTGCAGCGTCATGTCCCGCAGCCCGCGAACAGCGCTTCCCCTGACGCTGACCACCACGCGTGTGACTGACCTGTGCGTATGACCGCCGCATGCTCTCGGGCACCTCCTTCCAGCAGTGCAGCGTCATGTACCCGCAGCCCGCGAACAGCGCTGCCCCTGACGCTGACCACCACGCGTGTGACTGACCTGTGCGTATGACCGCCGCATGCTCTCGGGCACCTCCTTCCAGCAGTGCAGCGTCATGTACCCGCAGCCCGCAAACAGCGCTTCCCCTGACGCTGATCACCACGCGTATGACTGACCTGTGCGTATGACCGCCGCATGCTCTCGGGCACCTCCTTCCAGCAGCGCAGCGTCATGTACCCGCAGCCCGCGAACAGCGCTGCCCCTGTCGCTGACCACCACGCGTGTGACTGACCTGTGCGTATGACCGCCGCATGCTCTCGGGCACCTCCTTCCAGCAGTGCAGCGTCATGTACCCGCAGCCCGCGAACAGCGCTGCCCCTGACGCTGACCACCACGCGTGTGACTGGCCTGTGCTTATGGCCGCCGCATGCTCTCGAGCACCTCCTTCCAGCAGTGCAGCGTCATGTCCCGCAGCCCGCGAACAGCGCTGCCCCTGACGCTGACCACCACGCGTGTGACTGGCCTGTGCTTATGGCCGCCGCATGCTCTCGAGCACCTCCTTCCAGCAGTGCAGCGTCATGTACCCGCAGCCCGCGAACAGCGCTTCCCCTGACGCTGATCACCACGCGTATGACTGACCTGTGCGTATGACCGCCGCATGCTCTCGGGCACCTCCTTCCAGCAGTGCAGCGTCATGTCCCGCAGCCCGCGAACAGCGCTTCCCCTGACGCTGACCACCACGCGTGTGACTGACCTGTGCGTATGACCGCCGCATGCTCTCGGGCACCTCCTTCCAGCAGTGCAGCGTCATGTACCCGCAGCCCGCGAACAGCGCTGCCCCTGACGCTGACCACCACGCGTGTGACTGACCTGTGCGTATGACCGCCGCATGCTCTCGGGCACCTCCTTCCAGCAGTGCAGCGTCATGTACCCGCAGCCCGCAAACAGCGCTTCCCCTGACGCTGATCACCACGCGTATGACTGACCTGTGCGTATGACCGCCGCATGCTCTCGGGCACCTCCTTCCAGCAGCGCAGCGTCATGTACACGCAGCCCGCGAACAGCGCTGCCCCTGACGCTGACCACCACGCGTGTGACTGACCTGTGCGTATGACCGCCGCATGCTCTCGGGCACCTCCTTCCAGCAGTGCAGCGTCATGTACCCGCAGCCCGCGAACAGCGCTGCCCCTGACGCTGACCACCACGCGTGTGACTGGCCTGTGCTTATGGCCGCCGCATGCTCTCGAGCACCTCCTTCCAGCAGTGCAGCGTCATGTCCCGCAGCCCGCGAACAGCGCTGCCCCTGACGCTGACCACCACGCGTGTGACTGGCCTGTGCTTATGGCCGCCGCATGCTCTCGAGCACCTCCTTCCAGCAGTGCAGCGTCATGTACCCGCAGCCCGCGAACAGCGCTTCCCCTGACGCTGATCACCACGCGTATGACTGACCTGTGCGTATGACCGCCGCATGCTCTCGGGCACCTCCTTCCAGCAGCGCAGCGTCATGTACCCGCAGCCCGCGAACAGCGCTGCCCCTGACGCTGACCACCACGCGTGTGACTGACCTGTGCGTATGACCGCCGCATGCTCTCGGGCACCTCCTTCCAGCAGCGCAGCGTCATGTACCCGCAGCCCGCGAACAGCGCTGCCCCTGACGCTGACCACCACGCGTCCACATACGCGTCTGCCACCGCTGACACTATTTCTCCTGGAAAAATATTGTACTTAAAAACATGAACCCGTAAAATGAAAAAAAGAAGTATTATACACAGATAGAGATATATTTCTTATTTTCCGAAACAAAAGATTGTTGGATACTAAAATTACGAATTTCCAACTCGGTTTTAGAATAAAGGTAAACAAAGTTTCGTGTCTTTTAATCGAAGATCTTGTTTCTAAAATAAGTTTCAGCTGTTTAGATACGAGAATGGCAACATAATGAAATAGGTAGTAGTTTTAGTAATTTAACGAATTTGCCAACACGTATCTAATATTTTTGAAATGTGTTTGTGAATCAAAAGACATGAAACTTTGTTTACCTTTATTCTAAGACTGAATTGGAAATACTGTTTGTATCATACGTCTATGTCTAATTCATAGCCTATTTACATCTAATACATAACATAACATAACATAAAAATACTTTATTGCACGTAAGAACACAAATGATACAACACAACAGATAACAACAAAAAACAAGTACAACATAGGCGGCCTTATTGCTAAGGTAGCAATTTCTTCCAGGCAACCTTTACCTAATACCACATATCTAATTGGAGTTGACTGTGTTGACACACAATAATTCAGATCACTGTCACATGTGTTCAAACAATGCAATGGTACATGGGTAATTGTATAGATACCTTGATGCTATTGATGGATATTAAATACAAAGCCCAATACAATAAAGACTATATAAATAGGAATACTATTTCTACAAAGCCGCATTTATACTATCTGCTTATCACAAACTAGATTTTAATACCTGAATCATATGCTGGCTTCATCATCGAACTCTTCGGAGTCCAAATAGGCAAGAGTGAGGTCGAAGAACATTACGATGGCAGTCAGCACAGACACGCCACCAAGGATCAACGACGCTATAGGATCCCCAGTTCTAGGGATCACGGAGTCCTTCAGCCTGGCTGATAGGATCATGCTGCCGCAAGTACCATACAGACTCATGCCTATGATGCCGTAGTAAATGTCTTGGACGAGATCCAGCGGGGCAAATAGCATCTCTCCTACAATGTGCTTAGTGCATTAGTATTTTATGGCAATACATTTTGAACAGTAAAAAATATGGTAGATAAAAAACATAGTATAACAAGAGATAAAATTGTTGTTATTGGTGAAGATTCAAATTTATCTCTACTAATATTATTTACATTTGTTACTAAGAATAAGAAATGATAAATAGCTAGCAGGCTAGTATAAATGCGACTTTATTTTACAACCTTAAAGCAAAAGCTCAAGCTATATCTTACCAACAATTTCCCCGGAGAAAACAATGACGTAGCCGACGTAAGTGCCGGAACATAACATTAAGCATGGAATATCAGTGAGATCGAAACTGTAGTGATGCAGCGTCAGACACCCCACCGCCAGCGTCTGCAACCGAGGAGAGGCGAGTCAAGGACGACCGTTGCATCCTACATCAGATTACATTGTTTCTCATCTATCGAAATCATTATTCTATCAAACGGAAATAAGCGGATTGCAGATACACACAATAATCTCAGTTGTATTTGGCCGCAAACTATTATAATCCGTACGAACTTTGGCATTACACAACAAATATTAGTTGGATTTATTCATTCCCTAAAGACACATCATGGGCCGTGATGCCCGTGATATAATCATAACTTTAATAAACTTTTGCGTTTATTTTCCTTCTCGGCTGCTATCCGAAAAGGTTCACCTCAGGTAATTTAAATTAATAGAATTTCTATGACACGGTAAAGCTACTTACCAATTCCATAAACTTTATCATACATGTTGGTATTAACATTTTCAGCTTTTCTGTTATTAAATTACGGCTACAGTTAGATTATTAAATAAAATTTACAATAAATTAAATATATCGGTAAAAAATTTACATGTCACCCAAACTTGACAGATTCGACTGTGACGGAAAAAATCCTGTAAATATTGAGGTCTGTAGAAAAAGTTTCTAATTCTTGATAGAAAAAAAAAATTATAGTAATTTTCTAAAGCAACAAGATTTATCTTCCATGCTGGCCTGGAAGCGAGAGAAAAACATAGAATGTGCCAGCTGCATTTCCTCCCGGGCATGCTGTAAAAACCAGCTAAGGGATCCGAGGGTTTCAGTATATTATAATTTAGGCGATGGGCTGACAACCTGTCACTTCAGCAATATACCTACAAATCTATCTTAAATAACCCTCAAAACTTTGTCAGACGTGGCGGAACAACCTGTGTTTAGGTTGTTTACGCTCTGCCTACCCCATTAGGGATAAAGGCGTGATTATACGTATGTATGTAACAAGATTTAGATACAAAGTAGTACGATTTGGAAACATCCTCGAAAGGGCATGGAGGAGTGAATTAAAATCTCGGTTGTTTTGAAAAGCGCCGGTTCCATGACTGAGCATGCAAAGTTCAAGGAGGCTCACGGTGCCAACTGAATTAGTTTTATGATTTCTGACCTGACCTTTAATGACCTTGGAAACGAATTTTTCGCGATAGTATTTAAGTTGTGAATTGGACTAAGATTTTTTAATATATATGACTTGACTATGTTATTATTTGTTGAAATGCCGTACTGCTGTGTGGCGTATTTTAAGCAGACACTAACTACCTTTATGGTTCATAGCTACCTCTTTGGCAGTACCTAACAGGCTAATTTTTAGTTGATTTATTCAATCCACGCATTCGTAGTTGGTTTATAACTGAAACTTTACTTACCTTAAAAAAATATATTTTTATACGTTATCTAAATTTAAAACACCACAACAGTGGAACTGTTATCAAGGGACCATCATCTTTTGACGCTTTTATTTTGTCGGCCATGAAGCATTTGATGAGAAATTTCATTTTTGATGCTTCATTTGACTGCGAGATTAAATTTCTAACCTAAAGGCTCCTAAAATGCCATCATACGACGTTGCCAAAATAAAATTTACATGCAAATTACAGCTTAATATTTCTTATCGTAGCGGGCATTTCTGTTATCGTCAGTTTATTGTTTACTTCCATCCTGGACTGGGAGCAAGAGAAAAACATAGAATGCGCCAGCTGCATTTCCTCCCGGGCATGCTGTAAAAGTCAGCTAAGGGATCCAAGGGTTTCTGTATATTGCAATTTAGGCGATAGGCTGACAACCTGTCACGACAGCAATATACCTACAAATCTATCTTAAACAACCCTCAAAACTTTGTCAGACGTGGCGGAACGACCTTTGTTAAGGTCGTTTACGCTCTGTCTACCCCATTAGGGATAACGGCGTGATTATGTATGTATTGTTTACAATAATAAAAAAACTAATGCACCTGTACCGGTAATACCAACTTTAATGCTTAACTAGGTAGGATACAATAAAAAGATAGATTAAGTGATTCTCTTTTCTCAAAAACTCAAATCCAGAAAAAAATATGCTTTAGTGTATTAAAATTTAGGCGATGGGGTAAAAACCCATACATACATACATATAATCACGCCTTTATCTCTAATGGGGTAGGCAGAGCGTAAACGACCCAAACAAAGGTCGCTCCGCCACGTCTGACAAAGTTTTGAGGGTTATTTAAGATAGATTTGTAAGTATATTGCTGTAGTGACAGGTGGTCAGCCCATCGCCTAAATTACAATATACTGAAACCCTCGGATCCCTTAGCTGGTTTTTACAGCGTGCCCGGGAGGAAATGCAGCTGGCACATTCTATGTTTTACTCTCGCTCCCAGACCAGCATGGAAAAAAAACCCAACACTAAAGTATTACATAATTCTATCAGATGTAGCAAAAACGGCTTTTCATACACTAACTTTGTTTGAAATGCAAAGTTTTTGGAAAAATACATCAGGGATGACTATCTTTTACCTAAAAATAAGTAAAATATAACTTTTTAATATTCCTTATTCTACAAATAATATTTTTCGTTTACTATTTTAATTCTGTGCCTTTGGGACAAAACAATTATGTCGCAAAAGGAAAACCATTCCAACGGAGCTTAGTTATTTTATTATTTTTCTGAGATTTACTTGTTCTATATTTATAACATAAAATAACTTTCTTGTTTCCAATAATACCTAAAAGACAGGTGCGTCATGGTTATAAATAAAATGTTTTATCATCTTTTAGGCCTCCGACACTACCACTTCATAAAAAAAATACTAAAACAGACCATATACTAATGGTCTATTAATTTAAAATTAAAATATAAAATAGGTATATGGTCTAATAATTACCACACCATACATATAATACATATATATAATCAAGCCTTTATCCCTAATGGGGTAGGCAGAGCGTAAACAACCTAAACAGGTCGTTTCGCCACGTCTGACAAAGTTTTAAGGATTTTTTAAGATAGATCTGTACGTATATTGCTGTAGTGATAGGTTGTCAGCCCATCGCCTAAATTACAATATACTAAAACCCTCAGATCCCTTAGCTGGTTTTTAGAGCATGCCAGGGAGGAAATGCAGCTGGCACACTCTATATTTTTCTCTCGATCCAGGCCAGCATGAAAGCAACATACATATAATCACGCCTTTATCTTTAATGGGGTAGGCGGAGCGAAAACGACATAAACAAAGGTCGTTCCGCCACGTCTGACAAAGTTTTGAGGGTTATTTAACCCTAAGCCAGGCTCAGCGATTTTTTAAATTTAGAATGCTATTTTTGGTAGTTAACAGGATTATGAAAAAAAAAATCTTATTTTTACCACTGCCCATTACTAAAAAAGAATGTGGTCTGTACGTGACCACTACCAGGCAAGTTATTTTTAGATTAGTTAAGGGTTGGACTACATCAACAGCAGTTATGAAGGTAATGAAGAATACGATCCTGAAGGTGAAATGAGTCGTTGATCTTATAAAAATACACAAGAATAAAGAAAAAAGGCTATTTAGTTATAAATTTTAATCAGGTCCCATCGGATCGGTCGACTCATCGTAAATTCATTGATTTTTAATGCAATGTATCTCGTGAGTGAGATCTAACCCTTAATAATTAGCTGGTTAGTTTGTATGACAATGGCCGCATGGAGACCACATACACATTTATTAAATGGGCAGAGGTCGTATGAAGACCACATACTTAGAGAGTAATTATTTCACAGAAAAACAAATACAACAATAAGTTGAACAATGACACGGATAAATAAACATATATACTATGAAAAAGTTACAATAAATAGCACATACCTTGTTTATTTTCGTAAAATCACATTTAAATTCAACACAGAATAACAAAAGCGAAAGTTGAAACAAAGATTTATATTTAACAATCGAAATGTCAAACAACTTGTTCGGACACACCAATTTTTTTTTTTTTGTTTAGAAATTAACCCATTCATAGACAATATTTTTATGACATTTGTGGTCAATATATGGCATCAGCTCGTTAAAAAAAATCATATTGTACGAGCTAGCTCGACATTATTTTGTACATACATACATACATATAATCACGCCTTTATCCCTAATGGGGTAGGCAGAGCGTAAACGACCTAAACAAAGGGCGTTCCGCCACGTCTGACAAAGTTTTGAGGGTTATTTAAGATTGATTTGTAGGTATATTGTTGTAGTGACAGGTTGTCAGCCCATCGCCTAAATTGCAATATACTGATACCCTCGGTTCCCTTAGCTGGTTTTTACAGCATACCCGGGAGGAAATGCAGCTGGTACATTCTATGTTTTTCTTTCGCTCCCAGTCTAGCATGGACGAATAATTAAGAAAATATAATTTATTACTCTTTTATTTTACATCATGTAAGTGTAGGGTAAATTTATCCTGAAAAAAACTGAATATAAGTTCAGAAGTGACTGAATTCATTACGATACGATGTTTGTCAAATGTGTAAAAATTTAATCGGATGCAATTTTGATCAATACTCAAATATAAATTAGTTGAATGTAACGTGCTCAAATAGCTTTAATTTGACAACTCCGTAAATATAGGTAGACCTCATCATTCATTCGTAATTCAATACGACACCTACGCAAGGATGTAATCAGAATAGGTAGGTAGTAGTAGGTACCTG
Source organism: Scrobipalpa costella (assembly GCA_949820665.1). NCBI lineage: Eukaryota > Metazoa > Arthropoda > Insecta > Lepidoptera > Gelechiidae > Scrobipalpa > Scrobipalpa costella. The sequence goes on from OX463302.1 coordinate 7,796,157, forward strand.
CTTGGTTTTGAAAAAACGTTTCTGGACACGGGATCCTCCTACACTATTTATGTAGCTATCCAAAGTAGCAATGACTTAACTGAACACGTTTTGTTTAATATTATTTTTGTCAATGATTAATTCACTCCTGAATTTCCTAAATTACGATTCTAAAAAAAACTATTTAAATATTTTAGTTCAAACTTATAAACTTATAAGTCGGAATGTAACGAGTTAGTACTTATTTAGTATAAGGTAGGTATTTCGATATTCGTCCCTGTTTTGCATTTGATACATAGGCTCGTATTTATAAAGTAATCTCAAGATTGAGAGCAATATTAAGTATAGAATTGAAAGGCCATTTTGTATTGAAATTACATTCCTAATACGAACTCAAACCAGCTGTCCGTCTCAAGATCGCTTAATTTATACGACCCAAAGGCCCGTATTTATAAAGCGGTCTCAAGATTGAGAGTAATATTAAGTATGGATATGACAGGCCCTTTTGTACTGAAATGACATTTCTGATACGGACTTAAACTAGCTATCAGTCTCAAGTGATTACGGGTCATAGATTGCTACCTTGTATAGAATTTAGCTTGTGTAGCAGCTTGTTAGAACTAACTGAACGGAACCATTTGCCTTTTAACTGATTCATGTAATTGAACGTGTACTATGCGAGCGAATCTGCTGTGTTGCCTTTTTAAAATAAATACTGTAAAAACCAGTAAAACTTTGTATGGCATAGATTAGATAGTATTGGCCAGTCGTCAGTATTATAACAAGAAGGTGAAAAGATATTGACTCCACATTATTCTACTAGACAGTCTTCAAGTGAGCATCAACGAACTATTTTTAGATCTCTGTCTTTTGAAATGTCACCAGCCGAAGTTGAAGGCTGGCTTGGCTCTGAAGGCACGCAGCAGTTTACGTGAAACGGAGCGGATCAGCGCAGGAGTCGAGGTTGGCCAATGGGGGCGGAGCTCGAGCTCTGGGGCGCTGCGCTGGCGCAACCACGCTCCTAATACCTGGGACCTGTCGATAAGTGATTGCTGAACTTTTAATATTCCTTAATAATAGACATCGAAAAATATCAAATATCTATTCTTCCATGCTGGGCTGGGAGCTAGAGAAAATCATAGAATGTGCCAGCTGCATTTCCTCCCGGGCGTGCTATAAAAACCAGCTAAGGGATCCGAGGCTATCAGTATATCGTAATTTAGGCGATGGGCTGACAACCTGTCACTATAGCAATATACGGTATCGTAAAATAACCCTCAGAACTTTGTCAGACGTGGCGGAACGACCTCTGTTTAGGTCGTTTACGCTCTGCCTACCCCATTAGGGATAAAGGCGTGATTATAAGTATGTATGTATTCGTATGTCAACGCTGCCGGTTGATAACTTACTAAGTTCTTTACAAAGCAAAAGCGTTTTATATATAGGTAAAGTTTCCTATATTTAAGGAAGTACATTAGGTAAACCAGCGTTATTAAGACTTTCAAAACAGCGCGGTCATCACGGATATTCTTAACCGATACTCTGCCTTTGTACTGCATGCATTGTAAGATAATTCGACAAATTTTATTAAACCCGATACTGCTCTTCATCGAGGCCATGATGCTTGCGAGGTCTTTACCTTCCTTTAAGTCACCAAATCGCACCTATTGTACTAGATAGAACGTCCCGAATATAGAAAGGCGTGTCCTTTTCACGCTTTACGGCTGTTAGTGGCGGTTAGTAAGCGGTAATGATCGTGAACTCCGCGAGATCGGAACAAGATTGTGTAGGTCAGGCACCTGTATGTGACGTCACGAATGAATGCCATCGCCAATTTAGATAATGTTCAAAGAACGAGGAATTAAAATATATTTTCGAATAATTTGTAATGAAATTAAACATACGTACATATAATACGCCTGTATCCCTAATGGGGTAGTCAGAGCGTAAACGACCTAAATAAATGTTGTTCCGCCACGTCTGACAAAGTTTTGAGTGTTATTTAAGATAGATTGTAGGTATATTGCTGTAGTGACAGGTTGTCAGCCCATAGCCTAAACTTCAATATATAGAAACCCTCGGATCCCTTAGCTGGTTTTTACAGCATGCCCGGGAGGAAATGCAGCTGGCACATTCTATGTTTTTCTATCGCTCCTAGTCCAGCATGGAAGAATAAAAATATAATGAAATTAAAATGAATTGAAATTAATAATTGGAATATTGGGACAACGTAACTAGTACATAGCTAAATGGTGAATCTATTTAGACTGGTTTCATAGTTTTTAAGTGGCTAAATAGTCGTTAAATTATTCTATGACCGAGATATAATAGAATGTAGAAGTATCAAATCGTATACCAATATTTTATAGTAGGATGCCTAATCGGATTGAAAATCATTGATTGTGCAATTGAATTCTCACGAAAATCTAGATACACCATCAGCAATCTGACCTCAGTATCTGTTAGTTTTACACTACTGTCAAAAATAATAATAAAGCACAATCTGTAAACGGTAAAGTAGTGCATATTTTTATAATCACAGAAATGTTATCAAATCTCTATCAAATCGTGATTTTCTAAAAAAAATACCTTGCTTATTCTAGCTATGGTTATTTTTATACAATTTTACGAACACTATCAATTTGATATCATTATCAGAAATGACCAGGAACTTATTAATACGCTAAAAGGCCAATTAGGAACTTAATTTTCACCCAGTTTGAGCCTATTTAGCAGGTAAGTACCTACTTATTGTTGTGAGTTGTAAAGTTCAAACCAGTTAAGTAACTCGACCTATTTATTGTCATGACCGCAGTTTATAAACTCGGGAGGTGTGGCCAGATGATAAAGAGGTATTAGAGCTCCTAATTTGAGCCATTGGTTTCTTGTAATGTAGCTATTGATTGCAGTATACGGAAGTCGGAAATGGTACTGACTGAACTAAGAGTGTAGGAGTGAACACATTTAAATATGGAACCTAGGCCCGTCTTGAGATTGTCAGCCAGTTAGAGTGCGTATCAGAAACGTCATTTCAGTACAAAATGGCTTGTCAATTTAATACTTAAAATTGCTCTCAATCTTCAGCTTTAGGATAGCTAGGAAAAAATGGTACCAATATTAAGGCACAAAATAGTAAATAAGTATATGAAGTTTAAAGACCTACGTTCAATGTTGATAATCAATGTTATGATTGAATACTGTCAGCAAGTGATTTCCTCGAAAACATTACATAATATAAGACCCCAGCTTGTTTATAATTTGATTGACAGAGACGCAATCCAGACAAGAAATGAACCATAAAAAGTAGCCTAATTACTAGCCAATACCTGCTCCTAATTCGAGCCTGCGATGATGGTCTGGGCGTCGTCGATGGAAGATGCAGGCTGCAGGCTGCGCGCACGCACAAGGTTGCCTCACCAACCGGGAAAGGGCAAACCGGAGCACTATATAAAATCAGCACATCTCCACTGGCGGTATTCAGAAAACGAGTGAACATCGAACTGTTTACTACAATACAATCGCTAAGATGTTCACCGCTTCGGTAAGTTTAGGGAGAATTTGAAGTTGCTCTATTTTCTTACATTTTCTAAAATTGAAAATTATCTTGTAATTTGTTAGCTCAACTTAAAAAAAAAAAGAAATTGAAATTCTACCACAGATAGTGATTCTTGGTCCTAGACTACAGACATAAAAAATAGAAAATGGCGAAGAAAATTTGAAATAGTCATCAAAGAATTTCATTGTGCAAGTTGTACTTTCGTGGACTGAGCAACGAACAACCCGTTCCCATTTGCAGAACACCCGTTATTATCTAAGATATTATATTATTCTACAAGTGAATACTGATACAAAGGCTGATTGGTTAAGTTCAGATATCTTTCAACATACAGCTGCTTCTGTAGATTAAATAACCTACCCACAATTATCACACTACTTCCTTTGTTCCAGTTGAGTTTGTTCCTGGCCCTGATTGCCGTGGGCTCATGCGGTCGTCTGGAGCCGCAGTACCTCCCCCCTCGCCCCGGAGGCGGGGGCGGTTCCGGAGGAGCTGGGTCATTCGGTGGCGGCGCGGGCGGCTTCGGCGGTGGTAGCGGCGGCGGCGGCAGCGGCGGCGCCAACATCCCCATACTGAAATACGAGAATGTTAACAACGGGGATGGTAGCTACAAATTCAGGTAATTAAAGAAAATTATCTTAGTAAAGGCAGTTTGGCCTTTGTGATGACTATAAGATAAACGAAACGTTCGTTCGTCGTTTTGTTGACCACTGTTTCGTCTTCATTTCGACTCATCAGATGCGGAAGGGTTCGCATTCCATTTGGTTTGCAACTGCTTCGCTCTAGTGGGCTTAGCTTGTTTGGCCACACAATATTAAAATAATATTATAAAAAGAAATTTACCTATTAACTTTTGACCAACCACAAGTGATGTTTAAAACACGGAAAAAATCAAATATAGTAGAGTTATTTTGAATCTACCTAGGATCGTCTAGTTCTAGTAACCTATGTAGGAAAATAAAACTTTAAAATTGGTTAATATTGGAAAGATTTACTGCGATTATATTTAATGTTTGTTATTTAATTGTAAACCTTATTGCCAAAAAGTATTGGGTTTGATCGATTTAATTTTAATTAACAATTACAATGCTCATAACTGATCGCTAATTATAGCTAACCGCGTTACAATTATGTCCTTTGATGATCTGTTCCAGTTATGAGACCGGCAATGGTATCTCAGCCCACGAGAGCGGGTCCCCCCGCGCACCAGGCCCTGAGGGTCCCGCAGTCACAGCTGACGGCGGCTTCTCGTACCGCGCGCCCGACGGCCAGCAGATCTCGCTGACGTACACGGCTGATGAGAACGGCTTCCACCCCGTCGGCAGCCATCTTCCCACGCCCCCGCCCATCCCCGAAGAGATCCTCAAGTCTATTGAGTTCAACAAGCGCAATCCTTCTTCGTAAGTTTATACCTAAGTCTTCCTTATCTACTTTTAATAAATAGTATCGTCTGTTGTACAACTGGCGGCGGTCAATGAAAAATCTCTCTAGTATTAGAATTCTCAAAACTTCAAGAGGCTTGGATATTTTTTTCTTCTTGGGTAATCAAAAAAACGCCCGAAAAATCCTATCTTGCCGTTTGCAGGGTATGGGATCAAAAATCAAAGATGCAATTCGGATTAATAATAGGTAGATTGTTTGTTCTCTCGGCTGCTGCTAATGATGCTTCAAATTAAAACAATGCATAAACATACATTCAACTGTAATCAACTCCTAGATTGGGATTTACCATGTTATGGGACACACTACACAATATCTTTCTTCATATTATTACAGGGAAGGAGCTTACAACCCTGGCGGTGGTTCAGGCGGCGCTGGAGGCTCCGGCGGATACCACTATTAACTCCAATGATCTCATTTACTTCACCACGAAAACAGCACTACTGAAATACTGAATCGCAGACTGAATGATGTAGCTTAGTTAAGGAAGTTTTCGCTGTTTAGAGTGAACTTGTTGGATATGCAAAGATTTGATATTTAAGAAAGTATGCAACAGAATTGAATCTCGAAATACATAAAGTTACACCTTTATCCTTAACGTGGTAGGTAGAGCGCAAAACGCCTAGTTAAAGGTGCCTTCGCCATGTCTGACAAATTTATAATTGGATTAAATTTTGTCTATCAATAATATGCATGAGAACTGGAACTAGAGGCTATAAATTTAGCTTCTAGTACACTATAGCTCGTATTTATAGAGTATGAAAAGCACAGAACTTATGGTTCAATGAATTATTGCATAGATGGAGTATGGTTGAGTGTAGAATGGTTTTTAGTATGATTGTATAAAAATAACTGTGATTTAGTAGTTTAGTACTGCAACGACTGTATGGCGATGTCGACTGGACCTCACGACAACTAGACTGTGATACCACGAACGCATAAGCACTACTTATAGCTAAGTTATATTTAATAATTTAATTATCCAAGCAATGTAAATACAATTAATGTATAAATAAACATGATTGAATGTATATCGTTAAAGTTTTAATTATACAACGTAATAGGATAACTGTACCAGCCTTTTAACGGAAATTTTAGATTAAAAATCGTGTAGAAATGACATTTTAAGGCGTAAAGAAACACTTTGCGTATCAATACATTGGTTATTCAATGTTTTTTATTTTAAACTGGTGTCAATAATGATGAAACAGTCTTTAAATACAAAAAAGACTCTTAAACAAATCAGCAGTAGTCAGCCGCCAAGGATCTAAGCTCAGCCACCTTCATACCAGTATTCAACCCCAAGTTGAATATATGAAAATATTTTAATATATTCAAAGTGGCGCTGACTCCTGGTTCATTTGTATTTTGTTTGCTCATAAACATCACATATTTATACTATAATATTGAGATTAGTTTCTTGGCGACTGACTGAGTTTAAGAGTCTTTTTTGTATTAAAAGATGATTTCGTCATTATTGACATCAGTTTAAAATAAAAATACATTGAATAGGCAATCTATTGATTTCATGCATGGCACCACATCAAGATGCAACAATCCTGAAACTGACGGCTGACTACCGGAGCAATGACTACTGGAACAATTAGTACCAGTCCTAGACAGCTAACTATCCAGCTGACTATATTCTTAACCGATTTTGTGCTTTTATTTTATTCGACTGAGCATTATTTAAAATCAAATTTACGATACAAATAATACGACGTAGGAGGTAGGTAGGAAATTTAATATCGGTCGTTTTTAACCGATTTTGATGGAACTTTTTTTGTTTGACTGAGCATTACTTAAACTCAAAGTTACGATACAAATAATCACGCCACGTGACTTAGGGTGTAGGCAGGAAATTTAACTCTGATCGTTTTTAACCGATCTTAAAGGGTTTTTTTTTAACTGAGTTATTTTAATTACCTAGTGTCCAGTCTAGGTTAGAATTAATTACGCAAACCATTCTTATATTGTGTAATTACCGCAGTTTGTATGGAAAACACGCAGTGTCGAGCGGAATCTGTTAGCTCACGCGCGGAAGCGTTTTCAGTATGTTCCGCTCGACACTGCGTGTTTTCCATACAAACTGCGGTACTTACACAATATAAGTAATGCTCAGTCAAACAAAAAAAGTTTTATCAAATTCGGTTAAAAATTACTCTAATTAAATTTTCTACCTACCTCCTAAGTCATGAGGCGTGATTATTTGTTTCGCAACTTTCATTTTAAATAATGTTCAGTCAAATAAAAAAAGTTCAAAAAAATCGGTTAAGAAACAGCCAAATTTCAGTTTGCTGCCTACCCCCTAAGTCAGGTAGCGTGATTTTAGGTATCCATAGTTGCAACCCGGATAACACACAGTTGAATAGAAAAAGTCCCATCGATAACGGTTCAGTGGTTTTGGCGTAATGTGGTAACATACAGACAGGCAGACAGACAGACATAATTTTTTTTAAAAATCTTTCTGCTCTTTATATCTTTAATAACGCCTGCTGTAATATTTTTTTTGACAATATATTCAATGTACAGACAACCCTTCTAGAGATTTATTATATGTATAGATAGATATTATACTAATCTGAAACCGCGGGACAGAAAGCTTGTTTATTATATGTTGTGCAGGTGTAGGTGTTCCAACACTTAAAAGTTCACTTAATAGTTTTTATCGTAATATTATTTCGTTTTATCAGACTTAGGTTGTGCATGTCCATGTCTGATTCAAATTCATTCTGATATTGGGTGTTTTTCGACTAGACGGCACCGCGACGGCAACAGCGACGGCACGGCTCCGTCGATGGTGCCGTGGAAGAGATTATCTATGAAAATCAATAAAAATATATGGAACGCTTTTCAACTTGCCGGCACGGCATTGATTCCCACCGGTACCGTCGCCGGCCTGCCAAACTGCACGTGTTTTGTAGTTGTACGTAGCATGCGTATGTGTATGTGCGCTCAGATTGGAACTAGGTGGACATTATCGAGACGATGCCGTGCGGTCTAGTAGAAAAACAGAGCCACGGCATCGTAACGGCACCGTTGCCGGGTCCTGGAAGAACCCATTAGCTTCTAAGTTCCAACAATGCATTATAATATTTTGTTATTGAATCAATTTCTTCTGTTTACATACGTATTTAGTACATACTAAATACGTATGTAAACAGAAGAAAAACATATTGTACTTATATAAGAGAGCCAAAGTTTGACATTATTAATGGGAATCAAATATGTCGTAGGCATATTAAGTTCAGCAAAAAATAGTAGTAAAACTAAACGAACTATTAAGCATCGTGGATAAAATTAAACATTTAAATCTAATCAGTGAACTGAACATTCAGAGCAAAACTAAGGATCCATTCACGCCGGGAAGCGATGCAACGCGGCGTGCCTTTTCAATAACGTGATAAAATATAGAACATTGTCTTATGCATCTTCGACATTATAGCATTAAGATTAGGGTCAATTTGCACTGTGTCGAGTCATACACTGAACCTAGCAAGAAAACATCCAATCACCGTTCAGAACGCTCACACGTCATACATAATTTTAACCAATAACAAAGCGCCAAAATGGCCACTCACTTCATTCATATTCTTGCACGACACCATACGAACCTAACCTAAGAAAGATTTGGAAAATTATCTAATTGCAAATTAAAGCATTTTAATAGCAATAATAATCTTTTATTTTGTTCCTGTAATGAACAAACTTAATTTACTATGGAAAAAGATAGACATTTCTTCATTTGTCGCAGGTTCGAGCCCTGCCCGAAACGAATTTATTATTTTCTTTCTTTCATATTATAAGATAGACATTTCATTGGCAGAACTGTAAAATTTCTCGAAGCATCCCGCGCTGCGCCGCACAGTGCAACTAACTGTCACTTCGTGGTATACCTAGACGAAATGCATTTTCAATCAGCTTTACGCTGGGTCGCTTCCCAGTATGAACTCATCCCAACTCAACAGGGCGCGCGTGTGTGATTGCCCGATAGCAAACGAAGAGGGCGGCCTGCACACAACATTCTATTCAACCAAAAAGGAATGCTCTTTCAATACTCTTCACGCCGCATGCCGCATTCTCCATAAAAGATGACTGATATCTGCCCAAGGCGAACACATTGGAAGGGCAATATCAAACCATATAAAGAGATCCAAAAACCAAACGAAATCATTCAACAAACAGCTTTGCAAATCTAAGCTCCATTCTCAAGAAACAAATCTCAAAAAATGATTTCGAAGGTTAGTTTCAAATGCCAACTTTGCCATTGTTCTTACTATTAGCAAAATTTTTAAACACTTTGTTTTTTTTTTCAGATTGTCTTATCCCTCG